>PVJO010001139.1:0-148258 GCA_004026905.1 Hystrix cristata
TCACTCTTATATTGTTCCTCTTAGCATCATCTTGCAGATGTTGTAGTGATTTTTCATTTTCTCTAGTTATTTTCAACAGGTCTTTCTTTTCATTCTCACTGATTGCTGACCTGTCTTCTAGTTCTGAGATTCTATCTTCACTCTCGTTCATTCGGCTTCGTATACTTTCCAGGGAGTTTTTAATTTCTTGGATATCTGTGAGGTGAAATTTTTTTAAATTGCCCTTCAATAGAGTAAGATCAGTACATCAACTCCTAATGCCACAGCATCCTTGCATATTAATGTCCCACTATGAGGATGAAGATACAGCAAAGACTGGGAAGATTGCTGGAAATGTGTTCAGCTCACTAGGCAGGAGGGTGCAGATCATGAGGTCTTTCATGAATATGACTGAGAAAGACCTTATAGAGTTGGTATTAGGAAGTCTTCATTCACATAGGGTTACATATTAACAGTCATTAATTCTAGTCTCCCAAGTAATTTTTTTACTTACTATTGTATCAGAAAGAAACATATCACCAGACGTTTATGGATCCTTTTCAATGTCCCAGGCACTG
Organism: Hystrix cristata; assembly: GCA_004026905.1. NCBI lineage: Eukaryota > Metazoa > Chordata > Mammalia > Rodentia > Hystricidae > Hystrix > Hystrix cristata. The sequence goes on from PVJO010001139.1 coordinate 558, forward strand.
CACTGCACTCTAGTAATATTCAGAATGTGGTTTATCCCCTCTAGCAATTCTTCACGTGGAAGGAAACACAGACCCTAACAGATGGCACTGTCAGCTATTTACTGTATGGCTGGCACTGTGCTGACTTGTTTAGGTAGACTCACTTATCAGATGCTCATAATAATCCTTTGAAGAATTATTCCCACCATTTTACAGAAAAGATTAGCCTGAGAGAGGTTTGTAATTTGACCAAGGTCATGTAATTAGAAAGTGTGGGACTTGATCTCAGGTCTTTAGACCCCAAAGCTTAAATACAGTCTTATATCATTTAACCATGGGGATACTTTCTGAGAAATGCACCATTAGGTGATTTCATAGTTGTATGAGTATCATAGAGCACACTTACACAAACCTAGATGGCATAGCTTACTATACACATAGGTTATATGGGGGTGTGGGGGTGTGCATACATTTATATGGTATAGCCTGTTGCTCTTTAGGCCATGATGAAAAAAACCATATAAGATTATGTCAAGCACAAGAGAAAATGATGCAATCAAGAAATGTAGTAAACACTAAATGTAGTAGGCTATGTAGGCATAACAGCGTAAGATTTCACAGTGAACTTTTTTCTAAGTAGGAGTACATCCTCAATGATGAAAATACATAGTATAATAAAAACACAAAAATAAGCCACTTACTATCATTATCAAGTGGTATGTTCATAATTGTATGTGTTATACTGTGCTTTTATATGACTGGCAGCACAAAGGGTTTGTTTACCCCTTCACAACTACAAACGTTTGAGTAATGGATTGCCCCATGATGTTTTGTAACATTTACCTTCTAATTCTACTTCACAGAGCCTGCCCTAAAGAAATACTACTACCTGTTTTTCATAGGTGTTTCCTGGCGAAAATTGAAAACTTGCATGTCCAATTGTATGGGAATGGTTGAACAAGTTATTCCTAACACTAAATGAAGAATATAATAAACATGTCAAAAAGTTGAGTTACAAATTCGTGTCTACACCAGGAAGTGTGGCTGGTGGAAGAAAAGACTGAAAGAAGTGCACTAAATATTATTGCTTAGTTGTATTCGATGATAAGATGGGAGTGGAGAGGATTTTGTGTTTTTTCTTCATACTTTTGTGAATTTTCCATGGATACATTGATGATTCTGAACTACTTCAAATATAAAGCAAGTGAAATATGTAGGTGTTGAATGGCTGGTTAGGAGATCTGAGAAAGGAAAGCCAAGCTCTTAGAGTCATGATGTCAAAGTAATCATACCAAAACTTCTGCTGCCGCTAAGTTGTTCCTTTTTCTCTATTCAGGGAGTCCTTGATGGAAAACATTGAGAACTAGTAGCCTTTATTGTTCAAAAAAATATCTACCCTGAGAAACTTTAATTACTGATTTATTTGATCGTTTATATTTATCCTTGTTCCAAATGCTCTTATAGGTAGGGAAAATAGCCATCTTCTTAATGGCAAGCATTTATTTTAGTTTACTGTTCTTTATTCCTCGTAATTTAGGACTGCTGACTTTACCCTCCTTTTCTTACTATATAAAAACCTGCAAATTGGTTTGTAACAAGGATAAACAATATAAGCTGTACCTAGGTAAAATACAACTTCAACCAACAGTGAACGTGATTTAGAAACAGTTTATTGTATAACTTGGAAAAGCACTGTAAAGAATGCTATTTAAAATATTTGAAGAGGCATTTTTAAAAAATATGCTGCATTGTGTTAATCCAAAGTTAGTAGGTCTGACACTCAGAAGTATATTTTACTGAAATGCACATTTCATGCTTTTCTCAAGTATTTCCTTGCCATTCTAACTTATTTTTTTTTCGAATGGGCACCTTCCTAATTTGTTTTTATGATTACCAGGTTATAAATTATGCTAGGCTTATTTTTTAAATCTCCTGTTAAACACATACATGTTGTTTATATACCAATATTTGTAACTAATTTGAAATATTTTATCGGTTTTTCCTGCAGATCTCTAAACAAGAGCTGAGAAAAACAGATACATTTGATGGAGGCATGGCTGAAACCTCTTCTCGATACAGTGGTGCTCAGGACAGTGGAATTGGCAGTGACAGTGTTAAAATCAGAATAGTGCAAATAGAGCATCAGAGTGGTGCCAGTCAACACCGAATCGCCCGTCCCTCTCGTCAGTCATCAATTGTAAAGAATCTAAATTTTATTCCTTTTGACATATTTATTACTGCAAGTAGAATCTCACTAATGACCTATTCCTCCACGGCCTTGCCCAAATTGAAATCACAAGAACAGAAGGAAGATGAAAAAGCAAGCAAGAGTTCATTAAATCTCCCAAAAGTTGATGCAGATGTTGCTAAGCCCAAGCAGGCATGTATTTCCACAGTGACAGCGGAAGATCTCTTAAGCAGTAGCACACCTTTAAAATCAGGGAAAAAAATAGGGGTTTTCTCTCTCGAAAGTCTCCATGCATCTACGAGGTCGTCTGCAAGACAAGCACTTGGCATTACTATCATTCGGCAGCCTGGTCGAAGAGGGACAGGTGACTTACAGCTAGAACCATTTCTCTATTTCATTGTGTCCCAGCCTTCCTTGCTTCTGAGTTGTCACCACAGAAAGCAGCGAGTGGAAATATCCATTTTTGACGCCATGCTTAAAGGGGTGGCCTCTGATTACAAATGTACAGGTAAGAGCCTTCAAATTTACTGGAGTGCTAGTAATTGCTACTGTATTAAAAGTTTTATTCCCATAGCTTCAAGATTGCTCAAACAAAAACAGCTGGCAAACCAGAAAAGCCTTCTTTTCTCTACAGAATATGTAAAGTTTACATCCCACAGCTGAATCATGTTTAAATGTTTGAAATGCATGGAGGGGTTTGGTGATTTAGCTCAGTGATTAGAGTGCTTGCCTTGCAAGCACAAGGCCCTGAGTTCGATCCCCGGTACCACCAAAAAAAAAAAAAAAACACTGAAATGCATGGAGGTTTAACTGAATGAAACAGAAACTCACTCTTTCTTGGCAACAGAGATGCTCAACAGTTTCCCGTGTTTGAGAAGCATACCTTTTTGTCATATTAACGGCCCATAGGTTTGTTTTCCGTGTTAATGTATCTCTTCAGATAAAACAAGAAAAGCTTCAGAATATGAACTGTATCGCTTTGGTATTCTTTTGAGCTAATCATCTCACTGCAGTAGCATAAAATATAGTTAAGAAAATGTATTAATAAAGTGAAATGATTTAAAAAATTTTATACCTCTACAACAAAACTTATTAATGGTGTTGGCTAACAGGCTCTTCTTGTACCCCATTCATACCTTCCTTATAACCAGCGAACCTTTTATGTTATATAATTATATGAAAGCTCTGAAGCTTTTTGAGACTAAAAAGGTGGACAGATGCTCACATTTAAGATGTGCAAGCTGTTAAGTAATAAGGTCCAGTGGAAAAAGGGTCAAGCAACATGTAATGAGATCCCTTTCTCCTGAGTTAATGTAGAATCAGAGATTTGCAGCAAAGACTTGAAAGAGTGGTTGGGTCACCTAAGACTTAATATTTGAAGAGGACCCTAGCAAGCGCAGGTGTACTTTGGGCATTTTGTTGCTAGCAGGTGATCCTATGCAACAGATGGAAGCCAGCACTGAAGCATTTGGAAATTGGTCTTAACTGGAAGTTAGGTTGGTTTGTTTTTGGCATTAAATTCTTGGAGAGTAGATAGCAAATGTAGGGATCAAGATTCAACCCAAAGAGGTAGAGTCAAAGGAAGTCTAACCTTTTGCCAATGTTTCATGGAAGTCACCTACTTTGGAAAAGGGTAACTGGCCAGTTGCTAAGGAGGAATAACTTAGGGTTATCCCCTACTATTTATTGGTCCTCTCTCCAGTAGTGTGCTGAAGCTGGTTGGCTCATCCTGATGTAAGAGAGTGGATTATTAGACTTTCAGGTTCTTTTTGAGCCAGTTGCTAAATCTCAGGTAGCTTAAATTAGTTGTGGTGAAAGTATACCACAGATATTAGCAAGTACTGTCAACCAGCTCTCTTACTCTAACATCTGTTTGTTAAACATGTGCATGTACCAACTCCACACAAGGAATGTAAATATTATGTACTGTGAACACATACAAAGGAAAAAAAAGAAGGAAGGGGACCAAGGGATGGGTGCAGGGGGAAGAGAGGAAGAGAAAGGGAATAAAGAAAGGAATTAAGATGAATTATGTACCAACTTTGCACAGGGAATGTAAACATTATGTACTACTAACATGTATTAGCGATAAAAAAAAAATTACTAGCAACCACTGTCCCTCTTCTTCAAACATATTCTCATTTACTAAGTGCCTATGATATAATGGATACTGCAGGAGCAATGGAAATGAGATGATGCAGCGGTGGTGGAACATGTTAAATGATTCAAGGACTTATGCCTGCATATTAGATAGCTGTTTGAGGCTGTTCTTAGAATCGGCTGAAACTTGGTGTAGGATGAGGAGAAACTTAATTCCTTGCTCCTCCTTAAGCTCATTGACCTGCAATCACTCTATAGGTACTTGTCTTCAGTGGCCCCTGCTAAGAGATACTGGGAAAGGCAGAAGACAATAGGAGAGGGAAAAGGGGCTGTTACAAACAGCTATGACCTCTTCCCCAAACTTGCATTTGTAGATGTGCAGAGATCACAGAAATCTGATTTTGCGCAGTCTTCAAGTCCAACCCAAAGATATTCTATATATCCTCACATTTTAAACTAACTGTGGCACTGGGTAAGCCAGGGTCCACAGTAATAGAAGAAAGCTATCAATAGGTTTGTTTCCATATTCTAAAATTATAGGAGTAGAAATTTTAGTTCATCTTATTAATATACTATCATGTTTATACATTTTCATCTGAATTTGAATTCATCAGAGTTACAAAGGTTCACTCCAAAGATGTTCGTTTGAATTATAATCTCCTAAATTGAAATACGATTACCTCTTGCTATGAGAAAAATTCTTTATATAACTGTAGAACCCATTTTCAGCAGATGAAGCTAGAGTGGGCCAGTTTTAGTATGGGGTGCATGTGTGGGAGGAAAACATCTTATGTTTTCAGGAGCATAATATTCTTGTGGATGCCATCCTTACACAGTAGGCATCTACTTTGACCTAAATACAATAACACTTGGTTATAGCAAAGTACATGATTATGTTTCTTAAAAATGAATTGGTGATCTTGTGAAATTTCTCAAAAATCCATACAAGTAGTTGAAATACAGTGGCTTAAAAAAATAGCTAACATTTATTGACTGTGCCAGGTATTGTACTAACTACTGCTCTAAATGCATTATTTCACTTCATCCTAATAAAAATTCTATAGGGTATGTTTTATTTCATATTACAGATTAGCAAACTAAAGTTTAGAGAAATTATTTGTATTAGGACACAGACCTAGTAAGAAACAGAGCTGTAATTCAAAATCAAGCTTTGTTGGATTTCTCAGTCTAGACTCTCAAACTCTAAAATCCTGGAGTGGAGAAAATGATGTGGATCCACAGTTCTTCCAACTAGACTCTATTGTCCACTCCCAACCACTCTACTCCCAACCATGTAAATAGTTTTCTCCTTAAATTTTACCTGGGAAATTTGTATTTGTTAAACATATCTGTGATGTGACTGCACAGTACAACCTTTCTTGGTAGTGTGAGAAACCTGGGTTCAAATTATGTTACAAGATGCATACCAGTCTCCTAGGGTAATTGTGAAAATGAGAGATAATTTATGAGTAGTTGTAAAGTACTTAATATTGAGCCTAGTAACTAGGAGACCCTCATAAATGTATGTTGCTTCTGCTTTTGCTCTTACTGTTAAATAGTAAATAGTAAATCAGGAAACAGAAAACCTAGTTTTTGTTACTGGGCCTGCCATTCATTGGCAGAATGATCTTGTCCAGGGACTTCTTTGAGTTTCTGTTTCTTATCTGTAAAATGTGATGATTATAAAGGATATCAGCAAATACCATTCCAGTTCAAAAGTTTTATCATTGTATAATTTAAAATTCATCTTCCTACCATTGCCTTTCCAAAAATATTTTAACTATACTGCTTTGGTTTCGGGGAGTAAGGCACTACCATATTAGGTTAAAATTTATTTTTGGCTCGTTTTGAAGATGCAAATTTTCTTTGACATTCTAGAAGAAACACTGACTACTTTCTTCAATATTTTAAATATATAAATTTTATTACACGATAATAAAATTATTTTTCAAGAACTTATCTGGGAAATTCAATTTTAAATTTATCTCCTTAAATGAGCTGTTACAATCTCATTACCAAGCTGGTTCTCTGAATAGACTTTATGCAGCATTCTTCCATCCTCCATGGAATCTCTGCTCCATGACTTAGAGTATTTGGAAATACTGAGATAGTAATCTTACTGAAAAGAAAAGAGAGAAAAATGTGCACTGCTATAATGTTAACATTCATGTGAAGGAAGGGACAGTAAGGAACTGTAAGGTGGAGAGCAGCTAGCTCTCTTTCTGATTTCTCAAGTTAAGCAGTCATTGGTGCCTTTTAATTGAAAGGACAAAATCAGTGTCACCAGGAAGCTTATCTTTTAAGAAATCAAGGGAAATTTAAAGCCACCATAAATTAGAGATGAAAGAAGAAACGTGTTGTGTCTGTCTTCAGTGTTCATATTTTCTCTTTAGTTATCACAATTACTCATTTTCTGTAAGGTACCAAGTGATAGCTAGGCCATAGCAATTTTACCATATACCTGCATCTCAGTGATCACTTCAACATTTCTCACTTGCCCGAAGTTGATAGGAAATAGTTTTCATTTCTTGGGTTTTTTTTTTTTGGGGGGGGGGGTGCTGGGTATCGAACTCAGGGCCTTGTACTTGCTAGGCAAATGGTCTGCCACTGAGCTAAATCCCAACCCCTTGTTTTTGTTTTTGTAAATTTTTAACACGAAAGTATTTGATTACAAAAAAATTCTAGTACAATCTGGTTTGTATTTATTGATTTTGATGCAAGCCATAAACCATTATTACATGTCCTCATGTTTCTTTATATGAAAGTCATTTGAAATAAAAAGTAAACAGAGGAGTTTATTTCATTCTCTAAAAAAGCTAATCATGTTTACAGAGTAAGTCTGCAAAAGTTTGCAGGTGAATATCATACTTCTTGCATAAGTACAAAATGAACGTATGTCAAAAAATTTTATTTAACTCACTGATGAATGATTAATTTATTTTATAATTAATTCGCTAGAACGTTACCAAAAAAAAAAAAGAAATCCGTGCACAGGAGACCTGGTCATCTCAGAAATTTTGATTCTAGAATTTATCAGAGTTCTAAAAATGGTAAGAGCTTCTTGATAATCAATGCCATTCATTACCAAAGCATGACTCTGGGTGATTCTAGAAAAATGGAAATATTTTGACATTAAATTATGAATATTTTATTTCACCTCATATATTAAGGAGACCAAAAGGAAGACTCTTACAGTATGGTGTAATATTGCAAGGTGATGCCATTAAATCAGTGTGGATCACTGTAAGTTCAAGGCCAGCTTGGGCTACATACTGTGTTCAAGGCCGGCCTGAACAACATAGTGAGACCCTGTCTCAAAAAGGAAAAAAAAAGAAAGAAAAAAAGAAAACTGCTTGGGTACAGAGGACTGCTCTCTGGATTATTAATTTTTATTAGTAGTAGATTAGCTCTAACCACAAGTCAGAATATTTTTAATATTCTATTTGTGATTTGACTGTATTTTTTTTTGTAACATATTTTAGTGCTTCCTCTGGGGTCTTCAGTATACATTGCCAGATCTTTCACAGTCTTTATTTAGAGAAAATATTTTATCACTTCAAAGAAAATGTACAATTCTATCTTTCAGTCTTATGAATTCTTTTACTGTCCCCAATTTATAGTTTGTCTTGTATGTTACATTTTTTTTTTTTTTTGGTGCTGGGGATCGAACTCAGAGCCTTGTGCTTTGTATGTTACATTTATGTACATTAAAAGCTCTACCAGATTAAAGATTTTAATCTTAGCTTCAGTAATCCTACCTGTTTTTTAAAAATGAAAAGCATTTTCTATATCTATTAGATATCATATGGTTTTTGTCCTTGGCTCGGTTAATATGGTATATCACATTTATTGATTTGCATATGTTGAACCATCTCTGCCTCCCTGGGATGAACCCTACTTGGTCATAGTGTATAATCTTATTGATAATTTGTTGCCTTCTGTTTGCCAGTATTTTATTGAGGATTTTTGCATCTATGTTCATTAATGAGATTGGCCTGAAGTTCTCTGTTTTGGTTGGATCCTTCTCTGGCTTTGGTATTAGGGTAATGCTTGCTTCCAGGAATGAATTTGGGAGTATTACTTCTCTTTCAATTTCGTTAAAGAGATTGAGAATTAGTGGCATTAAATCTTCTCTAAATTTTTTGTAAAATTCAGCAGTGGATCCATCAGGATCTAGGCTTTTCTTTGTTGGTAGATTTTTAATTACTTCTTCAATTTCAGTGGCTGATACTGGGTTATTTAGAGTTTTTATATCTTCTTGATCCAGTTTTGGTCATTCATATGTATCTAAGAATCTATTTCTTCTGTGTTTTCGATCTTATTAGTATACAGATTCTCTAAGTAGGTATTGATGATCTTCTGAATTTCTGCAGGATCTGTTGTGATTTCACCCAACATCTAGAATATATAAAGAACTCAAAAAAATTCAGACCCCCCCAAATTTAAAGACCCAATCCAAAAGTGGGAGCTGAAATGAATAGGCACTTCTCAGTTGAAGAAGTAAAAACAGCAAACAAACATATAAAAAAATGCTCAACATCACTGGTCATTCGAGAGATGCAAATTAAAACAACCCTGAGATTCCACCTCACTCCAGAAAGAACAGCTATTAACAAATCAGCCAATAACAAATGCTGGAGGGACCGCGGAGAAAAAGGAACCCTTCTCCACTGTTGTTGGGAGTGTAGACTGGTGCAACCGCTATGGAAATCAGTGTGGAGATTCCTCAGGGAACTAGGACTAGAGATTCCACTTGACCCAACTATTCCCCTTCTTAGTATCTTTGCAAAAGAATTAAAAGCAACATACCACAGCGATATATGCACACCCATGTTTATAGTGGCACAGTTTGTAATAGCTAAATCTTGGAAACGGCCCAAATGCCCATCAACCGCGGAATGGATAAAGAAAATGTGGTTTTTTTAATACAATGGAGTACTACTCTGCCATAAAGAATGATAAACTTGAGATATTTCTAGGTAAATGGATGCATTTTGAGACCATACTCTTAAGTGAAATAAATTGGACACACATGTTTAAGTACCATATTGTTTCTCTGGTATGAGAAACTGAAAGTGTAAATAAAGACTAAAATGTATTATATTGGGAAAGGGAAGAAAATGTCCAAATGGGAAAGGGAACAATGGAGGGGGAGAGGGAAAGGAACAGAGGGACAAGGGAAATAAGAAATAGAAGGAAAAAAATGGAAATAAAGCCTTTGTGAATAAAGAGAGAGGAGGGGGTGAAGTGAGGGGAAGGGAATGGGAAAAAAAGAAGCAACAAGATATATCATGTACAGATACAAATCCCCTATGATGAATGTTATCACTATGTACATCTAAAATGTACCATTAAAATAAAAAAAAGAAATGAGCCTCTTCTAGAACAAAAATAAAAATGAAAAGCAAAAATTCTTATATTCCCCGATATTTGCCATATCCACTGCTCTTCCTTCGTTGTCGAAGTCCCAGTTTCCCACTCATACATTTTCCTTCAGCACTAAGAACTTTCTTTTGCATTTCTTTTAGAGCAGGGCTGCTAGCAGTGCTTTAGATTTCCTTGATCTGAGCGTGTCATTTTTTTCCCTGTCTCATTCCTAAAGGATGTTTTTGCTGGATATAAAATGTTGGATTGATATTTCTTTCAGAACTTTAGAAATATTGTTCCACTCCTCTATTTGTGATTTCTGATGAGAAACCCATGTTGATTCATACACACACACACACACGATATATACATATATATAAGCGTATGTGTGTGTGTATATATATACATATATATAAATTTTTTTTAACTCAAGTTACTCTCAAGATTTTTTATCTTTGGTTTTATGTAGGTTGATACTGATATGCCTGGCCTTAGTTTCCTTGAATTTATCCTGTTTAAGGTTCTCCAAATGTCTTGATTCTGTAAACTCATGGTTTTGCTTTTACTAAATTTATGTACTCTTTGGCCATTATTTCATCAGATTTTTAATACTATCCTCTTTGTCCTTTCCTTGTGGGATTTCAGTGCCAATTTTTATGCAGTCCTTCAGATCTCTGAGACTTTCTCAGTTTTTTCCTCCCATCCTTGTTCTTCAGATTGAATAATTTCTATTGAATTTTTCAACTCTAAGATTTCCATTTTATTCTTTTTTGTAGTTTCTATTGAAAACTTCTCTATTTCTGTTTGCTTCAAGTGTATTTATATTTACCTCATGAAATACAGTTGTAATAGCTGCTTAAGGTCTTCAATGCATGTGTCACTGCCACCACAGAACAGCCATCGTAGCCTACACACACATGCACACAGTCCACTCTAAGAACAAAGTCTAAAACGGGTAAGGGGAGCCAAAAACAGACAAAAAAAAAAAAAAACCCACTAGAGTTTTCCCCACAATGTTGAAGCCACAGGGTTAACTCTCAGAGAGGCTTTCTGTTGGTGTTTTGGCTCTTTGATTTGTCAGCATTCTGCACCTAGCTTAGGCTCACTCTCAAGTCCAAGTTACAAGGGAAAAGGGAAAACACCACCATATGGGTCATGTCCACAACTGTGACCCTCTTCTGAATTTGTGTTCTTATTTACTTTTCAGAGTACGCTGGGATTTATTTGGTTTTGGTAATGTTTGTAGGTATTTTATTGTAAGGAGCATGAGAATTAGGCTGCAGTGAGCTTTTCCATTATGGCTGGCACCAGATATTCTGCAAATTTAAAATAATGTCTTCTAGTTCATTTGCCAGGACCTGATTTTCTGAAAAACTTGATACAAGATTTTTACCACAAGTGATACTTTCGTATGTTTACATTTGTGAGCACAGGTCAATTAGATATATTATAGCAAATAATTACTACTCCCCAGGAGTCGTCAGCATTAACTTATTCTGGCCATGTCACTATGAAGCAGAGAACGTGCCCGAATGCTCCAAGGGCAGCAGTGGTGTTCTCTCTCTGTGTGTTCCTTGGGGCCTTCCTTTCATACATCATAAAATCATTTTAAAAGAGGAAATGCTATGAAATTATCCTTCTTGTCAATGTGCCCTCCCCAGCACATGTGAATTGTGTAGATATAAATCTCCTAAATTTTATGAGCCTCTACCCAGCACAGATGATAAATGGAATTTATAACTACATCTATTTAGGGAATTAAAATTACTTATTCTTTTGACAGCATTATTTTTAAAGTATAATCCTCAGTCTGAATAAGTTGATGATCCAAAATTATGCTAACTATAAGTATGTACAGCACTGTTTTATTTCCTTAATTTAGAACTGCCAGATTATTTAGAGACTAAATTATCAGCTTGAGTTTCTCTTTTGGTTATTAATAATAGTCTACCTCAAATGATTTTCCATCTCCTCTAAGTAAATAATTAAGTTAAGAGGTTTTAAAAATATTACAATAATACGACAGTGGTCTTTTCTGTGCGCTTCCCACCTGCAGAAACCTCTGACAGAAATGAGATTTTCTGCCAGCACTTTTATATATAGCAGCTGTATTATTGGCAGTTCTCATTTAAATAAAGATGTATGTAGTTGTTTTTAACATAATCGTATTAGTTGTGTTTATAAATATTTTAAAATTGATATTTGTTTTGTTTAGGGTGATGGAGTCCAGATTTGAAATTGCCTCATGGCTTGACTATGCAGCCCAAGGCAGACTTAAAATGTCATTTTTCTTCTTATTTGTTTAGGGCGTTTTTATTTGTTTTTGAAGAAATGACTATGCCATCTGGTCAATTCTGAAAGAGTGCAGCCACCCTGGACGAACTTAACCAACTAACCGCCATACTTCCTCAGCATATAGTCAGCCCAGTATCTTATGACTCATTAATGTGTGCTACAATCTAAGAAACCAATTGTGAACAGCTGCTTCACTCACAACTTCTTTACTTGATTGTGACTTTGAAATGTCAGTTAGACTAAAATACAAAAGTTAAAGTTTATTAGAATGTATCATACTGAGAAAGCAAGTAATAATATACTTTGTCAGACAGTAACATTCAAGATTTAATATCTCTCGTATAGTTCATTTTCTGCATTTTAAAGTTTATAATGCTACAGATAGGACCTAAGGCCCACTTAAGAGACAATATGGAATGGAGTCCAAAGAGAGCTCTCAATTTGGAGATGATTACTCCTGAGTTCTCTTCCCCACTATGCTGTTCATAGCTGTGTAACTTTGGACAAGTTATTTTAATATCAATATGTCTCGGTTTCCTTATCTGTAATATAGAGACAGTGCTGGTAGCAACCTCCTAGGGAGGAAATTCTTTGTAGGGCATAAGGCCCAGTGAATGACATTATTATCATTGTTCTTGTCACTACCTTTAAATCTATTTTAAAATAGTGGTTGTGAATGGTCAAGGGAAAAAATCCACATCATTGAAGTATAACTATTGTATAGTTTGAAAAATTTTAGTTACACTAATTGGGTGTTTTACCCTTTTGTGAGTAGGTCTGCAAAAAATGTGCCAAGGACATTTGAGTAAACTAACAGTTGAAAAATCATAAACTAGCATCTTACACCTCATAAATCATATCTTGATTTCATTTAGTTATCATGGACTCTAAGGAGAGGATTGAGTTACATGTCTCTTTAGAATTAAGGGTTTTGTTCATGTCCCTGGAAAGGCTCAGAATTAACCTGTGACTTTCATGTCACAATGATCACAACTTGAACATTCATCTGAAAATTTAGCTGCTGGGAACATTTCTTGCTGTCCAATAACGTGAAGTGAAATTCTTACTTTGACAGGCATCAGCAAGTAAGTAGTTCTCTTAAAACAAGAGGCACTGTAGTGCATTACTCAGGGAGAAAGGTGATGAGAAGGTTAAATAAGAAATGACCCAGTCATTTGGGGAAATAATATATTAAAGAGAGTAAGTCAGAAAACTTGACACTCAGTCTTGATTCTGATGCCACAGCTCTTTGATACTGATAACTGTGTTTCTTGATGCTTTAGTTTCCTTATCTCTAAAATGGTTAAAATAATGTTTGGTCTGTGTAGTTTAATGTTTAATCTGAGTTCCAGATAAGATATTTATGAAATGCTTTGGAAATATATAGCATTATTTAACTATAAGGCTAAACTTCTGCTATTAGTTGCAGTTGTAAGGAGAACTTAATGGGCACTCATTTTGGGGCATGATTTGTGTCATGGGTGTTGTGATAGCTGTGTTTTTCATCAGCATCTACTTAAAGTGAAGAATGGAGAGAATCATTTAAAGACTCTAAAACTGACTTTAATGTTACAGAACTCAGACTTTGCTTAGAGCAGGGAAGAGGTTTACAGTTGGGATTAAATTCGTCTTTGGGTGTGTCACTATGCTTTTTTACTTGCACTGAGTAAAACTATTTTAACTTGCACTGAGTTTTAATTGAATATCATCCTGTAGAATATTTAAAGCCCACAGTAGAATTTAACATGAAAACAACCAAATGGAAAGATCAAGAAAATTGTGAAACAGGACAGAAAATAAAAAGAATTCATTGTATTGATATTTCATGCATTAACCACTGGTTAGCACTATTAGCTAGAAAAAACACGTTTCCTTCCAATGAGATGTAGACTTGGTTCTGAAGGTAAGACCAGTGGACAGTGACAGCCAAACATCCTCAAAGCACTTTAATCCTTTCCTGTTCCTGTTCCTGTAGGTTACAGACCTGGGATTTCAAGACAGGAAATCTCTTGCCCTTTCCATCACATCTTATGAGGTACAGAGTAGAAGCAGAATGGCAGAGCGTGAGAAAAACATGCTTATGGAGCTAGGCAGACTGGTCCACAAGGAGATGTTGCCACTTACCTAGCATCTAGAGCACCTGAGTTGTTTTCTTCCTTGATTTGGCTGCCCTGACATTGAATTACTGTAGTGTTTCATAGATCTATGTTCCATCACAGTTTAATTTTTGAGTATTACAGAGACCTCATCACGTACATTTGCTTCTGTGGCCACATTTTTAAAAAGTAAAAGAAAATAGTCATTTAAACTATGAATCATAAAAGAAATGTAAAAATGAGAATGATCAAGATACGCTATATACATGTACCAATTCCCCAAAATAAATGTAACTATTATACTACAGCATATACTAATGATAAAAAAATACACTAATGATAAAAATAAAAGTAAATAAATTGCAAATATATACTAATAATAAAAATTTTAAATGAAAATTAAAAAGCTTACAGCCTTGCCTTTTACATGACCAGTGGCTGGGAGGTGATTGTCCTGATGGTGACCACTCCTTGCAGGAATTGTACTTTGAGCCACTGATATAGCCAATCCAAGCACAGTCATGATTCTGAGTTCCCTTGGAAGTTTCAACAACACTAATTTCATAGATAGAGGCAAGTAGATTTAGTGTGATAGGTGCTCAAAAATATTTTCCTTTAAATTTTCTACAAGTTCCGTTAAGTAACACCCTTGGTCTTTGGCTGAACATAAAAGGATTAAGCTTAAAACACATCTCCAAACAAAAGAATTGAAAGGGTAGGAGAGCAAGGAATCCTTAAGTGCTCCCCCGCTCCCCTGATTGATGTTTATGTATTTTCTCCTACCCTACTCTGGCTAACCTGTGACTTCTGTTTGATCTTCCTTTAAAAAAAAAGGTCTGTGAAACTGAAATTCTAATATACTACCCATGTGTTATGGCTTGTGTTTACATGTCCCCCCAAAGCCTCATGTGCTCATAGGTGGAGCTTCTTCAGAGGTGGCTGAATCTATTCACTGATTGGTTTGGCACCAATCAATTCACTGATTGGTTTGGCACCAATCAATCCACTGATTGGTCTGACACTGCCTTCATCCTGGCAGCCTGGATAAGATGTAAGGCACAGAAAGAAGCTGCTTAGGTCCCTTGCTTACCTTGCTGCCTTCTGCCTGTCTGCCAGGCCACCCTGCCTTGGAGCCAATGGATTATGAACTGAAACCTCTGCAAACTGAGCTAGATAAACCTTTCCTCCTATAACTTTGGGTGTCAGGTATTTTGTCTCAGCAATGAGAGAAAAGTAACTAAGGTACCATGTTTACTTGTAAAGTATTATAAAATCTCATTTCATTCAGGCTGTTTGTATAAAGGTTTATGTACCCAGATTGCTCTTAACTTCTAGTTAGAAAATGGAAAGCACGCTGCTTTAGCTTGCAGATTATTGAATCTTTAATTCATATATAGGCAGCAGTCCTCCAAGGGATAGGAAAGGAGATGAGAATACAGTTTTGAATTGGGAGAGGTGACACATCTATAATTCCTGCACCCTGAGAGGCTAAGTCAGGAGTATCGTAAGTTCCAGCTCAGCTTGTTCAACTTAACGAGACCCTGTCCTAAAATTAAAAATTAAAAAGGGGCTGGGATGTAGCTCATTATGGAGACCCTGAGTTCAATCCCTAGTAGCACACACACTGGAGAGAAAAAAAAAAAAAAAAGAAAAGAAATAGAAAGGGAGTTGAGAGAGAAAGAGAGAGAGGAAGAAAAAGGAAGAAAGGAAAGTAATTTTGGTAATCATCCGAACCAAAGTAGAGGGAAATTGTCAGATCTAGAGGTACTAATAGGGAAGTAAAATATGTTGACTATTATTTGAAGCCTTAATAATTAAGAAGGCCTACCAGTTTTTAAGACTAAAACCAGGTATAATTTCTACTGGTGAACAAAGCTTTTAATTTTCTTTAACCATTTCTGTTATATTCCTCTTATTTTATTTATTTATTTTGGAGGGGTGCTAGGGTCAAACTCAGGGCCTTGTGCTTGCTAGGCAAGTGCTCTCTACCACTTGAGCTATATCCCCAACTCCACATTCCTCTTATTTTAGATGGGAGATTTTAAAACATTTTTAAAAAGAGGAAGCAGAGACACTTGAAAAAATAACCGTACGTACTCATTTTGTTTATAGTTTAGCTAAAGTAGTGACTTATTCCAACTATGACAAATCCTGTTCAAACCACTGTATATACATTATCTTATATAATATTTCACAACTTTTGTTTTGGAAACAAATTTACCCAAAGGGCTTATACCAAGATCTGACTACCTTCAAAGTCCTTTTCATCACTCCACGCTTTGTCCTATTATAAACTCTCATATAGAACAAAATGCTTGGAAGCTTCATAACATTAAAGTTGTGCTCAATGAAGTCCTGAGTCAGTAACAAATTTATTTCTCAAACCTATTATAGGACACTATATCACTTTCCAGTTCCACCCTCAAGAATTCACTAAAAGTCCCTTAAATGCTCTTTCATGAGTATGACAGCCCAGTGTGCCTCAGACCAAGGCAGCTGTAGACACTGAAGTAAATTTTGACGTTATTTCCAGGGCTGCATCACATAAGCATTTGTTTTATTACATTTCTGAGGAATTTGTGGTGTTTTTATCATATGCTACTATCAGAAAGAATCAGTGCAATATAACATCAGAGCAAAAAATAACTAAGTTTGAATCTACAGTAATAATAGTTTAGAAACAACTTGGTTTTAATTATATATCATCCATAATGCTAGCATTAGCATCAACATGATCAGGAATTTAAGCTGGTGTCGTTTCAAAAGTTGATAATATTGGATAAGAAGTTACTAAGGATTGCAAGTACCAGCAAGATCAGATTAATACAGCAAGAGAGGCTAATGCCCAGAGTAGATAACTTGCTTGCTGAAGAAATGTGGTTAATCTGGAG
Source organism: Hystrix cristata (assembly GCA_004026905.1). Lineage (NCBI taxonomy): Eukaryota > Metazoa > Chordata > Mammalia > Rodentia > Hystricidae > Hystrix > Hystrix cristata. The sequence goes on from PVJO010001139.1 coordinate 17,474, forward strand.
ACAGTGGTGGGCACTTTGTTCCTAGCTATAGAAGAGACTGAGGTGAGAGAATCACTTAAGCCCAAGGAATTCGAGGCCAGTCTGGGCAAATAGCAAGACCTAATCTCATCGAAAAAAAAAAAAAAAAGGAAAGGAAGGAAGGGAAGGAAGACAAGCATACTCTGGAAAACTAAGGCAGGAGGATTATAAGTTTGAGCCCAGCCTCGGCAATTTAGTGATTTAGCAAGACTCTCTCAAAATTTGAATTTCAAAAGGGCTGCGGATGTACCTCAGCTTAAAGGCCTTGCCTTCAATATCCAATACCAAAAATGAAAACAAAAGAAGATTAAAAATGAGGTGCTCTAAAGCCCAATTAATCAGAGGCTTATTTTTCAGGACTCATTCCCTAAATTTGAAATAATTAGACTTTTCAGTAACACAAGTTTATGATAACGTACCTCCATTCAGAATAGTTTCTTTGGTAGTACTTCATATTTAAATTAGCACTGGTGTCCACAGAAATATAAAAGACAAAGGTATCATAAGGAAATTAAGGAAAACCATCGTCGTTGTGACTGTAGATACTAGCATCTCTCACAACAAGAAAACTGCCTGGAGCTGAGGAGAAAATGACTATTGGATGGACTTGTCCATTCTTTAACCAATTCCTCTGCCAAGCACTCCTAAGGCAAGAGAAAGCAGAAGGAGACTCAGATTATCAAGTCTACTATAAGCCTGTGATTAATGAAAGTAACTGTTAGAAAAGACAGGGGAGAGGGAGGAAGAAAATGATGTCAATTTTGAGTCTCACTCTAAATACTTAACTTTGAAATGAACAGACTTTTATGGCAGTTGGTTTTTTAAAATTTAAAGTTCTTTATTCATAGTACAAAAAGCATTAAAAATTTTGTCTCTGTAACTTGTAGTGTACTTAGAAGTATCCAGTGTGAAAGTAATTGGACTTCATTGTATATTTAGTGTTACATCAGTCTTAAAATAAGGAAATGATCACTGAAATCTGTGGGAAAAGTAAAAAGTATTGTTTTTAGTAGCTTAGTAAAAAAAATTTAACTTCATTATGAAATATATATATATATATTTTCATTTGAGTTGAGTGCACTAAATTATGTTTTGTACAATCCAAATGGTAAGCAACGATGTACTTAATTCCATGAATGTCTGTTTCACCTAGAAAATACACAAAATAATAGTAGCACTTTAAAAGACCACTTATATTCAGAGAAAACTCTTGCAAGAAGTTAAGTAAAAGTAAGATTTTTCTGAAAAGCACTTATAACAGAATATAGTCTAGATCAAAATGTTTGAAACCCAATACCTTGATCCATCTAGGAACTGAATTAAGGCTTTGATACATTTTTTTTTCTTTAGATATTCTTTGTGACATGGTGTGATGAAATAGTATTTTCTTTCGGAGGCCAGGTCAGCCCAAAAGGAAAACAGATACTACTATTTTGTCCATAACATTAGTATCTTTTTGAAGTGAGTTATGGCTCATTTTGTAAAAGCGTTGTAGGTATGAGCTGTTTGTCATTTATTTTAACCCATTTCCCACTCTCATAAGATACAACTTTCTCCTATTTCTCAGGCTTAGGGACATCAGTGTAAATGTGCTCATCAACATCAGTTTATTCTGTTAGAGAGTTTCCTCTGTACTTTGATAAATGTTTACTAAGTATGAAGAAGTCTGAAGGATCTTCCATTATAAAACAGTTCTGTTTGTCATTCTGTAAGCTCCTTTAACCTTAATTTATTTGGTGCTTTCCCGGGTGTATGGAACCTAGTAAGTGTGAATATAACTCATTTTCTAGTCCTGTTGGTGGAATTAAGGGAAGTTAGGTTGATACAATACAGGAAATCTAGAAATCATGTTCCTTGGTATCTAGCACTTGAGCATAAGAGACTAATTGGTGCCTTTGGAACTTGAGCCATTTCTCTAGGATTCTGACTTAAATTGCTATTGTTTATTTAAGCTAATTGTTCTTGTTATTTAAGCCAATCACCATGATTACAGGCATATACAAGATAGAGATTTTAGCCAAAACTGGAAGAGGAGATACCAGTTTGATCATATTCAGTATTGATCAATCATAAACCTGTATGTTTCTGGTTGTTTATTATTTTAGTTATTTTCTTTTATCAACCCTATAAAGTCAGATATACATTTAAAACCATTTGTCCTAATATTTTGTTGGGAAATCATCATCTAAATTTTGGTTTCTTTGAAGACATTTCCTAGACTTTTTACAGTTGTTTTCATTCTTAGTTCTGATTCTGCTTCCTACTGTTCCCAGTTGGTATAGTTTATATTCTACTAACTCATCTACTCCTGTAATTGCCCCAGGACAGAATTCAAGCCAGAAGACCAGGCCGTCTAACTTCTGCCACAAGAGAGGAACAAAACCCCTTGGTGACACATCTTCCGAGTTTGTTGTTCACCTCGTTTTCCCCTTGACTAGGGAAAAACATTAAATACCTATAGAAACACTATTTCCTTTCCCCTTCTTTTAATTTTTGGAAATGTTTGGTAAAGAGTCCTATTTTGTTTTCACTTCTGATTAACGTTCGGGTCCATATATCAATTTATGTTTAGGGCCATCTCAACACATCTCAAAGTATTTCCTCCAGTACTTAAAAATAAGGTAGATATGTGTATATTTGTATATGTTTGTAGACAGACAGATTCTTACACTTTGATTTACTAAACTTAGTATTGTGTTTCTCTGTCTTATTCACTGAACAATACACTCTGAAGGTCTTCTAATATTAGTACATGAGATTCACTCTGTTTTTATCAGCAGCATAAGTATTTTATGCTGTGTTCATAGTTTAGCCATTATTTATTTTACAGTGTTTCTCTATAGATGGTTATTTACTTTTATTTTTCCCAGATTTTAATATTTTAAATGACAGTCCACTTCTCTGGACAGTTATCTATGTTTTTGTTTGTTTTTTTGATTTTTGGGACAGGCTCTCACTTTGTAGTTCAGGCTGGCCTTGAACTCACTATGTGGCGCAGGCTGTCCTGGAACTCATGGTGATCTTCCTGCCTTGGCCTCCAGAGTGGTGGGATTACAGGTGTGCACCCCCACACCCATCTCTCTATGTATACTTAAGTAGTTCTATAAGATAGAGTTTTGCATGTGAATTTTCTGATTCAAAGGGCATGGACATGTAGAATTTTGACAGTCATTCTGAACCCTGCAAAAACACTATACTGCATGTACACTATTATCCACCATGCATGAGAGGATCTATTTCTCTTCTTCACCTCCCCACAAGATATTTCTGATCTTTTTTTTTTATCTAATCCAATGAATGAAACTTACATTTCTTATTTTAATTTTTATATCTTGAAGAGTGAAGCTGAACAGATTTTTTCCTGTTTTTCATAAAGCAGTACTCTCCATAAAGATTAAACAGCTAAAAGTAAAAATTAAAACTGTAAAATGCTTCAAGAAACTACAAAATACTAGGCCTGGGTATGGCGGCACTTGCCTGTAATCCCAACACTCCCAGAGGCTGAGGCAGGAGGATCACAAGTTTGAGGTCAGCCTGGGCTGTATAGCATGTTCAAGGCCAGTCTAAACCTGTCTCAAAAAAGAAACTATAGGAATATCTAGGGGTTGAGGATTTGGCTCAAGTGGTAGAGTGCTTGCTAGCAAGTAAGTGCAAGGCCCTGAGTTTGATCCCCAGCACCCCCCCAAAAAAAAGGTATCTATAATTACATAGAGATAAACTGAGAAAATAAAAGTTAAAATATTTTTACCATATTGATTTAAAAAAGTATCCATGCAAAAAGCATCAGAATATATTTGAAAAACAACCAACATACAAAGAAGAAATATTTACTTTTATAAATCAGTGAAGAACCCAGTGGAAAAATCGTAAACAATTCTCAAAGTGTGTGTGTGTGTATGTATGTGTATACATGCATGTATACACTTACCTGATTTTTTACTTTGCAAAAGGTTCCTATAAGTTAATTTGTTGGATCAAATGATATATACATTCACAATCCATTGTGTATTATAAAACTACACTCCATAAAGGCCTACCACTAAAGTAGACATCTCATCACAAACCCCCAATTCAGGCATTATCAATTTTTTTAATCTTAAACTGTCTAACAATCTCTAGCCTAGAATACTTGTTTAATTTTGCTAAGGCTTAATATCTTTTAAATGTTTATGTGTCATTTGCTTTTCTTCATCTATTGTTCATTAGTTTTCTTTATAATGGTTTTACTGGTTTTACTGTTGGTATCCACATTGACTATATGAACTCTTTATACTGATATCTTTTCTGTCACTGTCATATATGTTCCATTTTGTCATTTTCATTATTTGACTTTTTATTCATGATCTCCTTTGACAAAAGTTTTATTTGGTCATATACAATAGGTCAGTCTTATATTTTTGGAGTCTTATTGTTGTTCATATGATAGATAACATACTTACCTATGATAGACATTCCTCTGCTACTTAGAATCCTTATCTCTAGAAAAGTACAGTAAATGGATTGTATTTTTTAAATGCCACAAGTATAACAAATCTTTCATACTCCATACAAGTGGGATATGCAATTCCTATTACTTGTTTTACTTGTTCTATTTTACTTGTCATTTTTATACATCATATTAATATTTCTACGTAATATAATTCATCTACGCTAGGTATGGTGACTCAGGCATGTAATCCCAGCACTCAGGTGGCTGAAACAGGAGAATCACTGCAAGTTTGAGGCCAGCCTGGACCACATAATGAGTTCTAGGCCAGCTCAATATACGTGTCTCTGTGTGTGTGTGTGTGTGTGTGTGTGTGTGTGTGTATAAAATTCATCTGTGTTCATTATTTTTAATTTTCATTTATGTTCATTATTGTTGTTTTCCATTATGTAATAACTTTTTCTTTCAATTATTTGCAAAGTGAAAAATTATATCTTCTCTTATAAATCTAACAAGTACCACTTATTTAATAAAAACCATTCTTGATGTTATTTAGATAGACTCTAGAAATACTTAGGTCTTAATTGGTTACATAGCACCCACACTGAATATAGCATGTACCCGCAACAGATTGCTGTAATCCTTTCACCAGACCTGACCATTGTGTTTAAGAGACTAGCATAGCAGGTCTACTATGCATATTTTCACTGCTTTAAATTCACTGATCATATAAAAAATGAAGAATGCACTAGCTTAGTGTTTGATCTTTACCACATAGATCTAATGTCACGATCAATTGCTTTCAGTATTTTCTTTGAAATCATATAAAGGTTCATATGTGCCAAATTTCATAAGGATCACATGATAAGGTCAAGAAATACAAATTCCAAGGCAGAATTTATATGCCTAGTTCACATATGACAGTAATACTATATAACCATATGTTGAATATAATACACTGTATGTAAATGCTATTTTTGAAAGCAATCCAATCAATAAAACCTAAAATAAATAACACTTTAATAACACATTTCAGATAGACTGAAAATGGAATAGATGGGCTTTGTGGCAAGAGCATCCCTATAAAATTGACATTCAGAGGCCATTAAAACACTGAGTAAAACAATCGTGAAACAAAAAAAGAAAACTCTGAATATTTAGAAGTTTTTTAAAAGCCTACTATATGCCAAGATACAGCACTCATTTTTATTTAAAGAGCTATTTCAATAAAACTATATTTCCAAGTATTAAAAAGCAAGTTCAGTTTGCTATTGTCAATAGCTAAAATATACTTGTTAAAAAATACACAACATTAACCATACATAACATTAAATAGAAAAGTGTTAAGATAGAAAAAACACATTTCAGTTAAGATCGGAACAAGACTGACTAAGTTTTATCATTAAAGAAGGTTATGGGAAAGCTACTGAAGGTAACTTCAAAAGCCTAGTAGTAAAAAGTGAATGTAATACTGGTAAAACTCTGAAACAGATCAAATAACCCCTAAGTAGTACTAATGCACTGCATCTTTGAACACGTATGTGCCTTTTTCAGGCTGAGAGAGTTGCCGGTTTTTCTTTGTTTCCAGTATCTTTTTTTTTTTAATCCAGCTATTAAACTGTTGATAGTCAGTAGCTCAGAGTGCAGAAACTTTACCTTTACTCAAAGATGATATGAGTTGAGATTTCAAAGGTCTTTTTATCTTTGGCCTAGTTCTGTAAAACATGGTTTTGTGGTCCCATCTTGTATAGACAGTTTCTTTTTTTTCATATGAATACTCATATACTATATGTGTACAGATAAATGAAACGATGAAGGTTGTATGGAGTTATTTAACTATCTTTCACTTGTTTATCAACTCAAATTTATACACTAAACTTTATAAGGACTTGTAAATAAATGAATCTGATGCCGGCACAAAAGGGGAAAGGGAAAAGAGGAAAATAAAAAGAACTGAGATATGTTATGTATGTGTGACCATTCTCCACAATGAATATAATTATTACGTACTGCAAAAAAATTCATACACTAAAATGAGATGTTAGTAATGTTACTGATGTTTTTATTTTAATTTTGTCACTTCAGATCCTGGGAAGACCCTGCCTGAAGCCCTTGATTACAGCACTGTGTGGCTACAGACAGTGCCTGGAGAAATAGACAGTAAAAGTGGTATACCACCTTCCCTTTTAACACTACAAATTAAAGACTTTCTTAATGGACCAGGTAAGAAAGTCGTAATTCAAATATATGTATATTTTTTCCATGTCGATATAGTAACATATTGTTGGAAATTTTGATCTTTTAGGATCTGTTGGAAATTTTGACATTCTTTGCCAAAAATGAATATAGTTCATTTGCTTTCCTGAAGTGTACTCTTTGGGCTGTCCATTGTAGGGATCAAAATACAAATATAAATATGCTTTAAAATTACCTCTAGCCTGACAAAAAGTAGTTAAAGAATAGCTGACTTAAAGCTAAAGATCTAGTATTTTATTGTGTGGTCTTAAGCAATTGATCTTATTTTCTGTGCCTCAGTTTCCTTATTATGTGAAGAAAATAAAATAGATGGGTGGATGGACATATGAATGGATGGTTGGGATACATGATGTAGATACTTACGGTAGTATGTATAGCTAGATTAGATAGTTAAGTACACTTAATTCAAATGCTTTTGAGACACTATAAGCAATTCGTTTGAGATACAGAGCTACAGATAGCAAATGTGCTTGATGTATTCATAAAGATCCAAGGAATGAGTATGGCAGTTATCCCTATTTTATAAATAAAGAAGCTAAAACTTAGAAAAGTGAAACAAATTGTCTATTCTTATAGTGGTAGAAGAACTATTGAAAAATCTAAGCCTTTTATGATTCCAAAGACTAGGTCTTAATATCTCTACCATACTACTGTTAGTATATATATTTTTCTTCTCTTTCTCCTCCTCTTTTTCCTGCTTGTTCTTATTGTTTTGTCTTTTGTTCCTTTTCTTCTTCTATTATTCTTCTCTTTGATGTGGTTTTAGATATTTATTTAACAAAAATTACTATATTTTACTTTTGCTTCTGTTATATTTAACAGTATTTTAGAATGTGTTCATCATCAAAGGAATATTTTTTTTCATTAAGAATTTACAGCAAATTTGTTACATTGCCAGCTCTGCGAAGCATGAATTTTGATGAGGGAAAAGTCCACGTGTGGACCCCAGGGACTGTATGCGTTGTACACATCAGTGTACCTATGAAGCATGACCGCAGATGGAGAGGGCCAGTCACAAAGTCTGGACTGAACAGAGCCTGAAATTACCTTCAATTGGCCTTCTCTGGGGCCTAGTTCTTTGTATGCATGTAATTCTACTACTAGTGTGAAGAACTGTTTCTATTCATGTTAAGTATCTGGACATGGTTTTCAGAGTGGAAAGAAAGTTAGAAACTGATGATGAAGGATAAGGGAGTCAGTAAAGTGCTGGAAGAAACCTTGGGTGACGTAGCAGTTTGGAAGAGCGTAAGTCCTACTAGTTGGTTATTAAGTATGAAGTGTCATCTTTCACTGAATTCAAACCACCATCAATTGTAGACATTTTATGTACCACAAAGAAAAATCTTCTGCCACAGAAACTGTGATACAGTGTTGTTTTTTATTATGTTAGGTGTAGGACATTTCCTGATTTTAGAGTTATCGTATGTGGAAGACATAACATTGTAGAACAGATGAAATAAGATTAATTCATGGAAAAGTGACACAGAAACTTCAGTTTACCTCTTATTTCTCAGCTTTCTTTTGTTTTTAGTCAGTCTTTCACTAGGTTTGGCTGGGAAGCTATCTTGCAGTCTCCATTTTATTGATTGGTTTATAAAAGGGCTGGGGATCTGCAAGGTGATGGTAGATTGAGCACCATATTTTAAAGGCAACCAAATAAATTGAATTGTAAGAGAAACTAATGAATACATGAAAAATTATGTATTTATTATTCTAGCATTTGATATGACTATGTAATAGAAATATGATTTTTAAGGTAATTGTACTTTTGTGTTTCTTAAGGTACTTTTCCAAATTGGAAATTAGATATATATACCATTTCTGATTTCATGTCCATTCAATAATGTATTTGGAGATTTTGATAATATAATTGGAGATTCAAACTTTTAAGTAATTGAATTGAAATAGTTATTTTGCAATAGTCCTGCTCAAACTTGAGGCTGCATTGGTAGCATCTCTGAGGAATGTGTTAAAATGCAAATTGTGATTTAATAGTTCTGGAAGGTAGGACTTGCAAGTCTGCATTTCCAACAAGTTATCAGATGAAGTGGATGCTATTTGGGGACTATGCCATGTATATATGATTGCTTATCATACCTGACTCTTCCAGAAGCATCAGTCATAGCGTTTGAAGGTCCAACTCCAGAAATTTCAGGACACAAGAGAGAAGTTTTCAGAATGGTGCTTTTATTGTAGGAGATCAAGCATAGTGTACCTTATAACAAAAGGACTTTTATTTTCTTTAAAATTAAGGGAAGGTTAGTCTGAATGTTGTATCAGCTCTGCAGAGTTTCCTCTAAAACACTATCTTAACAACCTTGAACTCCTCCTAAATTTACTATCTTAGATAAAAATTTCCTTACTGTGAATAGTTTGCTATTTAGAATGGGAAGTAGTTATTCTACAGGATAATTACCTTCTATCATTATGTTGTCAGATTGCTACTCTATGTTGATTTGGAAATCAAAAAGCTAAAACAAATAGTAACATTTAAATGGGACTAGCAAGACATATTAAAATGTTTTGACATGAATGTATTATCTATTTTATAGATTTTTGGCAATTCATGAAAAACTTTTTAAATTTTACATTAATAGGCTACTAAGAGGAGTATTATTTATGCTGAGAAGGGCGAGAACAGTTCAACTATAATATTCCCCAATACTGTTCCCCTCCGTTGAAAAATAAGCATTACAAATAATAAAGGCATTACAAATAATACTTGTTTTTTGTGTAATGCTTTCATTAAGTGTTACCTTTAAGAATCTTTTCTGCCATCAGTTTTTAATCTGTATATGCATCTATTCACATATCATTCCCAAAGAATGCCTTCCTGCTACATCTCCAAAGTAGTAAACTTTTTTCATGCTGTTGAATTTAAGTTACAGTGACAAAAGTTATGACCCTGAAAGGTAGAGGAGATGGTGATTATAGGTGCCTGACCTTAAATTTTCTTCAAAAAGTGTGAATTTAACAGCTCTTGAATCCAACCTTTCAGATTAATTTTTGAGGGATTATTTTCTGTGAACAAGGTGATACAAATGCTGCATTTGTATTTAGAAAAATAATTCAGGGTTCTTGAGTACTCCCTTATTTCCTCTGTTCACTTAACAGTACCTTAGGCAAAGGTTAGATCCTAACTTCTACACCAAAAACTCCTTCAAAACTCTCCCAGTCCCCACCTCCTTCCTTCAGAGGCAACAAATGTACCCATTAGCAAGGTCAGTGGCTTGGAGAAACCTGGAAAACAGCAGCTACCAAAAACCCACTAGAATAATATCTCCAGCAGGTGATAGATTAGTTGGAACAAATTGGAACCATTACAGTTCAGCAATCCTGGTTTCTTTCAAGCTGTTTTAAAAATGTCGTCATTTTAATACACAATCTAAGCCCTGTGGAACAGTCCACAGCAGGTTAATTTGAATCATATGATGTGTCACTGCCCTCAGCTGACATGAGCTCTATTCCATGTGTGAAGCCATAATAAATCCATTCCCAACCAAGGAAAATTCCCCGTGAGAAGGTGAACTAATCCAGGCCTCACACTGGCATGCTAGCCCTCCATAATTGAAAGCAGGACCACCTGTTCCCCGCACGGTTAGCCTACAGAGAAAAAATTAGTGTTAGATCAGATACTTCTTACATTGAAAAATCATTCCTATTCTTGCAAATTCAAATTCCGCTGTAAAGTGTTTGGTGTGACATCACACAGAAATGGAAGAATGTGCCCACTTGATCCCAGTTTAAAAGTTTTGTTAACCATAGGATTTCTTAACTTTGAAATGAGATTTTTTTTTTAATTTAATAAGAGCTGACATGTGAGAAGAACTGGAAAGGGTGCAGATTTTTCTAATTAACTCAGGGTCATTTACAAAAACATTTGAGCTCCCTGGTATTTTTTTCATTGTTCTTTTGCAGAAAAATTTTTGAACCACACCTTGCTGTAGCCATGAAATGACATTTAAATAATAACAAAGAATAAAAGTGTCAAATCAAGACAAATTCTCAGGTTATTTCTGTTTTATTCTAAATTCATGATTAGCTTGGACCTATTTATCATATAATTTAAAAAACTTTGTTGTATCATACACAAAGTTGTGAATGCAATTTCACATTACCTTTCATTCAATATCCACATATCTATAATTGAAACATATAGCCACTGATATCTTTTTCTCCAAATAAAATCATTGATTTAGTCTCATCCTGTTTTAACTTGCTCATTATTTACTTATATAGTTGTCAGTTTTTCTAATTTCATTTTAGCTTTGGATTGATTTCATCTCTGATTCTATTTCATTTTTGTTTTACAAATCTGTGTGACTTTTAATTGATTATAATCTTATTCTGAATACTGCTTTCTTGATTTTTTTGTTAATTTACTGTTTTGTATGTTACAGTGATTTTAATTTGTACTTTTAATGTCTTTACTTTTCTTGGTGAACTGTGTGTTTGTGTTCTGCTCTTATTTAGTTCATTATTCAGTGGGAATTAATTCAAATATATCTGAAAGTTGACTGATTCAGGGAGATTAAGATACCTAGAAAAGATGACCCTAATTATAGCCACCTGACATTGTCTGAAGAAGAAAATGAAGAATGAGTAATATGATTTTTTTTCCACCTATACTGGGAAGTGTAGTCACAGGGCACTAAGCTATGTTCTCAACTTTTTTTTTTTTTTACTTTTGAGACAGTCTTGCTAAATTGCCCAGAGTGGGTTGTCATTCTCCTGCCTTAGACACCCAAGCAACTGAGGTTACAGGGATCTGCCACCGTGCCTGTATGATAATATGATAATATGCCTTTTTAAAGGCAAGAAGATCAAGGTGAAATAAAAGATCTTCAGAAACTAATTTTAATTAATTAATTTCTCTTAATGTTGCCCTGGTATTTTACCTTTTGCCCCTTTCTCTTTCCAGAAATTGGAGAAGCCCCATTCTCTAACCACTGGAGCCCTGCTGCTAAGTTAATTCAATTTTAGAGCCACGTTATAACTATCTTCTACATTTAAGAAATGTAAATTAATTAATAAAACTATAGAAACCTTGACTTTTACGTTTCCTGAGTTTTATGGGTTCCAGTTTCCAGTGTCAGCATTATTATTACCAGTTTATTTTCCCCTTGATTTGTCAAATAAAACCATAAACTTGATGTCACTATATCAAACAGACCAAGAATTTGAAATACAGGAAAGCCTGTCATATTTCAATCTTAGTTTTTCAATGATAACTTCTATTTTAGGAAGAAATGAGAAAAACGACTGATTTTTTGACAAACCGATTTTTTAAATTAACTTTATTTCATTCAGAAAACAATCTGATTTTAATAACGGATTTCCCACCAAAGCATCAGTAAAGCATATTACTTACTTTCCTGCATTGTAGAATGAAAGGACTTAAGTCTTCTTTGAAGTTCTAGTTAACAGTGCTGCCTTCTGGGGGCCACACGTCTTTGCTACTTAGATAATTTTTTGGATCCAAATAGTCACAGATGCTGATCATGGGCTGGTGAGGCTCTAAGGGGCCAGCACCAGTTCTCACTCAGTGAAGTCAGTGGAGGGGCAGTTATTTAATTTTTTAAAAAATTTCTTTATGGAGCCTAATTGTGTCATAATCCTTCCTCCATAGAAGAGAATGAAGGTGATTGGGGACTATCCTGCTGGGGTAGGAACATGGAGGAGGCTAACATGGAAGAGAAAAAGGACATTATTTGGCCTCTGTAACTTTTGTTGACATACAGCTCTTTTCCCCTTAACTCTCTAGCCCTGTCCCTTCCCAAGGATGCAGTGCTGAGCTTTCTGTTCTTATCTCTGAACAATAGCTTCAACTATCTCTTTTTATGCTAACAAATTCCAAATGCCTAGCTCTAGTTTTGACTTATATCTAACTCCACGACTATTTCTCCATATACCTAGTAGATGTGTTTCATTCTTTAAATATGTTCACATTATTTTCCTCCTCTTGCCTTTTTTCACCGTTCCTTAGTGTAGTGTTCAAATGTCTTTTAAAACAGCTAATGATAGCAGCATTATTCCAGTCATGTATTCTCACAACAGCACTGTCATTTTTGAGTCTTCCTTCTTTCTATTCCAGGTTTGCTTTGTTTTGTTTTTTTCTTCGAAATGATCCCCCATCATATGTACTACCTCCTTGGTGTAGGTGTATACCCTGATTACTTCATAGTCTGTTTACTAGTAGCCTTAACTTCAGATTCTCCTTTTGACTTAATAACTAATAATTCCTCACCAGATGAGCTTTTCCTGCCAGTCTCCTGAATCTTGGCCACCTACATTGCTCAGTTCAAGACAAACTTTCTGCAGCCCTACTCTCAGTGCCCCGTCCTCTATATTTTCTGTGTGTGTGTGTGTGTGTGTGTGTGTGTGTGTGTGTATTTATGTACTTGGCTTAATCTGATTCAGGTTCGTTTGGTTTTTTTTAAGCAAGACTGTTTTATGAGAGGTTTTGTGTTGTTCCATACAGATGCATATGTCTGAAGGTTTCCCTTTTTGTGATATTAGCAAGCCATTGATGCTTAATACCTAAATTCATTGGAGATTGTAAACACTCTTATTCCATTTTTAACATTCCTTTTTGCATATATTAGCTGCCATTCTTCTGTAAAGAGAAACATTCCTTCATCAAATGTTTTGGTTATTCAGTAGTGTTGTTCATCCACAAAGGCAGGATAAATGCTTCATTCTTTTCCTTTATTTACCCATTTTTTCAAAAATGATTTGCTTTCCTAGCATATCCCAGTGATGGCCAATGAATTGGTGTTGGTTGGTGTTATTGTAAGTTCATTATTTTTAATGATGCTCAGATTGTCACATTATTGGAAGTGGGAGTTTGTAAGGAAAAAGGAAGCCTAAAATGGCTACAGTTTGGTTCAGGCTGGGGTGTGGGGATGATTTGCAGTGAACATTAAGTTCAAGTCAGCAAGATTTTGGCACAGATGTATCTCATCAGTCTCGGTATAAATAGCTGATATAACCTAGGTCTATGTTGGCCAGCGTAATAACTTGTATAACCCAAGTTGTTACTGCACATGACCATTACTGTGTAGATCCCTATAGTTGGACTTCCACAAGGGCTGGTAGGTGGGCTGAGGCTTGAGATTAAAGGCATGTTCAGACATTTACATGACTCTCTGTCTCTTCTTCAGGCTGCCGGAATCTCAAATGAACCTCCCAGTCTGAACTGGTGACAAGACAGAGCTTCTGTAAATTGGCTTCTCTATGCTTTGAATCTTGTTATTCCCCCAATCTGGAATCCTTATTTCCTTTTTCTCTGTCCACCCTAGTTCTGAGCTGCCAGTAGGGTTAGCCTAAGTCCTTTTCCTTCAGTGATCTTTTTTCTTTCATTTTCACTCACTCTGATCTCTGAGTATCTATCCTTTTTTTTTTCCACAAGCAGCTCAGTAATACTGTTTTGCTAAACTTAAAACAACATTTGACTCTTTCCAAAAGTTGTATCTACATTGTCTTCAAGGATTAACAAATGCCACCATTGAGAATAACCAAACAAAGACAACAGGCACCCAAAAAGCTGCCAGAATTATTAGAGTATGGGAGTTATTTAGTTTCATATTGTAACTACTTAGAAGAGACAAGTTCATTGAGATGAATCCAGTTCATTGCATTCATTTTAGAAAACCAGTGCAGTTACTTCATAATCCTAATTTTATGATGAAGTCAAAAAATCAATGCTTGATCATGAAAATATGTGCCTGAATAATTTCGCTAGTAGGGATTATGCCCAGATCTAAATAATAAGCACCATGAGCTGCTACTGGCTGACACAGGTCAGGACCTGTGTCAGGCCATGTCTCTGCCCTCCTAGGAGCACCTGGGACAGGACCCAGTTCCACATGGTATGCCGTTAATTAAAGCACTCGTGTGTGCTGCCACTGAAGTCTTCACATGTCACACCATGAAAAACACATTGATCTCAATATCTTGGGCAGCTTTCCAGTTTTCAACTGGAGGTGTGCAGCTTTTAGCTCGCACACCTCTGAATACTCAGCCTCCACTGTCCACTGCTATCATGAATACTTTTTCTTGTACACTATAACAGAATCCTGAATTTGAATTGCTGAATGAGAGAAAAATATACTATTATTTAGTAATAAAATGTTTTATTAAAGATATTATAATCTATAAAGTCAAGCTAAATTGTAGATTTGTTACATCTGTGTTTTGCATTTACTTCTAAGGTGGGGAATAAAAACTCCACCATTCTTGTGTCTATACATAGCCACGCATATATACACTGAATGTTTTCCTAGTAAGCCTTATTTGTCTTAAAAAGAATTGTGTTTTGCAAATAAAATTCCAGAGGAAGAATCATTTAACAAAGTTTTCTTTCATAAATGTTATGATTTGAGTATAACAAGCCATATTGAACCCATTGGGTTTTCGGTAATAGATTTCATGATACATCATAAATGTAAGTAATATGATGACTAATGGGTCAAGTAAAGTTGGAACATTTTAAATGAGAAAATAGCTGGAACAGTTTTAAGGAAACTTTTCCAGTTGATATTTGGTCCCCCACAAGGTGTTCATTAACATAAACTTAGGGGAATCACCTCTGGGGCTTGAATTCCCTCTCTGATTTCATTATTGCAATATGATTCTTTTCCTTTCACTATTAAGTCACCTTTTAGGGTGATGGGAGCATAAAATAACTGTAATTTATTTGTATTTGTCTAATCTCCTTTTAACTCAATAGTTCTTCCATCGCTCTGTTTCCTAGTAGCTATTCAGAAAGTTTTGAAGCATAACTAGAATCTACTGATTGACAGATGTGGGTTTACTTCGTCACTTAAAGATGCAGAATATGTTCCAGGGATGGAGAGAAATTAGATCTGGCAGAAAAGTAGATGACCCAGCTGGGAGATTCTCTCTTACTTCATATTCCTAAAATCTAAACTCTAAAAATAATCCATTAATTAAAGTTCATTGAGGATTATGAAAAAATTCAAAACCCTTAAACATAAGACTTCGCTAGTAATTAGAATAAAACCCACACTAACAAGATATGCCTGATTCTTTATCCATTTATGTTTCCGGTTATTGTAAAATACTCTATGTAATTCTCACTATGTCTCTGTTGAAAAGTAAACTCTTTAGTCTTTTTATTAATGTTTTTATCTTATTGATGAAGGTACTATACTTCATTAGTTTTTAAAAATAGAAAGACATTAAAAAGTGGATTGCATCATTTTAATTTTTTTATGTTTAAAAATGCCAAAAATTTTTGTTACATAATTTTTCCCTTTTATAAAAATAATCTTCCTGTCATGAGACTGAAGATATTCATGATGAAGGCACCAATTTTCTACCAAAATGTGCCTGGTTAATTCATGATGTGAAAGTCTGTTGACACTGGATAATAAAAATATCAGTGCAAATCAAATTAGGTGTGACAATGACTTTATGATTCGAATTGAAGGAGTCACACATATTGGTAAACTTTATACAGAAGCAAAGAGTGCTATGTAATTTATGGTGCTTCTCATTCTGCTGTTTGATTCCTGTTTCTCTGAGGACCTGGTGCTTTGGAAAGAAATACCTGGTATTATATAGTACAGCTTCATTTCAGCTTTGCTTTTCCTCTTCTTGGCCTATAGTCCTGTCCATCTTGCCCAAACTGCTTCCTCAGCCACTGTTTACACGTGGATCAGGATGTGTTTTGCAAGACTGGTGGTTCAGCAGGCACACTGTGGAACACCCCCTATGAAAGACACACTGTATGTAAACAGACATATAGGAAACATTTGAAAAATGAATGACTTAATGTTTTATATAACAGTTTTGTTTCACGTTAGAAGTTAACCACTGTCTTGTGCTACCCATAGCTCTACTAGATTTTCTTACTTTCTAAAACTTCCATCGCTTTCTGCTCAGTGAATGAGAGATTATATTTGTAATCTTAGATTTAAGACGAACCAAAGGTTGGAAATTTGATGCATGCAGAGCAGTTTTGACAGGACGCCACAAGAAAGATAGAGTAGGTGACTGACTGTCCAGATAAGTAGCCCTTCACTTTCAATCCATGGCTCAGAATCATGCCGAAACCAGCAGCACAAGAAGGTTAACATTACAAAAGACAGTCCAAATTCGTGAAACAAGACATATATATGAAATTTATATAAACTTGCAAGTGATTTTTTTTCATATTCTGTAGTACTTTTGCCTCTAAAGTTGTTAAAAGTTTAAAAACACACTTAGACTTTTGGGACAAACTGAGGAAGGGAGATCCAACATAATGCTATAGATTTTCTTGTTTCTAAAATATGCTCAGAACTGGTTAATCATTTATGTGAACTAGAGATCTAAAAGAAATTCCTGATTCTCACAAGATACAAGGAAGGCAACTGTAATTTAAATTACATATTTGTCATCTTTATTTTGGGCTAATATTCTTGAATAAAATTTTAGGGGATCTCTTTAGGTTTTTTGGGAAATGGATCATTTTGAATTCAGACTATTCAGAAGTTGTATTTGATAGAATAAGGTCTGCAGTATTACTCAGATAGGTTTACAGTTGAAATTCATCAATGTGTCTATATTTTTAGTATCTATTTCTTTTTCCGAATTACCAGAGTTTGAACTCTACTTGTAAGAAAGAAGTATCTTTTAAAATTGATTTTGTAGTAGGAGCACCATTATGTGAAAGAATATATTCATTCTCAGGATTGAAGTACCTAAGTATGCCAAATTGACCTGTGTGTTTGAGTTTTACTGGTTTACCTGGCTCTAGTATAGGTGTTAAAGCCCCTAATTTTCATCAGCCACAGCCTTTGGTATTAAAATCAGCAATATTCCTGCAGCTTTTCTAATGTTAAAGGATGACATTCCCTTTCAAATTCTACAGAAGAGCACCTTGATCTCACCATTAAAGGACTCAGTATAAATTTTGTACTACCAGGGCTGGGGATTTAGGTCAGTGGTTAGAGTGCTTGCCTTGCAAGCGCAAGGCCCAGTGTTCGATACCCGGCACCAAAAAAAAAATAATTTGTACTACCTTGTTGGAGACTCTGTGGTGAATGGAAAGTAACATGAAAACCACAGTGAGACTTTTGGGACAAATTTTATGAGAAAGGAGACTGATTCGGTGCAAAGTTGGTGAACATTTGAGCCTAAAGTAGACTTTTAGTAAGCGTTTAAGAAACACACATGGGAGTAAAATGAGTTGGATTTAGAAAATCTATACTGTCACTCACATGACACCCGTTGAACTAGTTCTTTGTTTAATTAATATACAGTAAAATTGATGTATAAAAATTGGTGTATAGTTCCATGAGTTTTTAACATGTGTCAAGATTCATGTAACACTCCTCTGATATTACCTTTTATACTACCATTCTCTTAACAGTACTTTTTAGAGAGCATTTTGAATTTTGATGGAGTTCAACTTAAAAGGAATCATGCTTTTTTTGGTATCATAAGAGCTACCTGTCTCCAGAACTTGAAAATTTCTCTCGTATTTTCTAAATATGCTTTGTAATTGTACATTTTAATATTCAAATCCATTACCATTTGAGTTAATTTTTATATAAGGCACAAAGGTGAATTCAAGTTACTATGTTTCCTTTTTGCATATATATCCAACACTATTTGTTGATAAGACTACACTTTTTGCATTTAATTGCCTCTCTACCTTTTTCGAGTTTCATTTGACAACATTTATTTAGACTCTATTTCTGGAGTCCCTGTTCTGAGCCACTCTATTTCTGGAGTCCCTGTTCTGAGCTATTATATAACATATAATATGTTATATATTATATATATAATTATATATTATATATATAATATATATTATATATATAATATATTATATATATTATATATATGTATATATTTTACAGGGAAGGGAATATATGTCCCTTCTCTAAGACTATGCTGTTTGGTCATGACAGCTTTATAGTAAGTCTTAAAACCAAGTACTTTTGAGTCTTTCAGTAATATCTTTTTCAAAAGTCTTTTGGTTACTCTAGCTCTTTTCCTTTGTTATTTAATTTTAGAATTGGCTTACCTATATCTAAAATAAATACTGCTAGAATTTTTATTGGAATTGTATTTAACCTGTAGATTAATTTGGGAAAAATTGATATGTTGAATTTTCTAGTTTATGTAGATGTTATGTGTATGGTGTCTCTGTCCATTGTATTAGGTTATTTATTTAGTACTGGAGATTGAATCCAGTGGAGTATGCTTGTTAAACATTAGCTGTACTGCTTAGCTGTAGCGTCAGCCCCTAACTTTTTATCAGCATTTTGTAGTGTTCAGCATAAAGATTCTGTATATTTTTATTAGATTTACATTTAAATATTTCTTTTATTTAGAGCAATTTAAATGCTATTCTGTATTTTAAATTTTTATTCTGCCTGTACATATTAGTTTTTAAGAACTCCACTGATTTTTGTGTGGTAGCCTTGTATTCTAAAATTTTGTCAAAGTATCTTACAAAATTCTAAGAGGTTTTCTACAGATCCCTACTGGGTTTTCTGTGTCAGTCATGTTATCTGCAAACAGGCATTGTTTTATTTTGTTCTTTCTAATCTCTATGCCTTGTATATCATTTTTCTTATTTCACTGGCTGTTGTTTCCATTGTTATGCTGAATACAGGTAATGAGAATGGACATCCTTGCCTTGTTCCTGATTTTAGGAAAGCATTCAGTTTTTCATAATTTGATGTTAGCTGTAAGTTTGAACTTTATGAGGTTAAAGAAATTCTCCTCTATTTTTAGTTTGGCAAGAGTTCCTATAATGGGTATTGGATATTGAATTTTTTAAAAATTGGTGCCTTTTTTTTTCTTCAAGCTGTTAATTTGATACATTGGTTGATCTAACTCTTGTACTCCCAGGATAAACCTCGTTTGATAATGATATGGCTAGATTTCCTCTTTATTTTTATAGGATTTTTATGTTTCTGTGTTTTGCTTTGTTTTGTTTGCGGTATTGGGGATCAAATCTAAGAGTGCCCCTATTGAGATTTATCCCCAGCCCCCTTTTTTATTATATGTATGTATGTACGTACATACATACATATTGAAACAAGTTCAAACTAAATTGCCTGGGAAGAACTCAAATTTAGGATCCTCCTGCCGTAGCTTCCCTAAGTGCTGGGTTTACAGGTATGTGCCACCATGCCTAGCTGCCACTGTTCTTGAGGGATGTGAGTGTGGTGTTTTCTTATATTGTCTAGGCTTTTGATATCAGTAGTGACAGTCTCATTGAATGAATTGAGAAAAGTTCTTTCCTCTTTTCTTCTGGAGCACAAGAGAATGAGGAAAAGAAAAAAATAATAATAAAAGCAGAGAATTTCTAGTCTCTCTAAGCATTAAGAGTTGTCCTTCACACTCTTTGAATTCAGAAATAGAGGCTTTTCTCCTTATATTCCTTTTATCTGCAAACGATGCCCATATTAGGCTAGAGGAAAGGGGGAAGATAAATGAGAAACTCATTCCTACTTAGGTGGTATTTTGAATTCTGTTCTTCTTCCTTGATCTATTATCCTTTACTTTTGAAAATCCTCACATAGCTGTTCTGTGTAGACTGTATGGCTGTATTCTCTCTAGTGGGAGAGACAGGGTTTCATCTTTCTTGAAATGCTTAAAATTTTTTTAAAGAGAAAGATTAGGGAGCTAAGAAACGAAAGAACATATTAGACATTTTTAAGGTATATTAGATGTTTTTGCTTTTGGAAAGAAGAATAAACATCCGAACGAATATTCCTAGGCCTTGTAACTTCTTTGATATTCACATCAGGACCGGGAAATGTCATCTGAATAATAGTGCATATAGAATTTATATTTGTTTTCTGTTAATACATAACAAATTACAACAAATACGGGTTATAGCAACACAAATTTATTCTCTCACAATCCTGCAATTCAGAAGTCCAGGTGGGGTCAGCTAGGTTCTCTGCTCAGGGGTTCTCATAAGACCAAAATCAATATGTCATTTGGGTTAGAACCTAATCTGGAGGCTTCTAGAAAGAATTCTTAAACTTATTGCAGTTATTTGCATAATCTAGTTCCTTATGGTTTGTAAGACTGCCATTACCGGTTCCTTGTCATTTATTATCCAAGTGTTGCTCTTAGTTCTAGGGACTACCCATTCTTTCTCACCTGACCCCCACCATCCACAAAGCAGCAGTACACTATCATAAAGCACTTCCCATTCTTGAAATTTCTCTGACTTCCCCTTTGTCTTCTTTATGTGCTTTTTAGAGGGCCCATATAATTAGGCCAGTAAGTCGAATAAGTATTCACCTAAAGAAACAGATAAACCTAAGAAATCCATTTTTCCCTGACTGCAGCTTTGCATTCATAGGATGGTATATGTGAGAATTGCCAGCTCCTATTTTGTTGTGGGCACTCATCTCTTAGGTACCATTGTGGACTGAGGAACACAGATGAAAACTTTATAACTCTGGCTACTTGCCTAACTTGTCTTCTGAGACTCAGTCTTTGAGTCACTTCTGGGAAATCTCTCCTTTACCCCTCTTGGTGAGTGAGGTGCCTCTCATCATCACTTTTCAGAATGTCCTGTGTATTTTGTTGTCACCAGAAATCTATGTATGGCTTTTTTTGTAATTATTTGCTTACAGATCTGTCATAGCTCACTGAACTGTGAGCTCCTAAACAGTAGAGACCTTCCTATGTTTTAGTATTCTGAGTACCCAAAATGCTGTTTGGCCTATTGTACCAAAATAATGTTTAATAATGTAACAAATGGAAAAAAGGAGCAAATTAAAAAGCCAATTGTCCCTTTCTACTGAGCTCCCACAGACTTAACAAGTCAGTCCATCCAAAACACTCCACTGGGCTGGGGATTTAGCTTAGTGATTAGAGTATTTGCCTTGTAAGCACAAGGCCCTGAGTTCGATCCCCAGCACCAAAAAAAAAAAAAGAGAGAGAGATTTAAAACAGTCCATTAATTCCTCTCAAAGGAATTATCTGAGAAATTCTGTTTCCCTATATCCATTAAATGGCTATATAATCCACCATGTGGCTTAAGTCAGAAATCTGACTTTTTAACTTCTCATTTTATTTCCTCTTTCTTTAGTCCCAATCCACTGAATATGGTTTATCAATTTTACTTCCAAAAGACTGCTGACTCCACTCCCCTTCTCTCTAGCATTCAAGCCACTATGCATATATTCCACATTTTCTTTATTCACTTACCTGTTGACTGGCGCCTAGGTTGTTTTCATACCTTGACTTTTGTGAATTGTGCTTTGGTAAACATGGTTAGGCGGGTATCTGTATATAGTATTCCTGAAAGAATGAAAGTCAGAATACTGAGGAGTTGAATGTTATTCAGCCATAAAAAAAGAATAAAATTATGACATTTGCAGGAAATAGATGAAATTGGAGATCATGATAAGAAAAATAAGACTTAGATACCACATTATTAATCATATATAGAATTCAGAAAAAAATAAAAATTAAAAAAAGAGGTGTCATAAAAGGTGAAGTAGGAGAAGAGGGTGGGTAGAAGGAAGTATAGAGTGGGTGGAAGGAAAGAGAAGGGAGATGATGAAGGAGTGAAAATGATTTAAGTACTGTTTTAGTTACTTTTTTCTCGTTGTTGGGACAGAATACTCAACACCCAAAGTTAGGGGAAGAAAGGTTTCTTAGCTCACAGTCTGCAGAGGTTTCAGTCTATAGTCCACTGGGTCCGAGGCAAGGCGGCATGGCAGAAGCAGGGCGGCATGGCAGAAGTAGGGCGGACTGGCAGGGCAGACCAGCAGGGCAGACCGGCAGCAAAGTAAAGTGAGGAAATGCAAGGAATGTATGCAAATAAGCAATGCAAACAAGCAGCTAGTTAGCTTCTTCCTGTATCTTTTATCTAGGCTACCTGCCCTTAGGGCGGGTAACACTCCCACCCTTAATTTTAGTTTCACATCCTTGATCCCAGCAGAACCATGCCAAACCAATCAGTGGATCAATTTAGTAATCACACACTCTAGATCCAGCTATCTCTTACCACATGAGTCTTTGGGAGGACATCTAGACACAAACCATAACAAGTACCTTATATGCATGTTTGAGTGTGCCAAAATAAAACCCACTATTCTGTGTAATTAGCATGCACTAAAAAAAATTCCTTTAAGTTAGGGTATTTCTTCTGTTCAAAAGAATATGAGAAACCGAGAACATTTTATTATTGTGCAAGGGTGACTCAAGTATCTGATCTTTTCCAGAGGATAACTTGCTGAAACCAAGACTTTCAAGAGTTTTGCTAGGCCTGATTGATAGGATAAGTGAATGAGCAGGAAAGAGGGCACATTCGAAAGGGATGGTGCCAAAGTGAGCCATCACTTCCTCTATAGGAGGAAACCCACAGGTGCCAAAATCCAAGGAAGAGGAGGAAAGTCCTCCTTAGGAAAGTAGGCATAGAACATTAACTTGACTCACTTAATAATTGCTATTTCTGGCTGTGTTGGGATTATGTCTTCTCTTACATCCTCAGGCTCCAATGAAGTGAACACTTAGTATGTTCTGTTAAGCTCTAACATCCATTGTTAGGTACATTTGTGAGACACGGTGTGCTGAACACTGCGTTATAAAGATGTATGGTATTCTCTGCCTTCATGATTCTCACATTCTAAAGTCTTATTGATAAACAAAAAAAAAAGGTGATCAAAGGTGAAATAAGGAGACAAAATAGAAATAAGGCGAGAGTGTTTTGATGCCAGGCAAGTAAGTGACAAGGACAACACCTGGTATTTGAGATACATAAATGGAGTGTAGATTTTAAGAATCTCTATCTACCTGTGTTAAATTGAGTGAAATATTTCAACTTCTATCAATGCAGGATGTAGGGAAAGGTAGAGGAACTTTTCTAGTTTGCAGCTGGTCAAAAGAGAAACAAATATTTTCTGCAAAACTCTATTAGAGAATGGTAGGGGAGGCTGCTTCAGTCAGTTACTTGGATCAGTGTTGATCACCACCAGTATTTGTATGAATACTGTTCTGGGTGGTAAGAGAAGTTCTTTTTCCTTGGAAAAAAGAATATCGGTTTCAGGTAACTAACCAACTGAAAAGCCTGTTTCATTTTTGCCATGGGGTGTGGAGGCAGAAGTGGAAATAATGCCCTTGGTGTCCACATGTGGTCCTTGCTGTATCAGGAAATCACAATAATTGGCCAGTCAGTTAAGTAGTCCAAGAATAATGTCCCTTCAGGTAACTACATGGAAAGAGACGAAAGTGAACAGTGAAAGAAATGTAACATTCTGGCATCCTAATGAGTGTTTAATGAGAGCTTCACTAATTCCTCATCTTTTTTCACTTCTGTAGCAGACATCAGCTTGGATATTTTGAAGCCTTTGAAAATGAACCTGAGTTTTACCAAACTGGATCAGATAAACCACTTTTTAAAAAAGATTAAGAATGCACACACCCTTGCACACCACAAAGAAACCTCAGCCTTGTCAGATAGCAAGCTGAATAAGGATGAACTTCCAGCCTCCAGCTTCCATGAGAAGTTGTCTGAACCTAAAGTTCATGGTGATGGAATGCAGAAGATTTCATTTCAAGAAAACACGTGGAGAGCCATTTCCTACTTTCAAAAAATTTCTGTCCGTACTACTCAGATTGTGGTCTCCATGGAACCTGTCCCTCACCCTAATAAACCATGCCTGTTAGCATCACTATCAAACCTCAACGGAAGCCTCAGTGTCAGAGCAGCACAGAAAGCACCTGGTAAGTTACAAAAACAGAGGAGGTATGGGGGTGGGAGAGGGAGGGAGAGAGAGCGAGCGAGCAGGCAATATGATTTGCTAACATCTGAAAAATGCATCATTTTGAAGATTTATATTATGTAGAAGTTAAAAGTTTTAAAGGCCATTAGAGATGAGAACATTTCTGGTTTGTGACCTTATTGTAGAAATAGTTTTATAACAATTCCTTTGAGCCTAGGTATTTTAATGCCCTAAAGTAAACTGTTTCTATCCACTTCTTGAGGCATGTTTTACAGATATCTTTAAAACTGTTAATCCCTAATTTCTTTCCACCTAAAATAGCTGTGGTGGAAGAGAGTGTCAAGTTTTGTGAACTGTTAGAATAGTGATTCTTACCATGTGACCTCAGGGCCACCAACATCAGCATCACCTGAATTCTGGTTGGGAATGCAGATTCTCACCCTATCCTAACCATGCAGCCTAGCAGTCGGCTTCGGTAAGCTCCGCAGGTGATTCTGATGCACTACAGTAATTCACTGGTAACAATTTACTCAAAAAAGAAAAACTGCTGTGTTTGTAGATATGCTACAGAAAATGTAATAGAAGCCAAGGTTCAACTTCGTAAGCAGCCGCTGAGGCATTTTATCAGGTAGCAACACCTGGCATCGAAAGGCTGTGCTTCTGTTCTTAGCCCAGCGGCAGAGGCCTGGCCCCTGCGAACTGAGTGTCATTGATGGCTGGAGAGGTGAGAGGTTAACTGGCAGTGACATCTACATTTTTCTCTTCTGTTACCATGACTAAGTTGTTATGTGCTCTTCATGCTGAATCAAGAAGGGTAGGCAGAAGGAATGTGAGGAGGGGAAGAGAAAAGACGACACACAGGTGGGAAATAACAGTTTTCAATCACAGAAACTGCTACTGTAAAAGTGTAGGGCACAATGCCAGAAAATTTACTCTTGAAAGTAAAAGTGGCAAAAGGGAACTATTCCCCCCCCCCTTTAATTTTTAGGAGGGAAAGCTGGGGCTATGCGTCAGTGCAGGGGTAAAATAAGCCCTTAAACTATGTGCAATGTAGTTGCTTACAAAAAGTAATTAAGTGGCAGCTGGAGACTAACTGTAACTTAGTTCCACAGATCTACTTTGGGCACAGTAATTTAAGAGATAAAGAAAGTTTTACTGTTAAAATGTATGAATTTTAAGCCAAGACATAGATGATTTATTTCGTTCTCACCAAAAATATTTGTGACCAAGCCAGCTAAAAGCTCTGTATTTTTTTTATTGTCTTTAGAGTTAGAAATGAAAGATGTAAGGTTCATGGGACATGAAAGACTATGAAACCCTGGATGCTACAATGTCCAATTTATCCAGAAATAAATTGTAGTCCAGACAACACTGGACTGGTTCCCATGCCTTTATAGTTGTACCTTAATCATACCAGGACAAATTTAGGACCATGGAAGAATTTAAACATACTGTATTCAATTCTTTCTCTTTTTTTTTATCCTTGTTGCTTTTAAATTCATTTGCTACTCATATTTTATCTACTTTTAATGGTGTCTACCCTTAGTAAACATTTGTCTCTAAAATATAATTAAAATCCTCTCCGACTGAGCCATATGAATTAATAAACTCAGTCCATTTTGAACTTGTCTTCCTTTTTCTACTACAAAAACTACACCTTTTCATTTAGAATTAGTTCATAAATCTACCTAAATCTAGAAATAGAAACTATACCTTTCTCTAAGACATACTTTATAAATCGCTACTGATGGTAGCCAGCAAATGTTCTAAAATAGTTACTTGTATTAAATTAAATCCAAATGGAAGTTAGACATTCAATCAGAAAAATTTTATTTTGCAACCATAAAAAACCTCAAAATCTATTTTCTACACCAGTTTTATGTGATAGTATGCAAAAACAAAAAGATAAAGTCAGCAAAAATAATTAATTTTAATTAAGTGAAATAAGATTGTATCAACTTCTAGTTGTAATTAAATGATTTCTAAGAAATTTTTAATTCACAGATTACTTGATATTTTTTAAAAATTAATTTTCATTATATTTTTAAAATAAAAACTAAGCTTTGAACTTTACCATGTCATCAAATGTCTTGAAATGTCATTATTTGTAGTTTATGTTAAATATATGCAAATATATAATTTTTCAAAAAGAGTTTTGATAAATGGTAAATAGTATCCAGCACCAAAATGCATGTGTGCACGCGTGCACGCGCGCACGCACACACACAGGCACACGCACACACATAACCATTTTTCTTTTTGTAGTTTTCAAATGACATCATTCTACATTCAGACATTTTCATACTTATATCTTTGAACTCAAAGGGTTAATGTCAGATTCTTATAGTTTGGATCTAATACAGAAATACTTAACTGTGTCTTTGATTTTCCAGTTTATATAACTATTGTGACCATCTGCAGCAGCTGCACTTTTCAAATTATTTGCTGAACCAAATTGAGCACAGTGACAAAAGTAGTCATCTCAGATGTACTATTAAACAGAGAAAGAAAAAGGAGTATTGCCTTAGTACAGTATAGCCATCTGCTGTACAGATGTTATTGTATAGAATGACTTAAGATAAAATAATTGTAGAAATTTTCATTAAAACCTGAACAATTTGCACTTGTTTATTCAAATCTGCATAGCTCCCCAATGAGACAACACACTTGGGGTTTCTTTGGTTCTCACTCACTTTCTCTTTGATCCTTTTTGATGTGCTGACTTTAATAAACACAGTCAAAAACACTGTGTAAAACATCATGGAAAAAACTACAAAGGAACAATTATAGCAGCAGAAACTACTCTAATCCCTAACTTACGCAAGCTATTTTTAGTAAAATATTTTTTTAACTCTTTTTATATGACAATGTTATATAAACAGGGGAAAACGGTCTTTTCCAGATGAATTTTAATTTAGGAGCTGAAATAAATTTGCAATGCTAGAGCAATCTTGTATGCTAAGTAATATATAGAGAAATTCCACTGGAATGTGTTATAGGCATGTTCCCTCATTTATCAGAGATACCAAAAATATTTGAGTTCACTAAATGATTACATTTTTTATCATCAAACTGTCATAATCTTATAGAAAGTGTATGGGAAAAGGGAATAATAAAAGCATGAAACAAGAAAGTTAATATTTTTCTCCAAACATTGCCAGTACATTTAAATAATCTGACCTGCTTTCATATTCATTTATTCATTTTAAAAACCAAATATTTAGAAATTATTCACTGAAGTGGTTAAAACAAAATGAAATGGTTAAATATTTTCCACTTTACCAAAAAAAAAAAAACAACCCAACAATTCTTCTAAGCCTCTAGTACTATTTTGTAACCCTAAAGTATGAGTTTCAAGGAACGTAGTTGGTTTTCTTTTTTTATTTTTTTAAATTTTAACTCTGCAGATGCATGTGTAGCAGTGACTTATAATAACCTAACTCTGTTTCTGCTAGAATGCTTACATTCTCGCAAATGTCTTTGGTAAAATGGCCCTAGCATTATGATTTTAGTAGATACAATGCTTGTATTTTTAAAAGCGGTGCGTATTTCAGAAATCCTGATTTTTTTTATCAATGACAAAATGAATCTCATTTAGAAATTGTATCTTATATAATGAAAAATGTTAAGCACACAATATTTCTTTGCTTCCATTAAACCCATCCTATTCTATGGTATGTTTAAAAAAAAAAAAAAAAGCTTAAGGGGCTGGAGATTTAAGCTCAGTGGTGGAGCGCTTGCCCAGCATGCACAAGGCCCTGAGTTCAGTCCCCAGCACACCCCCCCACAAAAAAACCCAAACTTAAAATCTTTCCCCACATATATACACAACACAATCTTTATTGCCATCAGAAGTGTGTCACTTTGGAGAAAACGTAATCTGTAGCTATAAATTCTGAAGTAGATGTGCAGCATTTTCCACAGGCAGGGTAGGGAGTGAGCTACACACTGTCTCTCCCCTTGTCAGAGAGTATCATGGCTCTAGTAGGGCAGCATTCCCTAGATTCCGCAAACTACAGCATGCAGTTGAGAGCTGTGAAATTTCCGTACTTGAGGCTGCCTTGCTCTTTCTCAGGAGCATTGATATTGGCAACCCACATATTGACAAGGAAGAGGAAAACAGGATAAAAAACAGTGTATGTAGCACAAAGGGGAAGAGCCTAAGTAAGACCATTTGGGTACATTTCAGTCAAAATGGAGAAAAAGTTGTAAGGACTCTCATCAGTAGATGCATCAGGGACTTGTCACCCAGAAAGGGACTGTCACTGCAGAAAGCAGTGAGTTGAGCTCCTTCTAGTCAAACAACTGTGGTTTCAGGAACTTTCACTATCTCCACTGCTGTCCTCCAGATGTACTTATCTTTGTGGCTAAACAAAACAAGAGAAAGAAAACATAGCCACATTATTTTCATGTATACAAAATGCCTCTTCTCATGGTCACAGAATTTGGAACCAATAAAATATAAAGAACCTAACATTCCTTTTCATGTACTGAAAAGTGAAACCAAGTCGTTAATTGATACAAAGCGGACTCAAGTTTTTCATTCCATAGTTAACTGGATCTCCTGAGGAAGATTTCTTAAGTCGTCATCATAGCCTTTGGATGCTGCAGAGATGTAAGTTAGCCTAAGGGGAAATAAAACATTAAATTAGATATGACTACCTAAAATAATATGTTGCAATAATAAGCCTTTTACAATACCCCTGAGACCCTTGTTACTTTTAGGAAGAAATAGCATCTCTTTCCAGTGCCTGAACAATAGGAAATAAATTCTTTGACAGTAAAAGCCACAGGACAAACTTAACTTTATTCAGCCACTGAGGATGGAAGTGGAAGTACAGCTTGTAGACAGCTATACAAATCACTAACAAACCTTAATGAATATTGGGTGTGGGTATAAAGGTTCTGTCATTGTTGACACTGTGTCCCAAGTAGCTTAAACCCAACACTCAAGGAAAGGTGGAGACCTCATTGAGTCTGTAACATCTGGGATTTTATTTGTCATTTTGGCATACCCTGTAAGCGCAAAAGAAAGAGTAAAAGGGAATTATCTTGACAATGAAATGAGTTACTGAATCTTGTGATAATGAAAAGCAGAAGAGTTCTAATGCCTTTCTATAGTCCCTGAGGTAGAGGTACGTTTATGGTTTTGCAGAAGTAAAATGTAGGCGGGCAGAACAGATGGTTTAGAGTCCGTGAAACATGACACTCCCTCATCCCAGGCCTGAGTACCACTATTAATCCTGGTCAGAGTCCCTCCTATTACTTTATAACAAGGTTCAAAGTTGCTACTGATGAACTGGCATGTACCTCTTTTTTACCCTTAAATTACCTGTAGGTTACTGACCTTTTTTTCAATGGTGATATTTTCCTCTAAATTCTGGCAAACTATTGAGGCACTAAAAAATATATTAATAGGAAGTTCTAAAAGTTGAATGGGAAATAAGTAGAACCAGAAAAATTATTGTTTTCCCCCAAATAATTTTCCATGTTATTTCTAATATGATGGAAGATGAAAACCGTAAATATATGAGCTACTGTAATTGTCTTCTTAAAAATCATTTGCAGTAGAGAAGAAATTCAGTACACCAATTTTTTTATTCTTTCTATGATTGCAATATGAGTTGATAAACTTTTGGACAATAATCAGCAACATTAATCCTACTACCTTAGAAAAGGTCTTTTTCATGCCTCAAAAAAAGAGAAAAATTGTGAATGTTTGACATTTTTCAAAAACCTTGTAGATTTTTGCTTTTCAGGAATATTTATGTAGTTCTTTCATTTAAGCAAATTATGTTCAGCAGCCTTTACAGCTTATGTTTTGTGACATATATTCATTTTTCCATTGTAAAGAGCTTAGTATTTCTTGAAATGTCTATTATGTAATTATTGTTCAGGTACATTTTTGTGTTAGTGCTTAAGGTTATTATTGCTGTTTTGAATTCTAAGAGGAAGCCTTTAAAATGGATAGTAGCTCCATAGACACAGAAGATAACCACAGGCTTGAATTTCTGATATATTCATTTCAATGCTGCATAAAAAATGAAAACTTTCTAATAAGCAAGAAGCTTAGGCTATCAGAGCGATCTCTTCTGTTGTGGTGTAGTGAACATGATGTACCTGCCCAGTCTTTCTAGAGTTAGATGAGCTCACTACAGAGAGATAACCATCTCTGACTTTTTCTTCTGATTCATCACTGACCTGAACTCCATTTGAACCTTGTTAGACAAAAAACAAGCAAAATTCTTGGTCCAAACTATAAAATATAATTAAGCCCTTTTGAAATGATGTGTAAAAGAACATTGCTGTACCCCCACTTATAACCACTACCACTACCACAACCAATAAAGTTAAATCAAGCACTGCCTGTAATGGATTAAAATAATAAATGTTCCTGGATTTCAGTGTTTGAAGTACTTGAAGAAAACAGGCTCCCAGCAGCCAGGGTAGCTGAATGTGGAAAAGACATTTATTAATGACGAGTTCAAGGATTTGGCCTGTTTAAGATCATTACTTTCTGTTTACTCTGTGTTACACATCTCGTGTTTTTACACAGCCCACATGCATCCACATGCAATAATGAAAAGCTTTTTTTTTTTCAACAAAAGAATTGTTAATTGTATAAATATGATTCTCTTGGGGAATATGAAGTCTTCGTAAGACTCTGCTCCCTTCTAATGAGAAATCCAGTGCAGTTATAGTAATGTTCTACCTAAATCTACCTCCAAATTTTGTCTCTACCTAAATGAGTCTATTTCTTGCCATTGATTTTAGTTACCAAATTCTGAACTTAATGTAGAGGTTGGCCTCAAATTGTACATTTTTAGAATTTTGTCTAATTCCACTGGCCTTTGTGTGTCCTGTGTATGCTAGGAGGAAGAAAAGAGTTGATGCTTTTTGTTTCTTCTAGTTTTAACAAAGGTATGGTAAAGAAAAATACATTTCTCTAGATTTAGATGCATTTAGTTAAAAAGATCAGTGATATAAAAATCACATATACACATATTAAAGCAGAATTTTTCTTGGACAGGAGAGAGACTTTTGAGACAACAAAAATGTTATCAATTAACTTGAAGATAGCTCACTATGCAGAATGTTATTGGAGAAACAACATTCCAGTCCTAGTAATTAAGTAGTAGAGGTATTTTTTTTTTTTTAGTAGACTCTCTCTTGCATCTTAATGGTAGGACCCATTAGGTTAGTTTTCAGTGATGTGAACATGTATTGTCATAACCCTAGCCCTAGGACTATAGAAAAAATAAAGGTTACGAGAAATCTTTATCCCCGCTCTGCTAAATTTGTGACAGTGTTTAGTTTTGCCTGTGGTCACAGCAAATCGCCCACTTGTCCACATAAGCCCTGGCAATAACCACTGACTGAAAACACGTCTGAGATGTTCTTTTTACCCTGGCCAGTCTCCTGGACCTGTTGACTGTGTTAGCATAACATACCAGAGCTATACCAGAGGAATGAGGTCAGGACAAGGCATTTATTTAGAACCCTGTTACCACATGGGAAATGAAATTAGTAAGAGCTAATAGTACTTTTTATAAAGCAATACGATGCTTAATGGAGACTGATAGACTCTATATCCCACCCTGCTACTGTTAGTGCATTGATTGTGGCAAGAGCTGTTCCACAGCTCACCTCCCAGATAAAAGCATGAGTAATTCATAGGGCTGTGAAGAGGATTGGGTAACAGTCTGTGGAGAGTACCTGCATAATTCTGGATACCATTCAGTGCTCAGTAGGTATTGGTCTTTGTGTATCTTCCTTCCCCCTTTCTGTCAACAAAATCACACCACTTAACTGCTAAAGCCATAGATCATTAATTTTTGTTTGTTTTGTTTTTTTGTTTGTTTGGTTAGTTTTTTTGTTTGTTTGGTTTTGGTTTTGTTTTTTTGAGACAAGGTTTCCCTATGTAGTTCAGGCTGGTCTTGAACTTACTGTATAGCCCAGACTGGCCTTGAACTTGCAGTGATCTTCCTGCCTTTGCCTCCTAAGTGCTGAGATTACAGGCATGCACCACTATGTCCAGATAGATCATTAAATTTTGAACTAAAAATTATTTTAATGATCATACTTTATCAAGAACTGTCTTTATCCTTTTTCCCCATAGATCTTATGATCCAAACATGCTGCTTTTAGAATTAGATAGCTAACTATACCAATTGGATATAATTGTAACTAGAAATAAAAAGTTTAGTCCCTCTCCACAACCCTGTCTCAGACAGACTTATGATATCTGAGCTCTCTGAGATGCTAAAATTACCTCATAGACCTCCATTTCTATGTATGATACCCTGAGTGTCAAGGAACCTAGGGCTGAAGCCCATTGAGCTAGTTTTAACCACTTACCCGTCCAATTATTTAAATACAGGATGACTAAAAATTGCATATTTTTGTTAATTTTTATAAGATAACGTAACAGGACTTATAAATACAACAATTTTATCAAATTTATTCAATAATTTTTGTGTGTAAGATTCTGTGAATCTTAACACATTCAGTGCATAATACAATGTTATAATCTTCACAGTAATATCTAGTCTCTTTCTGCATTCTTTTTGCATTATTGTCTTTCTTTCAACAATACACTATCATGTTGACCTTTCCTTTTTTTTTAAATTTCAATGAAATGTCTACCCACTAAACATAATGGTGAAGACATCCATGATAGACATCCTGGTTGGTGTTACACTATCCCTTATTTTTCAATTATTTGGTCTATTATACCTAATATAAATTGTAAATGACTTTTTGAACCCCTTTGTTTTGAATAAGTAACAACTAAGTTCCATATGGTTTAGTCCAGGAGGTTCATAAGTATTTGAACCTATTTTTCCTCACTTTTTGGTTACAGGATAGCTTATTAGATGTTGGCCAATTCTGTTAGTACCACCCATATAATTATAATCATTGACCACTATTGGAATTTTTTTAGTTTTGTTTCTTCTTTCAAGTTCTATTATTTCTGTATTATGAATAGTTGACAATAAGGAGACGTCTTTTCTGTCTTTCCATTTCATAACACAGATTTTTCTTCTCTGTTATGCTAACATTTCTCCCTTTCTCAGTGTTTTCTTTTGCAGATCTTTGGCATTTCCTTCTTATTCAGTTTCCATGCTCCACACATGTCCATTTTGTATTGTAAAAGAGTATCACTAAGTTCTGGAGAAATAGAAAGATTATATCTAATATACTTACAATAAGAATTTTTATAGATTGTAGCACAAAATTATAGGTTATTTTTCACAAATAAAATGGAATTAGTAAAAGAAAATAACCAGAACTTATTATTAGATTTCACTAGAAACAAACATCAAAGGTGAATTAAACATTCTAAATTTAAAGGTATGCAAAAAATAGTCATTAATAAACAACTGTACTAGTATATCTGTGCAAACAAGAATGGACTGGTTGAAATGACACCTGCCCAAGGGACACCGGGATATTCAGTATGTAAACAAACATGCTGCCCAAGTGATGCTGGAATGAACTGTTAAGTGGTGAACCGTCTCACTGAGTAAAGAGTGAGGAGGTTGAGTGATATGCCCAGCAACATTCAGAGGTAGAATGGACTTCTCTTGGCCTCCGGTCTTTCTGCTCTATCAGTCTCTAAAAGCCTGAGTTACATGTCTCAAGACCAGTTTCTAAGCCACTGTAGTAAATTGCTTACCAAATCATTCTGCTTTTAACACTGTTTAAGTTTATACCAGTTCTTCTATCCATGTGACTGACTAAAAAAAGAAAAAAGAAAAAAAATGGATTCAGCAGCAGCAGTTTCTGCTGTAATTAAATTAACCAGCTACTGTATCCGTCTCGGAAACTTTTCAAGCATGAACTTACTGTTGTTCTTTCTTTCCTAAGAAGGTTGTCCTGCATTCTCCAATATGCTGTTAAATGTACCAGTCTAGTTTTTTTTAAATATAGCTATATGATCCAATCAGGTGTTATTTTTCCAATAAACTGACACAACTGTAAAAACACTGAAAATGGTTGCAGATTGGAGGGAGTGAAGGAGGCAAAACATATCCTCCATCCTCCTTTGGCTTTTCTACCAAATTAAAATGTTTTCCAGGATATTAGAGTTTTTAAATGTCTTACATAAAATACCTTTTAGAAAAAAGCCAAGATAAGTAGCCAACTCAGTAGTCATTTCTTCTTCCATGAAAAATTCTCCTTTTTGTTGAAGAATAAAATTCTTCTGGCTTCTTGTTGTTTTCCGTTTCCTTATTTCCAGAGAACTTGTGTTAGACTAGGAAATTCCACCAGTGAGGACTGGGCCTGAGTTCAAGAGGATACAGAAAGTCCTGCCCATGAGAAGGCGTTAGTCGCTCATGCTAGTAGGTGGGCCATCCAGATGGGCTCGTGTTTTATGATCAGATTAATTGACTATATTAATAGGTGTGTATATATATATATTTGGGCTTATTACAAAATTTAATAAAATTAAGT
Organism: Hystrix cristata; assembly: GCA_004026905.1. NCBI lineage: Eukaryota > Metazoa > Chordata > Mammalia > Rodentia > Hystricidae > Hystrix > Hystrix cristata. The sequence goes on from PVJO010001139.1 coordinate 52,352, forward strand.
AGGATCAGATCAATTTGTGCATTTTAATCAAGGGAAAAAAAACAATGTTTTTTTAATGGTTAGAGCACCTAAATGTCATGTTTTTGTGCTATAAAATAATTAATTCAAGGAACCAGAAAGGGGAAATGTTTTATTCTTTGAGGGACTGGTCATGTCTTTATGGACCATACTTATAAAATTTGTCTCCACCTCAGTTTTTGAGACACCTCATGCTTCCCTGCAAATCAGCTTCTGGATGTTTCTAACACATGCTTTCTGATTTTCTAGTAGCTTAAGATTAGTTCCAGCTGGATTAAAAAAAAAATACCTGGATATGCTTCCCTAACATATGTCATCATTGAGTACTCTTTCTAATGATATGCAGAAGCTTGATTTAGATTGTATTTTGTTCAGTCAGCATGCAAAAAGTAGGAGCTGACTTAGAATCTAGAAGATACTGGTGATGTAGGGCTGGCAGCATTTTGTAAATATTTTCCAAAACAAATGGCTTGCATTTATTAGTCGTATGAAGTATTTTACAGGTCATGAAATTATTTGTTCCTTGAACGAACTAAATCTTTATACTTAATGAAAAGTATGTCAGTATGCAAACAAAGCAAGGTTCGTTTATCATGCCAGTTGTTTTTGAAATTACTTCTCAATGTTGCTACACCTCATTTAGTTTAATTAAATATCTGCCATTAGTTTGCTAAAACTGAAATTGAAAATATAAACATAGACTTTTGTAAGAGGTCAGTGGAAAAATCCCGCAGAAAAGGTTTCTGTTGACTGAAAAGAGATGGGGAGAAGAGGTCAGATTCTTGGTCAAAATGACCTGAAAACATGAATGCTAAATGCAACATGGAATCCTGGAAGAGAGTAAAAGACATTAGAGGAGAAACTGATGAGACTCAAAGAGGGTCTGTTAATTAGTAGTATTGTACCACTGCTAATTTACTCTTTTTTTGAGAATTATTCTCTAGTTTTATATCAGTTATTAACACTGAGAGAAACTAGGTAAAAGATATCAACTTTGCTGAAAGCCTAAAATTTATTCCAGAATTTGAAATTTTTTTTAAAAAGATGGCTTGATCAGTAATTGGATAACTAATAATGTTCCTGCTTTCAAAGTGATAATTTTATTTTTTTTAATTTAAAGCAACTTTATTCATAAATCTATGAAAAACCTTATTTTACTTTTTTTTTATTAGTAGATGTTTGCAGTACATCATGAATACATTCATTTTGGGTAGCTGGTATATGCACATGACATATATTATTTATTTTTATATCCCCTTCTTCTCCCTCCCCATCTCTTAGTCCCCTTCGCATTTATCAGAAATCTATTTCCCTATTTCCTATCTTAAACTTTAACAGCATTTATTTAAATTTTTCTTTCTGCCAACTTTTAGACTTTTAGAAAAGTTAAAGTACAAAAAATATAAAGGATAGTATATCAGATCCCTGTGTACTTAAGAGTGAGAACAAATGTAAACATTTGTCATATTTGCTGTAAATACAGAGAGAGAGAACAGTACAAAATTATTTAGCCTTTTCCAGTATTCCATTGCTACAGAGATAGCTCTATAATTTTACTCATAGGCATTTTGTCCAACAGTACATCACCACTAGAAAGAAGAGCAACACATACCTTAACTCACTTTCTCTTGCCTTTTATACCAAATTTTAAATCTATGAGTATCCAGTGTACATGAATTCTTGAGTATTCTCTGTTGCCCTAGGCTTATATGTGTGTTGATATTTAAAATAACATTCATTTATCCCAAGGAGGATATTTGGTATGTTTCCTGATGAAAAAAAAAAACAAATACAAAAACAAAAAGAATGAAAGAAGAAAAGGAAGGGATGATGTCCCATAGGCAAGCTTCTCAGAGGGAAAGAGGAATTAATAACTCTGTCACAAGCCCAGACATTATTTTCATATTTTGTGGTAAAAGTATAAAGTTTGATCTACTGTCTATAAATGACCCTTTTTGAAATTCATCACTACTCTGTTATTATGGGTCACCACACACTCTTATTATTGGTCGCTTTAACACTCAAACTAACATGTGTTTCTATTATGATGTAGCTTTTTAAAAATGTAGCAGAAAATGTTCAAGAGAGCTGACTAATTTTAAACTTGAAAGGTAATCCTTGTGGATGAACTATGCCACAAATAACCAGGTCTCCTCATTAAGAAGCACAGTCACAGAAATGTGGCGTGTAGTGAGCAGGAAAGACACACGGGGATGAGCTGAGTTAGTTAAGTCTTGTAAATGAACCATGCTCAATTTTCTTGTAGGTATATGGCAAGAAAGAAAAGAAAGGGGTAGAGGGCACCAGGCAGGACATATTTATGTGTAGGTTATGCATTTTTTTTGACGCCTGTAGGCAAGCCCTGATTCTGTGTCCTGACTGCCACCATTAGCATGTTAAATTATCAGTGTCATGTTTAAATAAGCCTATGATCAGTGCTTATAAACTTGAAGATAGAGGAATGTACAAACTGTAAATGATTAGAAAAGAAAGAGTAAAGTGAAGGGGAGGTTATTGGGGAAAAAGAATGAAAAGGGTCAGAAGGAAGAATAATGAACAGCAACTCAAATTCTTAATTTGAATAAAAGAACTAATAGCTAACAGAAAGCAAAAAACAATAGAGTTTATATGATAACAAGGAAGCATTCATATTCTTCAGCAGTTCTTGTACTCAATAGTCGATATTATAAATGTTACTAGTTACTTTTTGTCTCCTTCTGCTTACTGAGATCTCAGAACTTGAATCTGCTGTGAAAGAAACTTCCCAGTTATTTACTTTGTCTCTATATATCCATGTACATTAGATAACTAGTGAATGGCTCAATAATGAATACATGCATATGTAAATATCAAATTGATCCAGATTGTCCACATTCCTTCTAGACAGAAGCATGGGAGTGCCACTTGTTTAAAAATGAGGCCTGGTTATATGGATACCCTGTCAAAAAAGAGAGAAGTTATTATTAAAGAGGTGAGACTAGAGAAATTCACTGAAATAGGAGATGGGGGAAATGGCAGGGGATTACCCTTCAAAATTCTATTGGTTAGAAGATGTGTATCGGTTGGGACACTTGAGGATCTAAAATGTGTTAAGCAGAAGGAGGTGAAAAACTCCAAACCAGTGCTGTACCTAGGAATGGCAGAATCACTAGGTTTCTCCCTTCTGTATTAATTTGCTTCAGCCTCACACTACATTGCTGGCTTCCAGCACCTTCCTTTTCTTAATTTTAAGACTAAAAAGCAAGAAGGGTTACTTCCCCAAATGTAGTATTATGCCCCATTGGTTTTTGGTGAATCTCATTCTCATACCTGAACTAAGTCAAATTCCAGTGTATATCAGAAAATCTATAAAATGTGGCAACTTCCCAGTCCAGAAAAACCAGTCATTGGATTTTCCTACCACTGGAATATGGCAATAATTGAGTCAGAGTCTCCTCAATTGCAAAGTCTATACCTTAGACACAGTGTGCTTCCTCCTACCCTCTTTACTGTTCAGGTGACTTCTGCCCTCTTTACTGTTCAGGCCCACTTTCTTCTTCTTGTCACTGGGTCCCAAAGGTTTCAATGACCACTGACTTCCTACTTCTATACCATTTTCCTGATGTTTCAGTTCCAATCCTGTAGTTTGAATGTTGAATATCCATGTGGTAAAGGCTTGGTCTCCAGCATGGCACAATTGAGAGGTACTAGAAGTCCGTACATTATAAGGTGCATGGGCTCAGAGAAGACTGCAGGACCCCAGTGTCTTCCTCTTTCTCTCTCTCTCTCTCTCTCTCTCTCTCTCTCTCTCTCTCTCTCTCTCTCTCTCTCATCTTCTTGGCCTTGAGGTGAGCAGTTATATCCTGCCATATGTTCCCACCATGATATGCTGCCTTGCCATAGACCCAAACAATAGGGTCAGTCAGTCATGGACTGGGACCTCCAAAACTGGGAGCTGAAGCAGACCTTTTCTCTTTATAACTTAATTATCTCAGCTATTTCACTATAGTAATGCAAAGCTAACACACTACCTTCATATTTTCTTTCTTGAGAAGTCCAGCTATCCTATTCTGTTTGCCCAAGCAAGAAAGAATAGGATTTGTTTGATAGGAAGAGAATGTTCATGGATTTAGTGGTGTATACAGTTATGCATACAACTGTCAACATTTCTATATTTGTTTTTGTAATAATTCAAATCTAGACTTTTTTTACTCATCCTCTCCTGCCACAGTTAAATACTTGTAAATCTTTTGGAGTTAAGAAGAGGCTTCCATCAATTTTATTCCAATAATAGATTTTTTGACAATACCTCAAGTACTAATTTAGATAGTACAATATCAGTATTTTATTTCTACAGAGCTGAGATTTTATCTCATGCTTGCAGATATTCTTGTACAAATGGAAAAAAAGCTACTATAACATGAGAAAGGTAATCTCATTCTTCAGCATGCTTCAGACAAATTGTTGTCAAACCCATTCTTAAAGAGACTTCCAGAAAGAATTATCAGCTCTTTCTGTTAATAGTCTTTTATTTGATAATGAATTACCTTCGTTTCCTTGAAGTTGTACTTTATGTCTACCTTAGTTCTTTTGCTTTAATTTTGACCACTCATTCCAACTGATATTTTAGAGTAAGCAAACATCAGGAGGTAATCAGCAGGTTTTTCACAGTCACAGAAGTGAAAAATAAAGGGAGAAGCCTAAAAAGTTCCCTGTGGTCTTGAATTAGAATTAGAGGTATCAGTATGAACTCAGGATTTTTAATACATTTACTGATGAGTATCTAATATAGATGTGTGCATAAGCATGGGCTGGTATACATACATTTCTTAGCTCTCTCTGTAGGGAGGGCCTAGAAACAGTGATACCCTACTAGCAATGAGCATACCTACCAGTCAGGTGTTGGTTTCTAGGTATCATTTTCAACAAAAAACCAAAACTTCACTGAGAAATGGCTGATGCCTAAGTAGGATGGGGAAAATTCAAGTTGAGCCTGAAATATCTCTTAAAAAATGATGGGAGTGGGTATATCCAAAGGACAGAAGAACCAATTTAAAGAAGCCCCTAATAGCCAAAACTGGTTCAATTTAGGCATCAAAGTAAGTAATGGTAATTTTGTAATATTGGATTATAATTTATAAAATGAATATTCAGGATTTCATGCTAATATAAATAAGCAAACTAGTAAGTGAGGTAGAAGGGACAGTTCTTAGTAAAGGAAATGGGAGGACCAGCAGTGTCACATACCACAGCACTAATCATTACAGGTGAGCCCCATTGATGGAAACTGACATTAGTGGAAAAAGATGTTTGCTGAATCTTCCCCAAAGATTTTTATTTACAAAAGGGAAATAGTGACTCCAAAGTGGCAAAATCTGCTTTAGCCGTGTGACCAGAGTCAGTATTGCCAGTGATAAAATAGCACTGTCACATACTCCAATAAGATTGTTTTAGTTACTTTTCTCTCGTTGTTGGGACAGAATACCCGACACCCAAAGTTAGGGGAAGAAAGGTTTATTAGCTCACAGTCTGCAGGGGTTTCAGTCTATAGTCCGCTGGGTCCGAGGCAGGGCAGCATGGCAGAGGCAGGGCGGGCCCAGCAGTCGACCGACCGGCTGACCGGCAGCAAAGTAAAGTGAGGAAAATGCAAGGAATGTATGCAAATAAGCAATGCAAACAAGCAGCTAGTTAGCTTCTTCCTGTATCTTTTATCTAGGCTACCTTCCCCCAGGGCTGCCCGCACTCCCACCCCCAATCTCAGTCTCACATTCTTGATCCCAGCAGAACCATGCCAAACCGATCAATGGATCAATTTAGTAATCACACACTCTAGATCCAGCTATCTCTTACCACATGAGGCTTTGGGGGGACATCTAGACACAAACCATAACAAAGATACACTAAGAGCATCACTTCTGTGGGACTCTTGCCAAAAGTCCTTAACATTCTACTTGTAAGAAAACATCAGATAAACCCCAGTTGACAGATGCTCTGCAAAATAGTTGGTTGGACTATAGAAAAGTCTAAAGGTCGTGGAAGACAAAGAAAGCTGGAGATCTGTTGCACATTAAAAACTAAAGAGTTTTGACACCTTTAAAAGGGAATCCTAGGTTGGGTACTGGATCAGAGAAAGGACATTCATGGGAGAAGTGGCAAATTTTATGTATATCTGTAATTACTTAATAGTTTTATTATATTAGTGTGAGTTTGTTGATTTAAATATTTGTACTGCAGTTACATAGTTCGGTTAGGATATATGGAAATTCTGTATTTCTGCAACATGTATGTACGTCTAAAATTATTGCAAAATGGAAAAAAATTTTTTAAAGATGGAGACTTGGAGTAGATGGCTTTTAAGGTCTCTTCCATCTAGTCCTATTATTCTATCTTACAATAATGCAAAATGAAGAATGTCAAAAATTTAAGCACTATTAATTCCTTTCTACCAATTAAATTTGTTGAGGCAGCTGAAAATAGGATCATATTCTCAACTGTCAGTTCATTTCAGTGGAGCAGATCCTGAATAGCTATAACACAGTGCCCAGAACTTCACTGAACAAGAAGATCCTTGCCTCTAGAATGCTGAAGTCTGTTGGAGCTCGAAGATAGTGTAGCTGTCTCTGTCAATCACTTACGTTAGTGAAGTCTCTCTTCCTTGATGATTTATAATAATGAGGTTAGAAAAAAAATGGACAGAATGAAGTAGAGATTAGCCATGCATGCTGGCTCACACCTGTAATACTAAGCTTCCCAATACCAGGGGAAGCTTAGGCAGGAGGATTGCAAATTCAAGCCCAGCCTAAACGATTTAGCAAAACCCTGTTCCAAAACAAAAGTTATAAAAAGGACTTGGATATAGTTCAATGAAGGCACTAGGTTCACCCCCAGTACCACAAGGAGGAAAGGGAGGAAGGCAGGGAGATAGATCTTGGGAATTTATGCAGGGAAGAACCTTCAAAAAGGTCAGTTGTTTTCAGTTTGGGCTCCTGAAGAAATAATGATAACCATTAAATCTGCTAACCAATTTAGGAGGCCTTTGGGTTTAAACACATTGTGTTCCAGGGATCAGTTGGAAGTTTACATTAAGCTTACCACTAAATAACTGGGTATGTCAGTGTAGAGTAAAAGGAAGAGGCATGCATTTGAGGATAAAGGAGATTGTAATCCTGACAGTCCCTTGATGCTCATTTTCTAGATGACTGTACTAAATTAAACCTACTCTTTAATAATCCCATTATGACAATTTCTGGATGATGAATTGATGTGTTTCATTGAGCAGATATTTACTGTTGAGAAGTCAGGAAATGTAATGCAGTTGTAAGAAGGTTATGACTTAAGTTATAAACCTCATTAATAAAGTTGGGTTTTGATTCTTAGGTATTTTTGAATCTATCTCTATTTTTTATTTTCTGAGTTTTCTTTTTAAGTGAAATGTAGATTTGAATAGAGAATTGTGTAAATGAAATGGAATTTGATGGCACATTATGTTTGGTGAAATAAATTTAAGAAATTGATTTCCACCATGATAATTTTTTAACAAAGTCTTAGTGCTAATGTATTTATGAGTATGATGTCTTCTGTGGAGAATTATAAGTTGTGTATCTTATTACTTTAGTAGAAACATGCAACATATATGAAGTTTTCAAATCTCTACAGAATTGAAAAGTCAGTGTGGACGCTGTACTTTTAAATGTGTACACTGTGGGCCTAAGGTGTTTTCATCTTTTTAAAGGATCAAATAGCATTAGAAAAATAAACCTTGAGCCTTACAATCATGATCTGGTGAAATTCAGTATTCACAATGACAATTTAGAATATGAGTTCCTTGAGAGGAAAGTGAACTCACCACTCTAACTTTGCATTTAAATATCTTAAAGTGTGCTGTAGGTTTTATGAAAAGGTTTTGATCCACACTCCTCGTTTAGTTCAAAAGAAAACCTACATTTTAAAGTTATTCCTTTTCTGGGTATATTTACTTTGAACTACCACATACAGTTTTTCTCATAAATCTAATCTGCCACTATCTGTTTTTAAGACTTTGTAAACTTCAAGTGGTTACGATGTGTGAAGTTTAGATTAAACAAAAATTTTTAGAGAACACATGTTATATATTTTGATTGTTTTGAATTTTAACATGGGCCAGTCAAAAGGCTGAGTGTCTAGCACAGTAATGTAGTGTACTCTGTTGCTGTAAGAAATCACAGAAAATTACCCTTTCCCATCATGTTAACTACAGACAAATGAAGCAGCTGTTTTTATTCTTAATATAGTTGTTTGAAGAACTTGCATGATTTAATGAAAATGTCTCTACTCATAAAACATAAAATGCTCACCCATGGAAGAAGTCATAATGTTTTGGTAAATATTGCTTTGTTAGGAATGTGAATGAGGTACCTGCTTCATAACTAGAATATATATAAATGGCATGAAACTGTGGTGGAAAACTAACTGAAAAAAAAAGACTGCGACAAAGACTGAATTGACACTCTTTTAAAAATATAGATAGCCTTTTCCCAAATAATTTTTTCAAGAATAATTGTAATATATAGTTCTTTCTATTTATTTTTAGGCATAATTCTTGGTTCATCATTTCTGCTCAGCATAAATGATTTTCTCCTTAAAACAAGTCTCAGAGAAAGAAGTCGGATTTTGGTAGGACCATTTTGTGCTACTGCCAATCTGGAAGCTAAATGGTGTAAACACAGTGGGAATCCCAACCCAGAACAATCTCTGCCAAAAATATCCATCGACTTAAGAGGTGGTCTGCTACAGGTCTGTGGGGATTAACCCTGTTTTCTTATAAGCTTTTAAGTAGCTTTTCTTTTTTAACTGGTTCACTACATTTTACGTCTCTGTGCTTAAAAATAAGTATTGTCAGATTGCTATCTTCATAAAATTTTAAAAGCTTTATTGGAATATAATTTATCTATTTAAAGAGTACAAATTCTATGTTTTTAATATATTTACAAAGTTCTATAATCATTACCACAGTTTTAGAACATTTCCTTACAACTTGTTCATCACTTGAGAGGCATTTGGGGTCTTTCCACTGCGGGCTTTTACAAATAATACTGGCATGAAGATCTGTGTACAAGTTTTTTTCTGACATAAACTTTCGCGGCTCCTTTATTCTACCTCTGTATGTTCTTTTTTCTATATTAATTGGTTCTTCTAGAATTAATAGTTACACTGTCTTTACCCAGTGTATTCAGAGAAATTTATCATTATTTACATTTTGAATTATGACATTAATTAGTATGACCTACTGGTTATATGTTCTATTACAGAATAATATTATTCTGTAATAGAATAATATTACCAAATAATATTGTTAAAAACCAGGAAAAGAAAAAGTCTGCTCTAGTAGAGGAAATGCTACCTGCTTTTGCTTTGAAATTTTCCTGTAGAGCCTGGACGGCTGATTCTCAGTGAGGGGCTGTGGACTCTCATGTGTTGTCATATCGTCACTAAACAAAAACTGGGTACTTTCTAAGTTTTAAGTCTATTGGATAAGTCCCCTCTCTTTTTCTCTGAAGTGTAGAAGTACGCAGAAAGGAATCTCATAATGAGGATTATTTATTTAATCTCACACAATATGTACAAAGCTATTCTACAAGGTCATTATTATATTAACATTTTCGCCTAGTGGTGGAGAACCTATGGCACAAATGCTGCAGTGGGCTGTTTGTTATCATTGAAAGCTCTAAATTGTTCACCATCGCTGGCCTAGAGGATCTTCATTGCCTTCTCTTGCACCATAATAGGTGTTCTTTGTCATTTTACCTAAATGAATTCATAAATATTACTTCATATTAATGTAATTTTATCATTAAGCTAGCATTTTAAATTTATAGTTTGGAAGCTGGAGGCATGGGGCTCAATGGTAGGGCACTTGCCCAGCATGCACAAGGCTTTAGGTTCAATCCTAAATAAATAAATGAATAAATAAATGTATGATAATCATACAAAGTGATTTTCTTGTTATATATTTGTTGAAGTAATAGAATTTCATTCTTTTATAAGTTAATTACTTAGAAGTTATAGTTTATTATCAGTAATTAAATTGAAGTTAATTATGGACTTCTATCAATTCAAATATGATTCTACTTAATTATACTCAAGAAATGTTTGTATTTAAAGGCCAGTAGAATTTTTCATGTCATTTTAAAGGTCTTCTGGGGTCAAGAACATTTGAATTGTTTAGTTCTCCTGTATGAATTACTCAGCGGATATCTTAATGAGGAAGGAAATTTTGAAGCACAAGTTTCTGAATCAATGCCTCAAATGCCATCTATAGAAAAGAATCAAGCCTTTAAAAGTGAACAAAGTTCAGATGATCTACGGACAGGTCTTTTTCAATATATACAAGATGCTGGTAAGTAACAGCAACTACAGTATGAAAGTATATGTGTGTGTATATGTGTTTAAATGAATATTCATTAAATGATAACACATCAAGATCATATCTCTAGTTTCTTTATATTGTTTTCTTTTCTTCTCATATTTTTTCCTGCTCTTAAGAAACCAGATGTTTATGTCTATGTGGGTTTTTTGTTGTTTTTGTTTTTGTTTTTGTTTTTTGATGGGCTTCTTTTCCCCTGTGGAACTGAGGATTGAACTGAGGTCTTTTGCACAGAGGTACATCCAACCCTTTCTTTTATTTTTTTATTGTCAGACAGGGTCTTGCTGAGTTGCCTAGCTGGCCTCAAACTTGTGATCCTCCTACCACAGCCTCCCAGAGTATGGGGATTACATCCAATGAGAGTATGCATCCCCACGCCCAACTAATATGCTACATACTTTTTTAAAAGCATGTGATTTTATTGTCATTTGACAGAACCTTTGAAACTGCCTGGTGCCTATGAAGTCTTGTTTTATAATGAAACTGAAGATAGCCCAGGGATGATGTTATGGAGGTATCCAGAACCTAGAGTGCTCACCCTTGTACGAATAACTCCTGTGCCTTTCAACACCACAGAGGACCCAGATATTAGCACAGCAGACCTAGGTGATGTGCTACAGGTATGTAATGAATGATTGCTTATTCAGTTTAAAATAAAAACATTGTGAGAAAGTATTGATCATTCATTAAGAACCATGTTTAGAGCATACTTATTTCTTGTGTCAGTAATATCAAAGAGAAATACACACAGCTGTACTATATACACATATATGTACAATAGAAATTTTAAAGGAAGAGAATAGTGTAATTCAAATTTAAGATGCATGACAATTTTAAGTGTTCTCAGTCCTCTTCTTCATCCTGATGTGGTTAGGTTAAAGGGACAAGCAGGTGTAATTCAATTCACCACACATTTAAAAGTGCCTGAAGAGTTCACACTCTTCAGAGTTGCTAGAACTGCTCTATGAAATGCCCATGTCAGGCCAGAATTTGATGACTTTAGTTTTCATTTTCAGAGCTGAAAATGGTCTTGGGCCTGAGACAGGCTGGTTTTCAAAACAAGAAAAATTGTCTAACTAGTCATCGTATTCTCTATGATTTTTGTAAACTACCAATATTTAATATAAATGTCACTGTGGATATCATTATCATTCTCCTTATTAATAGTCCATGTATCTGAATTTCACCTAAAATTTGTTTCTCCCTGATTCTTTCACCTATTACTATCTCACAACAGTCCACTCAAAACCTAGGAGCCTTTCTTGATTTCTCTTTGCCTAACTCTGCACAGCCGTCCCATCAGTAAGTCTTGTCAGTTCTTCCTCTAAAATATGTACCTATTGCACATTCTTACCTCTGTTTCTGCTAGCAAAACCTGAGGCCAAGCTGCCATCATCTGTTCTCTACTACAGTAGTTTCCTGATTGGTCTCCATGCCTCCATTCTTGACTGCTTCTAATGCATTCTCTAAATAGCATCTAAAGTGATCATTTTTAAAGGTGGGTCATATCACATCAGTCTCCCAGCTTAAAACTGGTGTCTTCCTCTAATACTTAGGACAGCATTCCAGTCACTTGCTCTGTCCGCCACTGACTAGAGTCACACAAACCACCTCCTTCTCACTGTGCTGCAACCATGGTGGCCTCCTCTTTCTGATTGAGCATGCCACCTCAGTCATTTCTCTTGGTTACCCCTCACCTTTGAACATTATCACCAGCCCCCATTTTTGCCAAATCAAGTACCAGCTCAAATGTCATATCCTGGCTAGCCCAGTACAACCACTTCATTCTGCGTTGTATTACCTTGCTTCACTTTCTTTATAGCTCTTGTATTGCTGTCCAAAATTATGGATTAATTATTTACTTGTTTGTGTTCATTCTCTTTCTGCTCTTAGACAATAATGGTATATGTTTGCAATACGTAATGTTTACATTCATTTTGGGGAATTCATACATATGTGTATCATTTCTTGATCATTTTCAATCTGTTTACCCACTCTCCTCTCTTTCTTTCCCCTAATCTCCCTCCCCATCCCCAAAAGGTTTGCCTCTCTGTTTCCCACCATCTATCCTTTATTTTACTCTTTATTTACATTTTGGGTTTCTCATATAAGAGAAACCATATGGTGTTTAATTTTCGTGTCTGACTTATTTCACTTAACATGATGTGCTCACAATCCATCTATTTTCCTACAAATGATACAAATTCATTCTTCTTTAGGGATGTATACAATTCCATTGTGTACAATAATGGAATTATATACATCATATTTTTTTGATCCATTCATTTCTTGACAGAAATCTGGGCTGTTTCCACTTCTTAGCTGTTAAGAAATCTGGTCTGTTTCCACTTCCTAGCTGTTTCCACTTCTTAGTAGCTGTGTGTCTTAGTTAAGTTTTCAGAGCCAGTGATTTTAAGAGAGCAGATTTAATAGAGGACATTTATAGATTACAATATTCACCCGGAAGCCAAATGCAGAAGGTGCTGAATGTCCATCTAGGCACTGGAGACCCAAAAGATCCAATTGAGGTCTGGGAGCCCACAGCACTGTCCCATGTACATCCATGTCTGCACATGATGGCTGAAAAGAGATCTTCCCTGGAACCGGGATAAGATGCTCACAGCAGAGACGACAACCGGAGCTCCTCCGAAGCAACGGCAGCCATCCTCGACGACAGCAAGGCCCCGAGCTCCTTCCTCGACAAGGACAGCTGAGTTCCTTTCAGAAGAACCAGCTGCAGCAGAGCTTCTCCTGGGAAACATCCCACCAACACTATGGCTCCCACTCTGCCTTATGTTGCATTAGCAACAACCCTCAGGTGGATCTCGTACGCCCAGCATCATACCAACTCAGTCCAGCTGGGCGTTCTGGCTCAAGTTAACCATATTAGGTCCACCACACTATGCTACTGTAAACATAGATATGTATATATCACTAGAGTAGGATGACTTTCATTCTTTTGAGAATATACTCAGAAGAGGTAGAGCTGGGTCAAATGGGAAGGCTGTTTTTAGTTTTTTGAGGAATCTCCATACTGATTTCCAGAGTGGTTGTACTAGTCGACATTCCTACCAGCAATATAGAAGGGTTCCCTTTTCTCTACATCCTTGTCAGGATTTGTTGTTTTTTGTGTTTTTAATGGTAGCTATTCTGCTTGGAGTAAGGTGGAATCTCAGAGTTATTTTGATTTGCATTTCCCTAATGGCTAAATATGTTGAACATGGTTTCCTGGTACTTATTCTTTGGAGAAGTGTCTGTTCAATTCATTCGCCCATTTTTTTGTTGAATCATTTGTTCGGAGGAGTACATTTTTTATGTGTTCTAGATATTTGTCCTCTATTAGAGGACTAGCTGGCAAATTTTTTTTCCCATTCTGTAGGTTGTCTCTTCATTCTATTGTGTTTTCTTTGCTGTGTAGAAGCTTTTTGTTCCTTTTTTTTTTTCTTTTTGTACTACTATTGGAGTTCTGTTCAGGAAGTTCTTGCCTGTGCATATGGCTTCAAGTGTTTCCTCTATATTATCTTCTGGAAGTTTCAGTGTTTCTATTTCTATATATAGTCTGTGATACATTTTTGTTTGATTTTAATACAAGATGAGTGATATAGGTCTAGTTTCTTTCTTCTGCATATGGATAATCATTTTTCCTAACTGGTTAGTTTTCTCCAGCACATGTTTTTGGCCCTTTGTCAAAAATCAGATGACTAAAATTGTTTGGGTATTTTCTGTGTCTTCTGTTTTAATATCATTGATCTATGTGTCTTTTTTTTTTTTTTTTGCCAATACCATTCTGTTTTTATCACTGTAGCTTTGTAAGTATAATTTGAAATCTGAGACTGTGATGCCTCCTGCTTTGCTCTTGTTCCTCAGGATCGCTTTGGTTATTCTGGGTCTCTTCTGATTCCATACAAATTTTAGGATATTTTTCTAGTTCTGTGAAGAATGTTATTGGTATTTTAATAGGAATTGCATTCATTCTATATTTTGCTTTTGATAATATGGCCATTTTGATACTGATTCTGCCTATCCAAGAACAAGGGTGTCTTTACATTTTCTAACATCTTCAGTCTCTTCCTTCAGAGTACTATAGTTTTCATAGTAGAGGTCTTTCACCTCCTTAGCTAGGTTGAATATTGGATAATTTTTTTGAAGCTATCATGAATGGAATTGTTTTCCAAATTTCTTTGTGCATTCATCATTTGTGTACAGGAATGCTATTAATTTTTTTGTTGATTTTGTATCTCACCACTTTGCTGAATTTGTTTCCTAGCAATAAGATAGAATTTTTTAGTTCTTCTATGTAAAGGATCATATCATCTGCAAATGAAGATACTTTGATGTCTTTCCATCCTCTTGTTTATCTTGCCTGGTTGCTGTGGCCGAAGTTTCAGGTATGGTGTTGAAGAGGAGTGGTGAGAGTGGGTACCTTTGTCTCACTCCTGATTTAGAGGGAAAGCTTTCAGTTTTTCCCCACTTAGTACGATGTTGGCAGCAGGCTTGTTATAAATGGCTTCTATCAAATTGAGACAAGGTCCTTCTGTATCTATTTTCTTCAGCATTTTTATGATGAATGGATGTTGGACTTTGTGAAAGGTATTTTTTGCATCTGTTAAAATGATCATGTAAGCTGGGGATTTAGCTCAGTGGTTAAGAGTGCTTGCCTTGCAAGCACAAGGCCCTGAGTTCACTCCCCAGCACCAAAAAAAAAAGGGATTTTTATCCCTGATTTTATTTATGTGGTGAATTTATTGATTTACTTATGTTGTTCCATCCTTGCATCCCTGGGATGAAGCCACCTTAGTCATGAAGTATGATCTTTTTAGTGACTTGTTGAATTCTGTTTGCAAGTACAGTGGTGCCTCAGTTTACAAACTTAATTTGTCTTACAGTTTTGGGAAAGATGGCCTCATTTGTGTTTGTGTGGGGAAGATGGCTGTGGTCATGTTTGCAAAATTTTGCCCAACGCTTTGTTTGTAAACCAAACTGTTTGCAAACAGAAACATTGGTGAGCCGAGGTATTACTTTATCTTGTTGAAGATTTTTGCACCTATGTTCATCAAGGATATTGGCCTGTAGTTTTCTTTTTTTTTGTTGAGTCTTTATCCAGTTTCAGTATCATGGTAATTCTGGCTTTGTAGAAGAGCTCTGCAGCATTCCTTCCCATTCAACTTAATTAAAGAGTTTGAGGAATATTGGCATTAGTTCTCTGAAGTTCTGGTAGAATTCTCTTCTGGTAAAACTCTGCTGTTGTTGCATGAAACACTGTAGGTATCTGCTAAGTCTGTTCTGTAGTGTAGTTAACTCTGGTATTTCTTTGCTGAGTTCTTGTCTGGTTGACCTATCTGTGAGAGTGGTGTGTTACAGTCCCCACTATGAATCCATCAGGTTCTGGGCTTCTCTTAGTCGATAGACTTTACATTACTGCATCAACGTCATTGCTTGTTATCCGTCTGTTCAGGGTTTTTGTATCTTCTTGGCTCAATTTTGGGAAGTTATATGTGCCTAGGAATTTATCCAGTTTTCCAGATTCCTGGATTTCAGTGGTGTCTGTGGCAGTTTTGCCTTTTTCATTTCTAATTACACTGATTGGATCAGCATCAGTGTCCAGGCTGGTTGGCAGTTACACATCTCGTGGTAAATTAATAACTTGGAATCCAGTTTATATTTGAGTGAATTTTGTTAGACTTCCTCGATCTAGTGGTAGGACATCACTGAAATTTTCTCAGACTGCAAGACCAGCAAATAGATGTAAAATCATGGTGAATCCATCATATTAAATGCCCTCCTGTGGCTATCTGCCATCCCAGAAGGCTGACTTTTCCCAAATAACATCTCTGTTGCTCAATGTGTCACAGACCTTTCCAAACAGACTTTTACTTCTGCTGTCTTTAAGAATTACAAGGAGTAGGGATAATACATGTGAAACGTGTAGCATGATTCCTTACATAATTAGAGGCTCAGAAAGTTATTTCAACAGCCAGTGGTACCTGTTGGGATTATTATTTTTGTTGTCATCAGCACCAATGTCCTATTCATTGATAAAAGAACCTGGATCCCTGCTCCGTTAGACCAAGGAATCCCTGTTTTCTGCAAAGGGCTTTTTTTGTGTTTATAGTTTGTTAATGTCATAATGATTTTAAGGAATGCTAGCTCAGCATGTGACTAATAAATGGGATGCTTTCACTGACAGGGAGTGACTAACCCTAAGAGACACTTTTGCATAGCTACATGGACAGTGACCTCTGAAATGGTCTGTCAGTTACAGTTCATAGTTTGCAAATAACAGAAACCCCTGTTTAAGTGAATTTAAGTAAAAAATAGAGAGACTTAACATCAAGATGCATTGGGGAGTCCTTGAGTCCAAAAGCAAGATATAGCTGAGCCTCTGGAAGGACTTGGGCCAGAAATGGAAGACAGGAACCCAGGAGAGTATCCACTTACCATCACTTTTCTCTGCTTCTTTCCACATATTTGCTGTATTCTTTTTTCAGCAGACTGGCTGCCCCACCCCCACCTTGCTTCTCAGGCCACCCAGTGGTTTCCCACACAAGGAGCTCTTAAAGTCGCATGTAGAAATCCAGCCTCCATTGTAGATGCACATTGCTAACTGGCCCAGTTTGCTATCTAGTACTCTTGATCCAGTCAACTATGGCCATAGAGTTCAGTGACATTTTACCAACATGGGCACAAATTGAGGGTCATTGTGAGCTCTGCAGAAATCACCAAAGAGGGCTGTTCTGTGCAATTCTTAGTGGTCTTATTTTCCACTCCAACTGTGTTAGCTGGATTCATGGTTATTACTGACCACATACGGTGAGCTGCTACTTTTCAGTCTGTCTGACTCTGAAGGTCTGCAATGTAGAGAGCAGCCTTCCCTATGTGGTCTGTAGTTTACTGCCAGAGGGTCTCTAGAAAAGGCTGCTTCACAATAAAGAAAATGGACCTTTTGCTATGGTTTTTCCAGCTTTTCCCTTTGCAAATATCTGGCAGTGTTGTTTCTTTCTATACATTAATGGCTATTTGCATCTGGAGAAAAACTTCATACCATTTTTTAAAATACTGTCATTGTTGTCCCCTAGCATCCTCCCAAAATTTAGGTTAGGCAAGATCCTGTGTCACACAAGAAACATAAGATACACACGAGATCATTTTTTGTCCCCTGTAAGCTTAAAATCAATATCTTTCTTGGCTAGTGCTTCCTTTTAAATGCAATGACTATGTAGCACATTGGCAGCTTCACAAGTTCTATAAATACACTTCCAGTTCTTATGAGGAAGGAGAGCTTTACATATAATTTTCTATTTTTAGAAAATGAGTTTACAGTGTTATGTTTAATATCTGTAACTTAGTGGTGATTTCATTGTCTTCAGTAGTTTTCTAATAACATCTGCTGTTTTTCCACGGGCTGAATTAAACCTTCATCAAATCTTAAAATTGTATGAGTACTTTTTCATAATTATGTAGAAAATAGTCCAAGTCAGACAGTTATACTTGATATTACCCAATAAATTAGAAACTGGACTTTTTCTGCTTTAAATTGGACTTTACAAGCCTCCTAGAATTTTAAAGCACATGGACCTGAAAAGCCAAGGCCATAATATTAGTACATGGAGATACTAGAGAAAGAGAACCTTCTGAGAGTTATTTGCAATCTAATATGATTTGCCTCTTCCACACACAGCTTAAAAAGGATAAAAGGAAGTATTCTTGGGTGTTTCTTTTCAGCTGTGTTGGGCGGCTTACTGTGTTAAAGCTACACATATGTTCCCAGAAGCACCTCCTGCCCACTGGCAGCTGCACTAATGTGTCCCAGAAGGCTTAGCTTCTATACATCATCTTTAGGAGGGATACTCAGAGCCAGATATGAGATTCATTGCTGTTGAAATGCACAAAAGGAAAAGCTGGGGGTTGGGTGGGGAAGTAAGAGGCTGAGCCAGATTCTTAGGAAATGAAGAAAAGGAAAAAAATCCCATGTACCCAATAGACACAATAATAAATGTTTCTGAATGATGGGTAATGCTGCTGGATCAACTACTAAGTGTTTTACATCCAGAAGCCATTGCCTCCTTTTTTGGACAAAGAAAGGAAATCTAAAATAGAGTATTCCCTGAATACTCTTTTGATCATTCTGTCTTCGTAGTATTGTAAAAGTTTGGGAGAAAAAAGATCTTGGAATACATTTAAAAGAGCACTGCCTGAGAATTTGGAGGTTAACTCAGTAAATACAGATGAAAGGACCTGGGCTCGGTGCTGTGAGAAAGCTAAAGACAGAAAGGACTCCAGTTCTGTTCTCAAGACACCTGTGGTCTTTCAGGAGGAACTACAAGCACACAAAGCCAGGCACTACATAACCTGTTATGTACCATGGAAAACACAGAGAGAATGTGCCTCTTTAAACAGAGCCAGTTTATAGCTCATTGGAAATATCAGGACAAGGTTTTATGATTGGGGGAATCCTCAAAGGATGAGTAGGATTTCAAGAGATAAAGTAAGGAGTTGGGTAAATGAGGGGGAATCAGTATAAGGAAAATTTCAGAAATTGAGAAGGCAAAACATAACATTTCTGGAGCAGTGGCAAATAATCTGGTTTGCCTAGCACAGGTTAGACAAGTGCAAGATCAGTGGAAGAATGATGAGCTACAGACACAATTTTTTTGTCCGTATCATTTCCAAGGATGGAAGGAGCCAGTAACGTGTTTGTTGAGCACCTACTGTGTACAAAGCACCAAACTCATTATTTATATGTCATATGTCTTCTGTCTCCACTATAACCCTGTGGAATAGGTGCAGTTTCTCTACTTGAGAGCTGAAGTAAAGCAGGTTCTCAAAAGTTAAGTAATTCCTCAATATCATAAAACACATAGGGGGATAAAATTAGGACATGAGCGTAGGTTTCTGTGAATCCTTAAGTCCTGTATATGCTGCCTTGACTACACTTAGAATATGGACTTCACTTTTCATTTGATAGGCCTTAGTGAAGCATTGGCAGTCCAGGACTTGGAGTAATTTATATAGTGGTCTGGTAGAAGTACAATGGAAAAAGAGGAGACCAAAAATGAGAAGACCTGGTAGGGATCTCAGATGACAAAAGCTATAAACTTCAGGGAGTAGTTGGGATAGAGAAAAAGAAAGAAATGCAGATATGTTGTAAAGAAAGAATTCACACCCTTCACCATTAATATGGTCACTTAAAGAGCAAGTAAGAGAAGTCAGAGACAGCTGCAAATGTAAGCTCCATGAGAAGCATGTTCAAAGCATTTATACACTTTTGGAATTGAGGATGCCTCCTATGCTTAGTACTGTTTGCTTCATGATGCAGTTTACACAGGCTTTAAGCCTGAAACTAGTCCTGCAGAGGGGATGTCTGTATCCTCGTATTAGAGATGAGGAAGCTGAGGATCTGAAAAGTTAAACAAGTTGCCATACCTCTTCTCCCAGAAAAGTAGATGAGATTTAATGTACAGTTTCAGGAAGTTTATAGACCTCTATAACCTGCAAATGAATATTTGGTAAAGAATCCTAGTAACAAGAAATGGCACTGGGGCTATTCAATTCTGTATCAGTTAGAATTAGTTTCAGATATGAGAGGCAGGAAATACCAAATGTCAGTAGCTTAAACAAGGTAATTTCCTTCTACCCATGAGAAAATCTGAAGGTAGTGATCTAGAACTGAGTATCTACAGAGTTTTGAGGGCTCAGGCATCTCTCAGCTTTGTGCTGCTTCACTATCTCCTGCACTTGGTTCTCCTTCAGGATCCAAGATAACTGCACAGGCTTCAAGCAGCTTGTCCCACCTCCAGCCATAGGAAAAGAAAAGGATCAAAAAAATCAGACCTCCTCCCTTTACGAATATTTCTTGGGAATTCACACCCTGTACTGCTGTGCTGCCAGCATGCCAGAGTCCAGAAATGTGTCACATGGCCACACCTAGTTAAAAAGGAAATTGGGACTTATTTGCTAAGGAGGAAGGGAGGGAGAGAGATTGGGAGACAATAGCAGTCCCTGCTGACAGAAAGCAGTAACCCGAGGACTCTGTCCCAGATTCTCTTGTGCCCTCCAGTCCTGCAACCAGCAGCTGCTCTTGGCCTGATTGTGAGATGCATCATTTAGTCTGCTGTGCAGGAAGAAAACTCATTTTTTACTTCATTAATGAAAGATCTACTGGGACAGAATGTACAGAAAAAACAATGCAAATGCGATTTTTGAAATAAAATATAAATAAATAGTTGAAATGCTAACATTCCTTGGCCTTCAAAAAAAGTAAGAGGTGGGGAAGGAATCTGTCAGTAAGATGTGCTTTTAAAGTAAATGGAAAACATTTGCAAACTGGAAGAATACTTAAGTCATTTTTGTCCTGTCACTTTATTTGGTGGTGGAAATTTTATTAGCCCATTTCTCTCTTCCTATTAAATATTCTTGCATTTAAGGGGATGGGGGGCTATTTCTTTCTGGAAACAAAGGACCATGCTTAACAATCAGAATGTGTTTGATGTTTACTGCTCAGTATTAAAAGTGTTTGAGATGTAAAAAAGATAAAATGAAACAATATTAAATATGAATGGATGTTCTATGATCATCTTTTTATGAGTTAGTGCCAGACAAATAAAAGTATCTCTTCCTATGAAATTAGCAGTAAAAACCGTTACTCATTAAGTATAGATTATTTCTGGAAAGCTACATTGTTTAAAAGAGCAACAAACAGGAGAAAAAGGAAGTATAAAAAGCTAATGTAACCCATTTCTTAAGAACACAGATTCTAGAGCTAAAGTCTCTGGCTCCAAATGCAAAGTTAGCCGGTGATTTCAGGCACGTTATGTAACTTCTGTATTCTTTAGCGTCAGCATTCATAAATTAGGGTTCATAATAGCTCATACCTTATTTAAAAGTTGGGAGAAATGATTGCTGGATGTAAAAAGTACTTAGAACCATGTCTAGCACACTGTAGATGCTCTGTAAATGGTAGCAGTTACTATGTTCTTCTGTTTGCTGTCTACAGGTACTGATTTGCCTCTTGTTCTGCCCTCAATTTTAAATGTTGGAGAACAGTTGAGTTTTGATTGCAAACTAGAAATTCTTTATCCCTTTACCTATACTTTGTATAAAGACATTGGTCTGAAAAATTCACACATGCCTTCCAATTTTTTTTATCCAATTCTAAGTTTAAGAAAAAAAAAACTTGATTACCTTACATGTTTTGTAGTATGAGCTTTAAATGTTACATTAAAATTAGTGATCATGAGGGGTTTTGGGATTTAGCTCAGTGGTTAGAGTGCTTGCCTAGCAAGTGCAAAGCCCTGAGTTTGATCCCCAGTAGCCCCCCAAAAAGAAGAGCTTACAAAATTATTGATCATGGTTTTTTTATGCTATTAGCCCCCTTTTCTTTAGCAGCTTCATTGAGATACAGCTCACATTATCATACAGTACATCCATTTAAAAGGTACAATTCAGTGAGTTTTAGAATATTTGTGGAGTTTTGCAGTCACTGCCATAATCAATTTTACAACATTTAAAAAGAAAATTTTAAAACATTTTCATCTCAAAAAAGAAACCTAATATCATTTATCTGTCACCCTCTAATCTCTTTGTCCTCCAGGCCTAAAAAACTACAAATTGACTTTTTGTTTTTATATATCTGCTTATTCTGGACATCTCATCTATTTTTTAAAATTTTATTTTAATAGTACATTTTAGCTATACATAGTGATAACATTCATCATAGGGAATTTGTACCTGTACCTGATATATCTTGTTGCTTCTTTTTCCCATTCCCCTCCCCTCCTTTCAACCCCTTCTCCCTCATTTATAAAAGCTTTGTTTCCATTTTATTCCTTCTATTCTTTTTTCTCTTGTCCCTCCATTCCTTCTCCCTCCCCTGTTCCCCTTCCCATTTAAAGAATTCCTTCCCTTTCCCAATTTAATACATTTTAGTCCTTATTTACATTTTCAGTTTCTCACACCAAACAAACAATGTGGTATTTAAATATGTGTCCAATTTATTTCACTTAAAAGTGTGGCCTCAGGGTGCATCCATTTACCTAGAAATATTTCAAGCTTACTGTTCTTTATGGCAAAGTAGTACTCCATTGTATAAACACACACACACACACACACACACACACCTTTATCCATTCATCAGTTGATGGGCATTTGGGCTGTTTCCAAGATTTAGCCATTACAAACTGTACCACTATAAACATTGGTAGGCATGTATCACTGTGGTATAATCCTCTTAATTCTTTTGAGAAGATATCAAGAAGGGGAATAGCTGGGTCAAATAGAACCTCTAGTCCTCATTTTTTGAGGAATCTCTACACTGATTTCCATAGTAGTTGGACCAGTCTACATTCCTACCAATGGTGGAGAAGGGTTCTTTTTTCCCCACAGCCCCTCCAGCATTTGTTATTGGCTGATTTGTTGATAATAGCCATTCTTCCTGGAGTGAGATGGAATCTCAGTGTTGTTTTAATTTGTGTCTCTCAAATGACCAGTGATGTTGAACATTTTTTCATATGTTTATTTGCTTTTCTACTTCTTCATCTGAGGTCTTTAAATTTTGGGCATCTGATTTTTTTGAGTTCTTTATATATTCAAGATATTAGTCCTTTGTTGGAGGAACAGCTGGCAAAATATTTTTCCCACTCTGTGGGTTGTCTCTTCACTCTGTTGGTGGTTTTTTTGCTGTGCAAAAGCTTTTTAATAAGATTAGATCCCAGTTGTTGATTCTTTGTGATATTCCTTGGGCAATTGGGGTTTTGTTCATAAAGTCTTTGCCTAGGGAATTTGTACCTGTACATGATACAGCCTGTACTACCTATGTCTTCAAGAGTTCTACCTATTCTATCTTCCAACAGATTTAGTGTTCCTGTTTTAATATTTAAATCTTTGATCCACTTTGATTTTAGCTTCATGCATGGGAAAAGATACGGGTCTAGTTTTAATCTTAGGACATCTCATCTAAATAAGATATAATATATGGTCTTTTGTGACTGGCTTCTGTCATTTAGCATGTTTCACAGTTTATTCATGTTATACCATGGATCAGTATTTCATTTCTTTTTGTTATCAAATAATATTTCATTGTATGGATATATCAGTTATACTTGTCCATTCATTAGTTAAAGCACATTTGGTTATTGTAAGTTTTGAATATTTATCCTCTTTAGACTTTATTCTGCCTTACAAACTTTAGGGGAAAACCAAAAGGTGATGATGATTAATATTTACAATATGCCCTTACGTGTAATATCACAAAAAGCTCATAAGCTAAATTTCATGAAATAATACGTTAGCAATGATTAACCAGAAGAATATAACAAATGAATCAGCTTGTAGAGAAAGAAGCTAATATGAACTTGAAAAGAAGGTTTAAAGCAAGATCCTCTGAGACATTTAGGCTGTACCCCATAAAATCTTTATTCTGTAAGTGTAGTCATTAAAATGGTGATAGAGCTAAGCAGAATCCACGGCCAATTACACAGGAAAGGATAAATTAGAGGATACTATAGGTTGAATGCATGGAGACCTATTCAGAGCACAGTGCAGTTATTCAGAAATAATAATGACAGTTGGAGTGGGAAGGAGGAAATGAATGTAAGAGAGACATCTGGAGGCAAAATAAACAGATTTCAATTCCTGAATGTGGCCAGTAATGGGAGAGGAAAATTAAAGGTGACTCTTTGCCTATTCCAGATGACTAAATGAATAGAACACCACAGTTAATAGGGACTGGAAATGTCAGGAAAAATTGAGCAGGTAGAAGAGTGAAAGAGATAAGTTCTGTATTGAACACTATAATTTAAGGTTTTGGAGGAATAATCACAGTAAAATGCTTATGACAAGCTTGGAAATGTGATTGGACAATTGGACGATCAAAGAGGTAGACTTATTTAAGAAATAGTTTGGGGAGTCATACTCATAGAGGTGAATATTGAAACCATGCATATAAAAATAGAAATTACACTCAGAGAAAGTAAAGATAAGAAAAAGATAGAACCATAAGAATGCTTACTATTCCAGTAAATAAATAGTAGGTTAGGAATTGTGCTGAGTTGAATGATGTGCCTCTCAAACTCATTTCTACCATGAACCTCAGAGTATGGTATTATTTGGAAATAAATCTTTGCAGATGTAATTAAGTTTGATGAGGTCATTACTGCATTAGGTTGGGCTATAATCTGGTGGCCACCATCCTAATACTACAAGGAAAGTTTCAACAGAGACACAGACATAAAGACCACGTGCAGATGGAGGGAGAGATTGGAATGCTGCAGCTGCAAGCCAAGGAACATGAGCGATTTATGGGAACCATCAGAAGCTAGGAAGAGACAAATGAAGAATCTTCCTTAGAACATTCAGAGGGAGCAAAGCCCTTAATTTCATCCTTCTAGCCTCTAGAACTGCAAGAGAATAAATTTATGTTGTTTCAAGCCACTGGGTATTTGATAACTGGCTATGGAAGCCCTAGAACTGATACCGGATTAGTAAGGGAGTGGTAAAGAGAAGTGGACTCCACAGCATTAAGAAAGTCCAGGCATAGTGAAATTCCAGGGAGTTTGGGGACTTAGTATTACCATTTCTATGCAATACATTATGGACTGGTGAGGCAGGAAGCAAGATGTGAATTTGACAACTTCGAGGTCACTGTTGACTTAGACCTGTCCAGTTTTAGCTGCAGACCAAGGAATACCAGCAATTTATGGGAGCCATCAGAAACTATGAAGAGAAGGGTACCAGAGGTGGAGTCTTTCCATTATAGTAGCCCATCTCCTTCTTGTATTCTATGATTGGCTTGTTCAATTATTTGATCGTAATTCCCACCAAGTAGAGGCCCTATCCCTGTTTGCCAGAGTTTTTCTGTTGCCAGTCATTTTTCTGTCTAGAAGAACAACTTTCTGTTGTCTAGAAGACTAGAACATATGAGTTCCTCAATATTTGTGGAAAGGATGAAAAGACAGAGGGAAGAAGTTAGGAATTAGAAAAGATACTGTGGGTTTAGTTTATCCTTGATTCAAGGACAAGGAAGTGGGGGTTGGTAGGAGCAATACAGAGTTGAATAAGACACAGTCCTTAGGGATAAATTAGTGATGTCAGTTTTTGTTTTGTTTTGTTCATTTGTTTGTTTGAGACAGGGTCTCACTCTGTAGTTCAGATTGGCCTTGAACTCACTACATAGCCCAGGCTGGCATAGAACTCGCAGCGATCCTGCCTCAGCTTCCTGAGTGCTGGGATAACAGGTGTGTGCCACCACACCTGGCCAGGTGTCAATTTAAGAAAAATATCTTGATGTGTATTAGTAACCTTTCTAGAGCCAGTGGTTTGCAAGAGAACAGATTTAATAGACATTTGTAAATTACAACATTTACGCATAAGCCAAATGCAGGAAAATTGCTGAAGATATATGCACCAGAAAACCAAAAGATCCAATCAAGGGCTGGGAGCCCACAGCACTGTCCCGTGTACGTCCGTGTCTGCAGATGTTGGCTGAAGAAATCCTTACTGGAACCAAGATACGATGCTCGCAGCAGAAATGATGACCAGAGCTCCCCCGAAGCAACAGCAGCATCCTGGACAACAGCAAGGCCCTGAGCTCTTCTTCGAGTAGAACAGCTGAGTACTCTTCAGGAGAACCAACCACAGCGGAGCTTCTCCTAGGAAACAGCCCACAACTATCTTCTGCTCCCATTCTCCTTATCTTGTGTCGGCAGCAATCCTCAGGTGGATCTTCTATACCCAAAACTACACCAGCTCAGTCCAGCTTGGTGTGCCAGGTCAAGTTGACCACAGTAATAAGTCCACCACATGTGACATTGTGTAAAATGATGGTTTGGGCTTTATCTGTGTTCCGTTGTATAATAGCCAACAAACCTGACAAGTGGCAGTATATTTAAGGACAGAAAATAGACTTTTGACTCTAAGGGTTCAATACTGAGAGAGGTAATTTTTGTGCTTTTTTTTCCTGCTTCCCCCACCTTGTTGTTTCCCTATTTAGTACTGGCCATTATGCTAAGGCTTTATGTGATTATCTCACTTAATCTGTATGCTACAAAAACTTACTCATATTTTACAAAAACTGTCGTCTTATTAACAGATGATGAAGCTAAGCTCAGAAAGGTTAAAGAAATTTCCCATGGCCATATCATTGGTAAATAGCAAAGTCAGGATTCTCTCTCAGGCAGTATGATTTCAGAACCTACACTCTAACTACAGGGATGGATATACCCTTACAGATTGATGAACAACTCTGTCTTATTGAACTTGAGGTGGTTCAGAGCATCGTTTTGAAGATGGTCTTCCTGAAAAATTTACCATCACATATGGTATTTGTCAAATCTTGCCATTCCATAGATTTAGTCCCAAAGCACAGCCCTGCCTCTACCAAGCACAATTTTTCTTGAAATTACATCTTCTTTTCTACTCAAATTCTGTATTCTACTCTATAATATATTTTATTAGTTTATAATTATAAAATAATATTCTAATTTTATAGTATTGGTTAATAAAGAGATCCTCTTACATTTTAAAAACTCCATGTAAACCAAAAGCAGGTGTTACATGGTTTTTCTATCTTGGTGCAACAATATTTTGAAAGCCTAGACCTATATAAATAAAAACCATGAATGGCAACCATTTTTTTTACTACTTTATCACCCACATTGTGGTGAGTCACTGAGTTGAGATACTCAAAATGCTGCCAAAGTAGTTAAATCATACGTTGATTTTAGGCTACTATTTGGGAGGTATTCTGAGAAGTATGTTTTCTTGTTAACAGTTCTCTTCTATCATTTGTCGAACTGGAATGGTTGCTTATCCAACGTACAGTATAGCAGACAGCCTCTTTTAACTATCTCAAAGAAGTACTCATCAAAGGGCATTTTCAGCGAAGAGAGATGAGTGATGTGGTTGTTCTTTACTTTTGTGAGTCTTGCTGTAAATAAGCCAAACTGACATTCTCAAAGGATTCATTATCACTATAACTAGCTCACTTAGCATGACTCTCAAACTTCATTTTATTGCTCTGATTTTGAAACAAACATAAGTATATTCAACATTTTATCTTGTATTTGTTGATTGAAAAATACTCGGCCTTGGAGAAATACTTGCAAAGTCACCTTTAAACCATTCCTTCAAATATAAACAATGATTTCATTAATCTTACCCATATTTCTGCCCTTTATCATAATAGTGTTTTTTGCCTCCATGAGAAAAAGTCATTTCATCTCTGAGTTACAAACACTGATCACTATATTTTTCTCTTGTGCTACATCATGGTATGTCTATATCAAATAAGCTTTTAAAGTTTCTTCCTGTTTCACTGAAAATTATCTAAAAGGATGAGTACTAAAATTACTGATTTTTTTTCTCTTTTTAAAAACTCTTTTAGATACCTTAATAAAATTCTAAGCTAAACCCTGATGTAAGCTATGCTTAGTGAATGTATCACAGTATATTCAGAATAAAAAATAGTCTTGACGAATCAACTTTTTTATTGTTTAGCTTTGTAGATTTGACTCCTATACACAGAGCTCATTTTTTTCTAAGCAATTCCTAATCTCTTTAAAATGAATATACCGTGTTGAAAATCTTCAACAGTTATGTGCTCATTTCATATAAAAATACCTTTATAAATATCATCATCATCATAATGTAATCAACATAGAACAATAAAATAACCAAATCACTAATGATGATGTTATCTAGTATTAAAAACCACGGTCTATTATTCAGATATATTAAGTGCATTAAAATGTATCATTTAATTGTATCTACTGATGATGGCACTTTTTTTGGCTTTTAGTCTCATTTTTTTTTAATATTACTCCTAATCAAGAACATTCAATTGATTCTAGTTCAGGGGCAAAATTCTGGTAATTTTGCTTTAAAAATTTTTAAGCTTCTCTCATGAAGAATCTCAAATATAGAATAAATTGAAGTGAGAGAATAATATAATAAGCTTTGTGCATCTCTCACCCATCTTTAGTAATTATCAGTATGCCATTGTCCATACTACATCAAACCCTGTGGCTACTTTCTACTGATGTTATTCTGCCATATTTTAGAGGAAGTCTCAGTCATCATATCACTTCACTCATATTATCAGGACTCGCAAAATTAATAATAATTTCTTATTATTGAATAATATTTAGTATATATTTCATTCTCCCCTATTTTATCAAAAATATTTTTAAGAGATAGCTGTCTGAATCAGGGTCCCAATAAGGTTTATACACGACACTGATAGACATGTTTTTTGAGTCTCTTTTAGTATATAGTAGTTTCCTGTCTCCCTGCCCATGCCATTTATTTGTTGAAAAAATTGGATCATTTCACCTGGAAAACGTTACATTTTAGATGGTGGTTTGCTGTATCTTTATATTTTTTAATATTTTCTTCTGTCTCCCACCTTTTTTTATAATGTCATAGTCATAGCATTTGAGTTAAATTCTTTGGAAAGAATACTTCCCATTGAACACAATATTATCCCTATTGCATCACAGTGGGAGATGAGAGATGTGTTAAAATTCATCGTGTGTTATTGATCTGACCCACCATCATTATAAAGTCCCCCATCAACATTTTTTTCACGAATTAGTGATGAAACCCAGGGATGCTCTACCACTGAGCTTCATCCCCAACACTCCCCTATTTTGAGACAGGGTCTTCCTAAGTTTTCCAGGCTGACCTCAAATTGAGATCCTCCTGCCTCTACCTCCCAAGTGTCTGGGTTTCATGCATGTGCCATCATGCCCAGGTCCCCATCAACCTTTTAAACAGTGGTTTTAAGCATCCAGTGATATGTAGTGTTTGTCTGTAGTTTCTCCAACATTCAGAAATTAAATTCATTACTGTATTTTTCACTTAAGAAGCAGGCAGCATGTATTGAGCAATTTGTGTTTGCCAGAAATTCTATTTGCCAATTTACCTATGTGCTTTGTTGTGCTCTTCTCCAAATCTTGTGCATTCCATATGTCATTGCAATTTGATAGGTAATGAAACTGCAAATATATTAATTTGTCAAGGTCACATAGCAAGTAAGTAAACTCAGTTACGAAGGTTTGGACAGTTATTTTTATTTTTAAAAAATAACCAGAAGGCATTAATTAATGAATAAGATACATTAAACTAAGACCAAACTGAATGAGAATGACATCAATAGCATTTTGTTATTGTCAGTAAAATGATGTTAATATCATATAAGCTTTGTACCTCCTTGCCACGATTCTTTAACATTGGAGCCAAGTAAATGATTCATCGCAGTTAAAATATCCCTTTACTGAACTAAAAATGTAAGCTCTGTGGTAGTTCATTTTATAGAAAATCACGATATCCATCAAATACGGTATCATTTTTATAAAATGAAAAACTGTATCATAAAACATCTACAAGTCTTTAAACATCATTTGTTTTCATGGTTTGGAGTTTTATTTTGTCCAGAGCAGCAAGTTGATGTCTATATGACCTCCCAAAGTCCTTGTCAGTCCTACAATTCTCACACTAATGAATTCAAACAGAAAAGGATTATTGGGCCAGAATCAGCATATCTTCTGAGCCAGAATGTAGGAAAAGTTACAAAATACAGATGTCTGTCAGGGATGGAATCCAAAGAGAAAAGTATGCCAGAAGTTAGAAATAGATATGTTATTGTACAAAAAAAAAAGTCTTGAATTTGGATTTTAGCCAGAAAAAATTTTTTTTCTTTAATTCTCAGATCAACTTATTAAATCCTAACTAGTGGAGGTAGAATGAGGTTCTGTGATTGGACATACACAGTCTTAAAAAATCATAGTTCATTACATTCAAGTGAATGTAGACCAACCCCAGTACCTCAGACCTGTGCTAGATTGTACCTTTTAAAGAATTTACAAGCCTAGAAGTTTTATTGCATAAAATCATTCTGATATTCTTTGGAATTGTGTGTTTTGCATTTCAAGAATTACAAATCAAATTCAAGATCTTTAAAATAACATATAATTATGTAGGATGATACTTTTAACACTAAAAGTAAACTATTATTTTTATTGAGGGAAAAGTCTCTAAAATTAATACCATTTAAAATTACAAATTAAACTTTGAAAAACTGTTTATATTAGGGAGAATTTGTTCTTTGTGGTGTTTAAAAATAACTACAGCAGGGTCGGGGAAGAGGATCAGAGAAGGTGACAACAGAGGTTCCTGATTGCTCTGTGCAAATATAACATGTAGGTAGGGATACCACTAGATGTTGGGTGGGTTTTGTTATTGTTGTTGTTATTTTTAACCATACTCTTTGTTTTCTATTTTATACTTTTTTCCTTTCCATTAATCTTAAGGGAAAAAAATCCCTACCTGAAATCTGTTTTGTACCTCTAAACAACAAATTAGGTGCCTGTAGCTTTTAGTTTAGCCTGTGATGTATTACGAATTTAGCAAAATTGTCTAAAAAGCATTCCCAAAACTCATCTTTTCCACATTACATTCTTTCTACATGATGATCCACTTAACAGGACATAGGTCATCACCAAATAATGGTGGTCAGTACAGCCAGAAATTCTGTC
Organism: Hystrix cristata; assembly: GCA_004026905.1. Taxonomy (NCBI): domain Eukaryota; kingdom Metazoa; phylum Chordata; class Mammalia; order Rodentia; family Hystricidae; genus Hystrix; species Hystrix cristata. The sequence continues at coordinate 83,279 of PVJO010001139.1, forward strand.
TGCAGATTCATGCAGAAATAACCAGTCATTCCAACCCAGGAAATTTGCCTCTCTTTAGATTCTATAACAGATGATTTTGCAAGATTAAGAGAATTATAGATATCTATGAGAGCATTCTTTGCTACCTAAACTGAAAAAAAACAGTGAACAGAGCTGTGGTTTGATATGTTCAGTTGGTATATAAGCAGATGTGTTTTCTAACACTCTGTGGCTGCTTTCATGGTAAGTCTGGGAAGTATAAGGTTAAGAATGATTGGCACTAAACTATTGTAAGTCATTACTTCAGGCATATTTGACATGACATACAATAAGAAAAGAATCGTGATTAATGTCAAAGACATTCATGTTTCTTTCTAATAATTTATATCATTTTTTTTTTTGCATTCTACTTTGGGGCTACTGTGTAGAAATGGCCATTTATGAATGATTGTCTTGGGAAACTACGCCTTTTACTCATATTTACTTTATCAGATTTGAGCAAATCTTGTAAAATTTCAAGTCATTTTGTATTTGTGAACAAAGTTTATTGCATACATAATGGCAAAAAATTATGTTTCCAGACTTTTGCATTTACATTCAAATACATCTGATATTTTAACCACAATAGTTTTTGCCAATTACATTGTCATTTCTTGTCTATTGGATTTATGATGTTTGAAATATGACATTCACATTGAGTTTAAATGGCATATATTTTGTATTCATTCATGATGAAATAATTCTAAGATAGGAGAAGGATAAAAGTCATTGCCAAAGTAAGTCCTGTGTGCATATTCATCAGTAGTCTGGACTTTATGTACTGTTAGGTTTATCTGTTTGGTGGATCTGAGAAAACTGTTGAATAAGCAGGCTGAAGACTAAGAGAACCCTGCATTATTTCTGGTGAAAAGTTAAGACATAACAACCAGGATCTGTGCTTAACTGTGCAGAGGGTACCCTTCAAGAGAAGCAAGGAATTACCGAGGACCACGTGCTGGAGTTCACATACACAGATGCGCAAAGCTAACATAAAATAGTGTTACAGAGTGCCATTAGAACCATGTATGTCTGATTTGGAAATTCAGAAGAGAAATTACTTTCAAAGAAGAGTCGTTCTTTGGTTTTTATTTTTCTGGGAGGAGGTGTACTCAAGTAGTTTTGAAAGATGTATGGAATTTCAGTAAACACTCACGGAGACAAACTGACAACAGCTACAGACCTATATAGTATAAAGTGGGAGACCAGCCTAGAAAAGAGGTAGGGGCCTAATTCCTGAGGAGTTTGTGCACAACTTGATTTTGATCATTCCGAGACTTACTCTTCTAAGTCACTTATAGTCAGAGGCCGACCAAGGTACTGTTTTTTGAAAACTACACCCTACTGTCTGCCTCTTACTCAGGAGCTGATTATTCAGGCCTACACTTTTCCATTCTAATCCTGCACACTTTTACTTCTTTCTCTATCCTCTTATCTGCCTACAAAGAAATTTTCTTCCCATAAGCACCTCCATCAGAGTCAAAATCACATGAGTACCTCTTTCCTATTATGAGCAGGTCTGTAGAAGATTAGGCTTAAAGGTAATACTTTCATGCTGGGTATGGTGGTCCACACCTGTAATCCCAGCACTCAGGAGCCTGAGGCAGGAGTTATCACTGCAAATTCGAGGCCAGCCTGGGCTACATGGTGAGCTCAAGGCCAGCCTGAATTTTGAGACAGTGAGACCCTGTCTCAAAAAACCTAAAAAAAAAAAAAAAAAAAAAAAAAAAACCTTTAATACTGGCCTGTGAAATGAGAAAATGATATCTTCTCCCTGATAATTTAGACTATAAAGACAGACGCAGGCTTACCAGAAAAGTATGGGATAAATACATAGCTGGAGAAAACATATTTTTAGAAAGATACTTAATCATTGCTGGCAATCTTATGTACTTTACTAATGATTTATAATTTATTATTAAATGTATATGGAGTATAAAAGTTGGAGACTAGTCTGGGAAAAGAGGTAGGGGCCTCTTTTGTAAATTGCATAAAGTCAAGAATCATATGTATCTCTCTTGTTGACCATCATGTCCCTAGCTTGCCTTTACTATAGAAATAGTTAATAAATGTTTAATAAAGTGCAACTGGTAGTCTAATTAAAGCACATTTTTATATATACATTTATATTTATATGATAAACATACAAAATATATTACATATAAAAATCTGGTAATAAAATGTAGACATTGTCAGAAATTGTGAAAAGTCTAAATTTTACCTACTTGCAAACTAACAAGTTATTATTAATTTTTGCAGTACATCATATACATTAGACTGTGTCTGATACAAATGAGTTAATACCTGAATAGTAATATATGAGACCAAAACACAGTATGAACTTAGAGTTTATAATCTTATTAAAAGAAACTCTGAAATAGTAAAGTTGCCCCTGTTGGTTTTGACCTAGAATTCTTAATATATTGTTATTTTTTTCTCAGTAAGGAAAAATGATTTGGGAAGAGTGTCATGTTACACACCTGCATTTGCTTGAAACCTGGTAGCTTGATAAATTGATAAGATAACTGGGTCGTATGTTTTTTTTGAAAAACCAACCCAAACATAGATCCTAAAAAAAGAATGTTGAACATTTCCTTTTAAAGGCCAAAAAATATTTCTCAGGGCTCTTAAATTACCATATTCTGATACCAAGGGAAAATAAAATCTGGACTTAGAGTCTTGTTTGTACTTAGAGGGTTTTCCTCACAGGAAGGCAGTCTTGATGCAGTGCAGTAAGCCACAATACCAGTGGGGCATTACAGGTGAAAAATCTGCAGCTGTACCCTTCACCACAGTGTATTACAACTGTATGCTGGAAGATTTCCTGTACAGAAATAGAGTTTGGTTAACTTTGTTTCCCAAGAGTAGATCACATTAAAATGTTATAAAATCATGATTTCCTGCATTTGAATACTTGTGGTTTCTCAACTGGTTCCAATGTTAGAAGGGCTTTTTTCTTTTTTCTTTCTTCCTCTCTTTCTTTCCTTTTTTCTTTTTCTTACATGATTTCTGTTAGTTGAAAATGTATAGAAGCTTTTCTTCCTTCTTTAAAATCAACTAAAAAGCAGATACATATAAAAAGAAATAAACAGGAAACATTTGAGATTGCAAGCATTTGTGTTTTATCTCATTATTAAGTGGTGAATTTTTACAATGAAGTAGAAACAAAAGTAAACAGATTTTATGATCAGAATACATTTTATTTTTAATTATTAACTATGGAAAGGTAACTCTATTCAATTGGCACTTTTTCTACATGATACATATGTGTCTACTGTTTGTAAATTGTAAGTAACTGATTGTAAGTCAAGACATTTATGTTTAGGACAGTTAAGCCCTAACATAGACTAGAAACCTATTATTGTTAAAACAAAGTTTTTTTACTTCATTAAAGTTTTAACATGTACATTGCGATCTACCAATCCCTAGTTCTACATGTAGGCACCATCTCTTACAGTCACTGTAATGTCTGCTTCATGATCACTTGGTCTCCAGTCATCAATTAAAAGCTTTTTCACTTATTTCTAATATCTATTTCTAATGTTTCTAGTGCATTCTCCATTAGGGAATATATTTGGTCTTATCACCACCTTGACATTGTTATAAGTGCAAAATATACTTTTTCTCTGTTAATGAGGTAAAAATAACTTTTTATTATCGAAATAAGAGTTTCACAACAAGTACTCTCAAATGTTACCTACTAAGCGCTTTCCTCCCAAACCCTGGGGTTATATGTCAAAAACAATTAAGAGGCAACCGATAAATTTTAAACTTGCTTGAGGCAGTAGAAAACAGTTACAATAAACAATAGACTAACCAGAAATTTTAAAAGGAAAAACTAGGGAATGAGATGTCCCCGGGGCTTTTACAAACTGTTATATTCCTTGAAAACAAGAAGGGCATGCTCTGCTACAGGGCTCTGTCCATGCTCAGGGCTGTGTGCATGCTCAGGAAAGACCTGGCAAGGCCCTACACTCCAAACTCTGTCTGTGCTTAACACTTCATGCAAGCAGAAAACAAAGACAAGGCAGAGTTGAAGGCGTGCCCAGACATGCTCAGAGGACCCTTTAGCAAAGAACTGGAATCTTATTAATTCTGGACCTTTAAGGAGATCTCCTATGTAATCATTAAGTGACCATGAAGCTAACCAAATGGAGACTTCAGTGGCTACCTAAATTAGTTTTCCATTATTATAACAAAATACTTTAGGCCATTGATAAGAAAAGTTTACTTAGCTCACAGTTTTGTAGGTTCAAGGCCATGATACTGGTATTGGCTCAGTTCTGGTGAGGACCCTTTCAGCTATATCATATCATGGGGTGGCACAAGCACGTTATAAAAACAGGTGATTACATATCAATATAGGAACCCAGAGAAAGACTGGGAGGGGCTAGGCTCTGAAATTTGTAAGAATGGTCTTTTGAGAACTAACCAGGGTCCCTCAGTGACCTAAGCACTTACCACTAAGCCCCACCTGTAAAAGGTTCATCACTCTCACATTGCCACACCAGGAACCAACATCTTAATATGTGAACCTTTGTGGGGCCAAACAATATCCAAATCACAGCAGTAGTAAAGATTACAGACCTTAGAAAATTTGTTCATATCAATAACACCTAAAATAGCAATTACAGTAAACCCTGGGGAAGGGCCAAGACCTGGTTTTTACCCTTGCCGTTACTTATTATAATAGTATTAAATATGTTGACATTATTATAAAACTATCATTTAAAACATCAAGTTTTCAACCAAAATTTATGAGAGATGCAAAGAAACAAGAAAGTATGGCCCATATTTAGAAAAGAAGCAGCCAAGAGAAACTGTTCCTAAGGAAGCCCAGGTGTTGAACTTAAAACACTTTAAGTCACCTATTTTAGTGTGCTCAAAAAAAGCAATGTATAGAGAACTAAAGAGAAGTATGCTAATGATGTCTGCCAAAAAGAAAATATTAATAAAGAGAAATACAGACTGAATATCTATTTTCTGAGATGTTTGGTACCAGAAGTGTTACACATTTCAGATATTTTTTGGATTTTGGAGTATTTGCATATGTAAATATAATGGGATATCTTGGGGACCTTATACATTTAGCCTAAAGGTAATTTTATCCAGTATTTTTGATAATTCTGTGTACTACGTTGTGTGTCAGTATTTTAGCTGCAACCCATCACAAAGTCACATGTAGAATTTTTCCCTGTGGCATCATCTTGGCATTCAAAAAGCTACGGATTTTTATGGCGGTGTAGTACTCCATTGTGTAGAAGAACTACATCTTCTTTAGCCACTCATTAGTTGTTGGGCATTTAGGTTGTTTCCAAGACTTGGCTATTACAAATTGTGCTGCTATGAACATGGTTGTGCATATATCACTGTGATATGATGATTTTAATTCTTCTGGGAAGATACCAAGCAAAGGAATAGCTGGGTCAAATGGAACCTCTAGTTGTAGTTTTCCGAGGAATCTCCAGGATAAACTAGAGCATTTGTATGTAAATGGATGTTCCTTGAGAACATACTCTTAAGTGAAATAAATCAGACACTTATCAGTACACATCGAATTGTTTCTCTGATATGAGAAACCATAAGTGTAAATAAGGACAAAGGAGTAGAGTAGATAGTATGTTAAAAAAAAAAAAAGAAAGATAGTAATCAAAAGAGAGGAGAACTAGATAGGGAAAAGGGGGATAAAGAAGAAGGTTAAAAGAAAAGTAAGATGAAAGGAAAAAAATGGAAAAGTGTAAATACAATTGTTGCAAATAGGGAGGGGTGGGTGCGTGGAAGGGAAGGGAGGGGAAGGGGGGAAAAACAAGATGTATCATGTACAGGTACAAAATAACCATGTTGATTATGATCGTTATGTATACAATGTACTAATACATGTTCTTGGTAAAAATAAAAAATTTTAAAAAAAAAGGTTCGGATTTTGGAGCATCTGAATTTCCAGAACAAGGATGCTCAATCTACAATTGCCCTGTTTTATGTTTTAAATAAGGTGTCTTCTCCTACCACAGCTGCTAAGACTACTATTACTGCTACTCCTGGAAACACTATGGTAGAAAGAGCAGCTACTGTTTTCTGTTACGGAAATCTAGAACTGTGCTGGGAGAAGCAATGATAGTAGTATTCTCTCCTGTAACCAAGTTTCAGTAACAGAGTTCAGAGTGGAAGCTGTGGCTATGTATTCTAACCAGCCCTACATCTCCCCTCTCAGCCTACCAACTCCCTATTGTATACATGTATACAGGAAAGTCACTTCCTCTTTGCCCTTTTCTAGGTGGTTTAGTGGGACTGAATGGACAAAATGTAATTGCCCAGTTTCAGCAGTCCCTGCACAAAGAAATCAGAGCTGTTCTTCCATGAGGACAGATGAGCAGTTGTAACCCTGCTAATAGTCTTGGCAGTACTGTTAAGTAATAAAAACAAATTAAGTGCCAAAATATTCTTTGTACCAAAAATATTTTTAAATGGCCAACACACATGCAAATCTTCCCAAATTAGCCATCAAATGGAAACAAATTGTGGAATAACATTTAAATGCAAAAATAGATGTGCTCTTACCAACTGGCAGATATACAGCCTAAAATATATTCATGTGCAAAGACCACATATGCTTAGAGTGTAGTTTATTATGTATGGCTGGCTAATTTTTTAGGGTCCTGTCAAATAATGGATAGCAAAACAAAATGTAATAAAAAATATATAATCTTGACAGTCATTTGAAATGTACCATGTGTTACATGTGGAATGTTTTCCAGTGAAACCAATTTACTTGTTCCCACTTCCCATGACTCAGTACTGGATATTCAGGCTTTCTAAACTATTTTTTGGCAACCAAACTTTCTTGGAATAGTCATCTTTCCTTCAAGTTATTCGGTACATGCATTAGTAATAAATCTTCTGTTATAGATATGTAACTAAAAAGATCATTCACATCATTTCTTTCAAACCTAAGAGCACATAATAAAGTTATTTTAAATAGATCACACAAAATAGAGCCCAGAGATTTCCTTGAGAGTAATTAATTGCTACCATATGAAGCAGTAAGCAAACTATGACTACATTAGATATTTACTTTAATTATGTCACTACTAATCTAGAGATTAGCTGGGCAATATCAGCTTCTAACTGAAAGACAAAGGAAGATTAGTGAGCTAAAGCAAGTTTGTTAAAAATGAACATAATGCCAAAATAATTTGAAGGAAAGAACTAGTACATAAAAGACCTCTTTAAAATAGAAGACCATTAAAGAGGGGTGACCTTGTTATCTTTCCAGCAAATATCTTCATTTTAGGGTCAGTGCTGGGGAATGAGCCCAGGGCCTCCATCATACTAGGCAAGCCATCTATAACTGAGCTACACTCCCTACCCCCATTCATTAATTTAAAAATTACTTCTAAAGCGTAGACCCTGTGCTATGGACTTATTGGAGAAAGAGCCATAGGTCTTTAGGAATAATGGTCTGAGAGTACACAGCATGCTAGCCAGATTTAAAGAAGTAGCAACAGGCTAATTTTAAAACTACAGCCATTGTTCCTACCCCTTCTAAATCAAGACTCAATTCCAACACATGCCTCACTTCCCTCTTTCCTAATCACCATCCAATATGAGATTTATCCTTCCCTGTCTAGATACTGATTTGTGTGTCAAATACCTGCTGTAAGGTTAGTGAACTCTCAAATCTCACCCTTCTCTTCAAGCATCTCTTCTGCCACATTACCTTAAATAAAATTGTGCTGTCCCCTAAGACCTTATGCACGGCAGTGTGCGGCAGAGCCTGTTTATTGTCTTGCATTCCTTTTTTCCTTAATGATAGGATTTAAGGTATCTGCCACTTGCCTACTCTCTATGCTTATGTAAAATTCCTCTGTTTCTTTAAGAGTCATTCTGTCTAATTATATCATTGTAGCCCTTCTTTGTTGTTGCCTTCTACTAATTTTTTGAACACTCTTTCTATTCTCAGAAGTCCTTGCTGCCCACAGCTTCCTGTCTTTTTCTTCACTGCTGTCAGCATCCCTGTGGATAACCCAGCCAAAACCGTACCTCGGTCCCATCTTTTGAGTGATCTCTTCCATGCCATCTACTATTCACTTACATACACAAGCTTTGGATTTTGTCATTGTCCAAAACCTTCCTGCCTCCAAAACCATTTGTTCCTGCATCCTGATCTCCCTCACAGTCTCTCTGCCCTTCAGCCCTTTGACCCAGCGACTTCTAGTGCACTCATTCATTAAACTAACTGTAGGTAAGCTCATGTAAAGATCTCTGATTTCTTCCTATCAGCTCATTCTGTTTTCATGTCCTCTTTTAACCAAGTTATATTCTTAACTCATCATTTAAAGCACTTGCAAATAAATACCTTAAACTTCATTAGTCAGTGTCTTCCACCGCATACTCCTAAATAAAGGCTAACGCTAGATGAGCCCTATAACTTTGCACCAACACAGGTAACTTCTCTTGCACACTCCCAATTAGCCAGCTTCTTACTCAGTCTTTCCACAGAATAGCTCAAGACACCTCCAACAAAGATTGTCTGAAAATAAATTTGTGATCACTGCTCCTCCACACCACATATACCACAAACATACTCCCTAGATTCAAATCAGTTTACCCATCCTGTTAAGTGATATCAGTATCCACACTGTTGCCTAAGCCCAGCACCCTGGGAGTCACCTTTGACACTTCTCTCTCACTTCTCATATCTGATCAGCCAAGACTTACTAATATTATGTCCCAAGTATTTCCCACATAACCTCCAAAATCCTCAATTTGGTTTAAAAACAATATAGATCTCGCCAAATTGTGTCACACACCTGTAATCCCAGCAATTAGGAGCCTGAGGCAGGAGGATTGCCTCAAGTTCAAGGCCAGCCTTGGCTACATACTTCAAGGTCAGCCTGAACTGCATAGCAAGACTCTGCCTCAAAAAACAAACAAAACAAAATAAAAGAAAAAAAATATAGGTCTTAGTATTCTTTCACAAATGAGGAAAGTATGGCTTAGATTCATAAGCTGCCCAGGATCACAGAGCAGTGATGTAAGTGCCAGGGCTGGGATCTTACCCCAAGAGGAACACCAGCGAGATATTTTGTAAGATGGAAAAATAAGGTAGTATAAAGATTGTGATCTGTGTGACTTTCCCTTTATAAATTTATGGGTCAGTAAATAATTGAATGGACATTTGAATAAAATTCCTTTAAGATGCTAATTATACTCATTAATTTTTTGAAGTATTAAAGGCAAATTTTTTTTTAAAGGAAAATGGTAAATGACTTTCATAAATGTGCTTATAAACATACAAATTAAGTCATTTTCAACAGGGGTTTCATTTGGAGTGAATTTATTAATATTCCATTATTAACCAATGAAAATAGAATATATAAAAGAAAGTCCTGACAAATGCATAACTGACATGTATTGAGATGTATTTCTGTAGTAGTTTTCTAAATTTTCAGAGTAGCCTGGAATGTTCCAGGTGGGGTGTGGAACCAAAAAGTCAGTATCACACAATTGTGAACTAAATACAATTTTCTTTGGCTTTCCTCCACATTTTTTCTTGAGCTCCCACTGTTCTTCCTTCTCCTGGCTGAATGTTGGTACAGTCCACTTGCACTGCTCCTAAACTGGCTAAAACTTACTAGTGCTTTTTCCTTAAGGTCCTATGCTGCTTTCCAGTGTGACAACTAATTTTCCTTAGCTATTGTGTATAACTTTAATGTAGAATTTTTGGAGACAATGCCAAAAATATGTATTTTTTCATGCTATTTTCTGTATAATCTCTCTGCCGAGAAAATTATGTTCAACTTTATGTTCCCTCATTTATATTACAAGAAACAATTTGTACATTAATATGCCTTTTCTGAATTCATTTTCCCTCTTCTGACTGAGATTGTTATAAACCTTTGTAGGAGTTTAATGCCTCACTTCCCAAATCTCTTCTGTTCCTGGTTACAAGTCTCTTAAGCCAAAAGGCAGGCTCACTAGCTAGTCCCGAGAGCATTAAACAGTGACATTCTTTTGTCTCTTAAGCCATAGGATACATAGAGGGCCAGAATTTGACAGGGATATAGCATAAAATCATATTGAATTATAGTTCATAGTTCCAGAATATCTAGGTTCAAGATTTTTTTTATACTAGTCCAATTCATGGTTAAGAAGTCTAGCAAGCAGAACTCTTACAACCTTCCATATTCCAATCATAGCATACAAGCTTCACAAGTGTTCTTTGGGTGTGAGAAAGATAAGGCTTTTGCTGTGTGGTGTTAGACAAAATACTTGTCTCATTAATTCTTACTAAAGTTCATGGGAGTAACTCTGTAATTATCTCCCTTTTGGGAAATATGGGAACTAATTATTAAAATTAATTTACCTAAGAACTTATTATAACTAATGGAGCGAGGATTGCTTTCATTTTCTGTACTTCATTGTGGAGCATCTTTAGTGTGCCAGAGATGGGCTAAATCACCCACCATGAATGAATATATATATGTATATTCACTCATTCACCTATGGATTATTCATTCATTCAGCAACTCTTTTTGAACATTGGCTCAATACACCTTGCCAGGTGCTATGGAAATTCAAAATTTAGCCAAATGGAAATCATTCACTCAAGGAATGTGTCTACCACAGAAGATACCATGTATAAAAATAATTGTAACATGGAGTATACTGTGATACGAGCTAAGGAACAGATTCTCTTTTTTAAAATGTTATTCGCATTCAGAAAAGGGAAAGAGTTTTTCTATTTGGGGAGGTGAAGGCTCAGAGAAAGGTAGCATTTGATTTGGTTCTTGATAGATGGGAAGGATTTCGACATGAGACAATGAAAGCGTAGAAAGTGTGTAAGTATATTGGACTGAGAGAAGATAACCGTTACCCAGATAGAGGAGGTTTGAGAAAAGAGAATTTCAAGAAATGATAGCCAGAAGTAGAATAGTATGGATATGTTACTTCTCAATTTGCAGACATGTGTCTGTGTTTCATCACACTGTTAACCTCTTAGGCACTTTTTTTTGTTCTCCCTTCTTCCATCTAGCATCTCTTCATACATGGGCGCTCAAGTCACTTCGAAAGAAAAGAGACTTCATTATGGGTGGCAGGAAAATGTATTCCCATTGAAAGATTAAGAATTACTTATTTAGGAAAGAAATGTTAAGTCTATCACTCAGGAAACCCGTTTGAGTGTACTAGGAGTGACAATAACTCAAGAGAGGCAGTGGTCAGCTCTGAGGGTGGTAGGGAGAGCTTCCAGAGAGGAAATGTATTGGAGCCCAGACTTTTTGTTCTTTTTTTAAAAAGAAAAATAGGATCGACCCAGATGTTCTTATTGTAAAACTAATTATTTAAATTTAATGTTAAATATTTAAATCATTTTAATATTAAATTATTATTTTAAATGTTTTTAATACTAAGTTTTTTAATTTAATATATCCTAGTACCTTTTGTATTTTAATTGTTGTATAGTAATCTGCTCTGTAGATCTGAAACTAATCTGCTGATAGAAATTTGCATTGTTTCCACTTTTCTTACAAATACAGTAGTAAAGTAAATGTACACACATAAACATGCACTATACATAACACACACACATATACATATATACGCACAAACACTTTTGCATTGGAATCTCTGTAAGACAAATTCTTAAAAATGTGCTTTCTAGGTAAATTACCCTCCAAAAATATTATGTAGGGATTTTCTTTATCACACTATACAAATCTTCTTAGCCTGCCAGATTAACACATAAAAAAATCACATTATTGCTTTAGTTTGCATTTCTTTGAGTACTAGTAGAATATCTTTTCATGTCTACTGACTGGCTTATCTTTCATCTGTGAGCTAGTTGCTGTCAGAGTCTGGGAGTTTACTCTATACAAACTAATAAGTTATCTTTTTAGTGTTTCATGGATGCTAGCAGAAGACATAAGACTGGGTCAGAAATGAGAACTTTAAAGTGAGCATCATGTTTGTATTGTTTCCCCTTATCTCCAGGTCACATAAGGGTGATGCAGAAGGGCTATAGGAAGTGCTATACCTACTTTTCTCTTACATTTTATATTTCTAGCCTTCACCATTTTGATTCTTTTGGAATTTACTTTTGTGTTAAGAAGGATATATAGGGACCTGCTTTGGTTTTGCCAAATGACTAGCCAGGTTTTGGAACTTCATTTTCTATCTTTCCCCAACTTGTTTGAAATGGAGCCTTTGGTACATACTAACATTTTGTTTGTACTTAACCTCTTTTAATTTTTTATTCTAGTCTTCTATTTGTATGTTACTATTCCACCTGTATCTTTTACTTACTATTAATTTATCATCCACTTAACACCTTCAAGAATTTTTTCCCATTTTTCTTTTATTTAGAAAAATTTAACTGTTTTCACTTATTCTTGAATGGGTCTTTTAAAATAAATAGGATAAATGTAACTATGAAAAGAAATCCTAAGCTACTTTTATAATTTTATCCTCCTTTTATGAGACTTTAGTGTGAATTTCAACAAATACAGAAGCATAGGTTCTTTTTATAATATCTAAAATTTTTCCTTTTGTAAATTTTTAATTCATATGTTTGTGGTACATAATATATTCATGGGGGTATTGTTACATGTACATATCACATCTTGATTTTCTTTATTTTAACATAGGTTCCTTGTAGTTTGGAATACTGGGATGAAATCCAGAAGGTTTTTGTTGCTTTTCGTGAATTTAGTCTGTCTGAAAGCAAGGTTTGTGAACTGCAATTGCCAGATATCAATCTTGTGAATGACCAGAAGAAACTAGTATCCTCAGATCTTTGGAGAATTGTCTTGAACAGCAATCAAAATGGAGCTGATGACCAAAGGTAACATAACTGAAGATGAGAAAAATAGTGACATTACACTAAGAAACAATCACCATATCATCTTATCTAGTGACCCCACATTTAGTTGTGTGTCGGTTGTCTGCCACCTGCATTTGTCTGAACTATAGATGAGAAACAGGAAGAAAGATAAAATCTGATGTTTTACAGTCTCTGTACTAAAAATTCTGTTTTACTCATAGAATAGTGTGTGCCCTCACTAGGAACTTATTCCTTAAATATAAGAAAAAAGGCATAAAATCAAACTTTTTAAAAAAAAATCATCCTGCATGCATAAATATAGGGTAAAGATCCAGAAGCACCTCAATAGACTCTTAATTACATAGTAATCCTTATTATGATGATAATCCTGGGACATGCCAAGTAAGATTAAATAAATTGAATTTTCTCCTTCTGAAAGGTAAATTTCAGAAATATTTTCATGTTAAATGGTTTTTAAAACTTTAAAACACAAACCTGGAGAGCTATAGAAGTCAGGTGTTCTAGATCATGCTCCAGGACTTCATATTCCTGTCTCTTGCAGGGTAGGTGGTTAGTGGCAAAAAGGAGCCAGATTATGCCCTTTACCAATGTTACCTTTCTTAACACATGGATTGACCCAAAGTCGAGAAAAATAGCTTCACCAAACAATTCCTCGGCACGTCTTCTGCTTTACATATCCCTACTAAGCCTTTCTGCTCGTGCTCTTATACAAGACAAGAAAAAGAAGGAAAACCACAATCTGTGGAACACTTTCCTTGGATCATATATTATGTGTACCATGAGGCCGTGTTGTTGATTGCTTTCAACATCGTGCCTTCCAATTCTCTTGATGGATTGGCTTTAGTGTTATCTTCTTCCCTTTATACAATCTGTTCTTCTTTTCCCCCGTAAAACATTCTGACACTAATGGAGACAAAAACATCCACTATTCCAGTAGTCTACAAATCAACTATTTTCTCTTTGTTAGCTTTATTTTTGCCCATACATATACATTTGTTATAATCATTTTGTATTGATTCCTGCTTTATATTATAAATGATTACAAAGGCTTTTTATTTTGCAAGTATTTATTTTTATTAATATTATATTTTAATTGGAGACCCTTTGGAAGATAAGAAAATAACACTACCCGTAATCATACTACACAGAAATAACCTCTTAACATTTTGTTCTATAGCGTCACACTTTTTTAATTGATTACTTTGTATGCTTAATAATACTAATGTGTTTTATACTCTACATATTCTATTTTGAGGTCATCTGGGCTCTTTAAAAATAATTGCCTTCCTAATATATTACAGTACCTAGTAATATTCTGTATTATTAATGAAAACATATTAGAGATATAAGGTTTTGATTTTACAAAAAGCAATACAGTGGTTAAAAACATCACCAATGCTATATGGAATTAACAGATAGGTTGATCTCACAACATTAAAATATGTGCAGTCAGATAGGGTTGACTGTCCCTATCTCCAAAATCCTGATTCATGAAAAGAGTTATCCTGCAAAAAGAATTGGCTTAAGGATGTATGATTCTTTCCTTGTGTGATTAAAATTGAATCTCTAGGAGGTTTTCTTTAAAATACTTTTATCTTTAGATGTGCTAAAAAGCGAGAAACCATCTCAGTGGCACTAAGTATATTCACATTTATATTTTCTTTCCTACTCCCTAATGATTCCATAAAGGAAGTCACTTCCCACTTAGTAGTCTTTGAGACAGTAATCCACATCTTTTTTGTGTATGTGAGGAGGAACTGTGTTTTATTTCCCAAAGCATTGACCCTTGCATGTACAGACAGACAGTGGACAAATGAGGAACAGTGATGACGGGTGGTCCCTAAATTTTCTTCCTACCAGTTGAGCTCTACTATGTGTAGGTGACTGTGATCTCCTGATATTGTTCTCCACTTGGCCACTTGGATCTGCATCTGTATATGTATCTACATTTCATGGATGGCTTCTTTTTTAATCTTTGGCATTTCATAGGCCATTCAGACCTAAGTCTTGACACTTGGAACTGCTTTGTCACCTGTATTTCTCATCATATGATGGCATAACCCAGCATGTATCCAGAAGAATGTTTTCTTTGTTTTTTCCTATGGCCAAAGCTGAATTTTTAGCTGCTTTGCCTTGGGTAGAAGTTTTTACTAAGTGTCTTTTTGGGGATTTTTGCAGTTTCTTTCCTCTAGGAAGTTGGTCGTTTGCCATGTCAGCCTTCTCCCATACACATTCCCCAGAGCACTCGGTGTTCCTCAGTTGAAGTTCTGGGCTGAGAGGCCTGACATCGCCTCTGTCGTGTTGCTTATTCTGTAAATCTTGGGAGAGAGCACTCTTGCTTTCACTCTTCTTTTTTTTTTTTTTTTTTTTTTTGAGTTAACAGTTCTTTACTCAAGGACCCACTTAAGTCTGTTTTCAAGCTACATGTTGCAACTCATTAGTGGAGCATGAAATAATTTAGCAGGTTGCAACTAAAATTTCTTAAATAAAATTAGATAAAATAAAATAGAAAATACCATCCTGAAAAAGACAAATACCTGTGATTCCATTTATGTGGGACACTAAGAATAGTCAAATTCATAGAGATAAAACAATATAATAATGGTTGCCTGGTGCTTGAAAGAAGGAAGAATGGGAAGTTATTGTTTAATGAATATGGTGTTTCAGTTTGAGAAAATAAAGTTCTGGAGATGGATAATGGTGAAAGTTGCACAGAAATGCAAATATACCTAATACCACTGAACTCTATACTTTAAAGTGGTTAAAATGATAAATTTCATGTTATACAAATTTTAACACAAAAATATCAGTGGGTGTCATATTTTCAAGAACCATCCCTTCTATTCATGTTTACTGAGTTATAGTAAAGATGTACTTGTTATTTTCGGTATGGGTTAAGGCATTTGAAAACCCACAACTGTAAGGAGTAGAGAATGTGGTCCCAGCAGGCACACACATCCTCCCATGCCCTCACCCACTCAGCACTCTCCTAGGATGGACAGTAGTGTCTGCGCAGTAGGCAGGACAGAGTTCATGTGAACCAGTGTTGAAAGGCAATGCCTGCTGAGATGAAAGCCACTGAAGTTTCTCTTGGGGAGCTAAAGGCAATCTCCAGCAATTCACATTAGACTAAGTAACCAGGATAGTGTCTTATTTACCAGGACAAGAAAAAGGTAGGTCTTTTTTTTTTTTTCTATTTTCAAATGACAGACATTTTGCTAAGTACTTTGTTATGCACGTGTCTCATTTAATACTCAAAAAGTAGGTCTAACTACTGTACTTATTTTACAAATATGAAAACTGAGTTTAGCCGGGTGAAATTACTTGCTCCATATTAAATATAAGTAATAGCCGTACACACATTTTAATTATGGTTTTCTCGCTCTAGTCATCCTCTGCTTAATCTGTATATATAAAACCTTTATTGCCACAGAAGGATCCAGTGAGCAGCTCAGGGCTTCATCAGTCAAGTCACATTATTGTTTGCTGTGTTGTAGTTATCCCAGAATGATATTCAGGGCAGATCTTTGAGGATCACACGTGGGACCCACCAAGCCTTCTAGATGTACTGGATACTCCTTGTTAAAAGACTTGATGCCCATCTATAGGCTAAACAAAAGGTGTAGACCAGTAAACTCCTCCCATGCTTTCCACTGTTTAGAATGTTTTCACTACTCTAAAAGTGTTGAGTTTACAACTGAATTCGCAGATGTTTGAACAAACTGCTGAGCCTAGAGCTAGTACTAGAGATTTTGCTTCTAGAGCTATTTCCTAGCATGTTAAAAGTATGCAGCAACAAAATATGTGAATACTGCCATGAATTTGACCTATATTGAAAGTCTTTTGGGAAAGGGGCAAGTATTGAAATATCTATAGTAGGTTGTGGGTTTTTGGTTTGGTTTGGTTTTCCTTTTCTGCATTTTTTTTTCCTTTTGATAACTGAATCAGATCAAAGTCCATTGTTATACGTATTAAGGAAATTATAAAGCCAGGCATGGTGGCACACACTTGTAATCCCAGTTTTTCAGGAGATTGAGGTAGGAAGATCATGAGCTCAAGGTCAGTCTGGGCATTTGAACGAGACCATCTGTCAAAATTAAAAATAAAAAGACCTGGGGCTGTATCTCACTGGCAGAGTGCCTCAGAGAGCTATCCCTAGTGCCATGAAAAAAAAAAAGCTACTATAAGTTTCTAGCAGAGTCATTGCTCATATATGTGACTGTTTAGTTTCATTACGCATAGATCTCTTCAGTGCTACTTTTATAGTATATGGTTATGATAAAATTAAGAGTATCAAATAACTATAAATGCACTGGCTCAAAGTGCAATTTATATATGATCTTAATCTTGTATTTAAGAAATATTTAATTTTAATATGATTCTTATTGTTAAATAAAAGCCTAAATGTTTTAATGTCGATTAACCTAGTAACCATTTTATGCAGGATGTTAAGATTGAAAAAATATTGCTGACCACTTAAGTCTGGGTTTATGATGAAGGAGTTACGTATATATACTTTAAGTACTTTTTGGGGGGTACTAGATACTGAACCTAGGAACTTGCATATGGTAGGTAAGTACTACCACTGATTTATATCTCCAAACTTTCTTAAATTTTGATACAAGATCCTACCAAGTTGCCCAGGTTGGCCTCAAACTTGTGATCCTCCTGCCTCAGCCTCCTGAGCAGCTGGGATTATAGGCATGTGCCACCACACTCAGCTTTAAAAAGTTTTTTCTAAGCATCATTTTTGCATTTAATTTAGGAAGAATGAAAAATTAATCAATTTGTTATAAATAAATATTGTGACAGATACTCATTTTAATTTTACCTTGCCTATAAAATCCCTTCATTTGAAACTTTAGGTAAATTCACAAAAGTTGTTTAAATTAGTATGCCCATTTATATGTAGTTTAAGGTTATTGTAGTTGCATTTTTGTACATAGTCAATAACATAGCGTCCCAGAGTTTTTGTTTTCTTTGTGTGCAAGGGAGATTCAGTAGTAAATACCAGGTAACTAAAAACTTTTTGAGGTTAAACAACTCAGTAAACATGTTGGATGCTTCTAGCTTTTATTTTCACCAGCCTTTTTTCATAACCTCTTTCAAAACCCATATTAGAGCCGTACCTCAGAGAATCTCGAATGGTGACATTCTGAGCTCCTCTTACAGGTCTACTTGGTAGCACTTTAGCTGTCCCATTCTGCGGTGATGGTTCGGTTTCATAATGTTTTCAAATGTCTACTTATTGTGTGTTACCAGTTAGACCATGAGTTCTTTGAAAACAAGGGACTTATTTCTTGAGATTTTGTGTGTGTGTGTGTGTGTGTGTGTGTGTGTGTGAGATAGTTTTCTCTAGCGTACTATAAATCATAGTCTTGTTCTCTCAGCTCCTCAAGGTTTTGAAAGCCAGGCTACCATAGCTGCAGAGCAAATCCAGATTGGAAAGAAGAAGGTGGAGGATAGTGCAGGGAAAGAGGCAGCATCCATTCACTGATCCACAATTAAGAGGATGCATCTTGTTCTTCCCACCCCCCCCACCCCCAGCTTTCATGCTTCTCCTAGCACCAGTGCAATCTAGTCAGCATGTTTCCTGTGCACACCAGCAGCTACCATGTGCTGAAGTCTTCCCTCCCATGGACACCTTCATTATTCTTTTTAATCAGACTTTACTTGTATAAATTGCTGTTAAGAGGATGAGGAGGTGAAAAGAGGAATTACGCAGTGTAATTGTCCATATACCCCTCATTCTTCAAACATGGTCATAACTTTTGTGGCACCTACTACAATATTCAGCAGTGGCATATTGACTGACTCACATGGGAATATGGGTATGGACAGAGTGAAAAAGTTAAAAGCAAAATGTTTATGGTGACCCTGAAAGTATTGCATTCTTTGAGCAGCAGAGTCATACTTTGAATTGTTTTGGCCTTAAACTGAGAACAAATTGTCCATAAGTTTTATGAGATGTATATGAAAAAAATTAGGTTGAAGGTAGGTCACCATGACCTGGAAGTTGAGGAATGCTTTGAAAATTTTCTGCCAACAATCCATATAGAATATGCAACATAAACTTAATT
Organism: Hystrix cristata; assembly: GCA_004026905.1. Lineage (NCBI taxonomy): Eukaryota > Metazoa > Chordata > Mammalia > Rodentia > Hystricidae > Hystrix > Hystrix cristata. The sequence continues at coordinate 102,215 of PVJO010001139.1, forward strand.
TTTAAAAAAGACTACTTTATATGAATAAATACAGACTATTTGGTGATAGGATATTGATTATAAGATTTGGGGGACTAGTTCTAAACACTCTTGCAGAAAGACATTGCTTTTATATAGTATTTGAAAATTTAGGTTATTCAGCTTCTTTTATTATTTTTCATAGCTCTGCAAGTGAATCTGGTTCTCAAAGCACATGTGATCCACTTGTAACTCCAACAGCCCTGGCTGCCTGTACCAGAGTTGACTCTTGCTTTACCCCGTGGTTTGTCCCATCTCTTTGCATGTCCTTCCAGTTTGCTCGCCTGGAGTTCCGTCTGTGTCATCACCTTGATCAGCTGGGCACAGGTACTCTTTGCTTATCCTCAGGGTAACATCCACTGAATACTTGCTGCTTTCTCTTGAGTGTTCTCAAGATAAAACTCATCAGTTTTTACGTAGTTGATTTATCTTCAGGAAATAGCGAAGAATACCAAGTTTATTCTCAAGTTGATCTGGTTCTTTCTTTTTAAACTAACTTAGGCAAGTAGATGTTACCAGTGGTATTGGGCTGACATGTTTTGGCATGCTTCCTAATGAGAATTTCAAGGAAGCTACAAAAATTGCAGGTTTTACCCTTATTCCAATTATGATCTTTTTCAGATAAACAGGTCTGGTTTTGTTCTGTTCCCCACTTCATTACATTGGTGGCGAATAGATTGTAAAAGCACTTAGTATTGCCTGCTTTTTCAAAAGCACGACTACCTTCTACAAACAATGGGCACATCCTCAAATTAATTTAAAGAAGTCTCATTTTTACAAATTTAGAAAGAAGACAACTAAATTTCCTCACATATCAAAAGTGGCTTTTTATAAATCTGCTAACCTTACTTGAACAGTTATTTCTAAAGTATTATATTCTGTATGAAACTTTTTCTAGTTAATACATTTTGATTTAGGTATTAGGTTTCAACCTACATATAATGGAAGAAGGAGAAAAATTCAGATTAAAACCAAGCATAACTACTGTTAAACATCCTGTTTTTTCTAAATCTCTTTGAGTCATGTTTTTATTCTTTGAGATTCAGTTGGGAAATACAGAGATTTAGATATTTGCCTCTGTTTTATTTATCTTCTGTGATCAAATTTTTTCTGTGAAAGTGAAAGTAACCTTTGGACAATATATATTTAAGCAACCTGACAACAGACACACGTATTTAAAGACCTCATTGTTTCTCTGGTGTGAGAAACTGAAAGTGTAAAGAAGGACTAAAATGTACTATACTGGAAAAAGGAAATAAATTGTTCAAATAGGAAAGAGAACAAGGGAGGGCAGAAAGGGAAAGGAAGGAAGGGGCAAAGAAAAAAAGAATGGGAGAAAAAAATGGAAACAAAGCTCTTGTACATAAGGGGCGATCAAGAGGAGTTAAAGGGAGGGGAGGGGAATGGAAAAAAGCAGTAGGATATATCATGTACAGGGACAAATTCCCTATGATGAATGTTATCATTATATATATCTAAAATGTATCAGTAAAATAAAATTTTTAAAAAATAAAAATGAAAAAAGAAATCAAATTGAACAAAATAATTTTATTTACAAATATCCAGTAGGAATTCAAAGATTTTAATATCTTTATGAGAATGTTTGAATTTATTAAATGCCAAATAGAAATTCAGTAATCAAAAAGTGACCAGGCTGGGCTACACAGTGAGTTCAAGGACACCCTGAACTACATGGCAAAATCCTGTGTCCAAAAAAAAAAAGCCAGGCATGGTGGCACATGCCTGTAATCCTAGCACTTGGGAGGCTGAGGCAGGAGGATTTTCATGAGTTCGAGGCCAGCCTGGGCTACATAGCGAGTCCCTGTCTCAAAAACAAACAAACAAACAGACAACCCAAAAAACAAAAAGTGAATAATTTAAATGTCCTTTCATTCTTTATTTCCATTGTCTCATCTTAAATGCTGTTTTTCTTGTTTTCTTAACAGCTTCACCACACTACCTCCAGCCATTCATTTCTGACAGAAATGTGCCATCTGAACTAGAATACATGATTATTTCCTTCCAAGAACCACATGTGTATCTTCGACAGTGGAATACTGGTTCCATGTGCCAAGAAATCCGGTTCTCAGCTCAAACTGACTGCAAGCTTCTCGAGTGTAGAAATGTTACAATGCAAAGTGTGGTAAAACCCTTCAGTGTCTCCGGACAGATCGCACTTTCCAGCAGTACAGGGGGAAAGCTGCTGGACTGCACTGTGCGAGTGGATTCTGTGTCTGCGAACTTCGGACAGCATGTGGTCCATTCTCTGAGCACTGCGATACAAGCTTGGCGGCAGGTATGCACATTCCAGAACAGTGTGCAGTTGGCTGCAAAGGATCTTTCATTGGGTACTGTGTGTTATCGCTTGTAATTACACGTTAAGTACAAACAAAAAATGTGAGAAAATGAAGAATTCAATGGGCAATGTAATATTCAAGGCCTTCTCTGTTTTGGAAAAGTGATGCGTGTTATCTTTGTTAAGCTTTAGAGAATGTGAATTCTCTACACGTGCATCAGAGATCATGCTGATGTTTTTATGACTAATCTACCACATCTGTGTAGAAAGTAACATATTGCCAGAATTTTTTCTAATTAGGTAGTACGGCTTTGGTTTGCTGAAGTATGGACCTAGCTGTGTATGAAGCCATCTGAGCATCCATCACAGATATGAAGAACCTGTAAGCCTTTCTAACAGTAAGCAAGCCAGCTTCTCAAACAAAAACCGAAATGAGATGGAATTTCTGAATACAATGTTATCTTTTCATCTACCACCATTGTGCCTTTCTGATTCACTGAAAAGCACTGGATATAGATTTTTAGGTTAGAGGCTCTTGACTAATAATTTTTACTTGTATATATTATCAGAAATCATCTATATCAAAAAGGGATGAAGTCTAAATCTGTGCTAAATGGCACATTTAAATTGGGAAACCTAGCCAGGCCTGGTGGCACACGCTTATAATCCCAGCACTCTGCAGGGCTGAGGCAGGATTGCAAGTTCAAGGGCAATTTAGCAATTTAGCAATTTAGCAAAACCCTGCTTAAAAAAAAAAAAAAAAAAAGAAGGGGATCAAGAGATGGATGGAGGGGAAAAGGAGGGACGGTAAAGAGGATGAAAAAAGGAATTAAAATATATTCTTTACATGTACCAATTCCCCACAAGGAATGTAGACACGATGTACTACAAACATGTAGTAATAAAATATATGAAAAAAAAAGAGATGGAGATATAGCTTAGTACATCTCCAGGATTAAAAAAAAAAAATTAAAGGGATGGGTTGAGGATGTAGGTCAATGTGAAGGCACTGGGTTCAACCCCAGTACCACAAAGAAAGAAGGAAGGGAAGGGAGGTGGGGGTGGGGGTAGAAAAGAAAGAAAAAGAAAGAGAGAAAGAGAGAATAAGAAACCTGTCTACATCTATTAGTATGGAAGTCATTTCATGAAATGTTTGGATGATAATGCGTTCAGCAATTTAGCAAGTCACTTCTGCTTCCATACTGATTTTCAGTGTTAAATTGCATTGCTATTATATTTGGTTGCTATTTAAGCTGAAGTATTTCCTCATATCTTGTTTATTTTAATGTACTCCTGTGTGGATCTGGCTCCCCAGGAAGAGTGGTCCTTCCTCCTATGCTGACCTCTGTCTGATGCAGGGACACCAAAAGAAGCGGGAGGGGTTGAAGTTCTCTGACTCAAGAATTTTTATAGAAATAAGTAAGAAATTTTGGGAGAATTTTTATGAGAATAACTTAAGAATTTTTATGGAAATAAATGTTTATATAATACATAATTCTAAAAAAGAATTTTTAGTTCTCTAATTTAAGAATTTTTATAGGAATTAAACTTCATAAAAATAAAATTTAATGTTTTCTTTATATGCATGAAGACCTATACAAGACTAAGAAATTAATTACCTAACATACTACAATGGCAAAGGGAACGAAGATAACACATCTGTTTTATGTTTTGAAAATCTTTTTTAAGGGCATTCCATGGTTTTCTTGTTGCAAAGGACATGCGTAAAATAAGAGCTAGTGTGATCTAAATCTTTGCAGCTGGTTCAAATAGCAATGTGAAAAAAACCTCCATGGCTCCAATTTCTGTTTTTTTGTCATATTTCGAACAATGCATTTAATAAAAAACAAACCTAGAACATATAAAAGAGTCATTGATAAAGCATTTAAACCAGGGATATTTTTGTCTTGGTATCAGAGCCATTATAAGACGACTCAGGAGTAGCAACTACTGTGAAATGGCCTTCACAAAATCAGTTTCCTCTCAGGGTAAAAATATTCTCTAAGACAAAGCTATACATATAAATAAAATATGGTACATAAATATTTAAATGTTTTAAACCACATCAGAGTGTGAATGACTGACTGGCTAACACAGTGCCTTGAAGGAATATTCTGAATTTTTCTGAATTGTATATTTGATTAAGTAGAGCCATATGTCACGTAGCATATTGCTGACAGGTACATTCTATGAATAGTTGGTTCTGATTTATACAGAGATTTGGCAATGTTAACATGAGCCCCAAGAGGGTATATTTCTGTAATTGTTGCTGTAATTTTCTTGTTTCCTCTCATGTCAAGGGTACTTGCCACCAAGTTTTAATGTGGTAGGCACCTAACCCTGTGTATTCTAAAGTAAATACAAAAGTGCACTACTTTGAAAATATAGAACATTTGACATTGAAATGGGCTGATAGCGATTTATTAAATTCATTGTTTCCAAGATGCTCTGAATGTAGTTTATCCTCTTTAGGGAGTTTAGTTTCCCACATTTGGATCTCATACAATATAAAATGTATACAATTTCTATACAATATAATGGTTGCCAATGAGAAAAAATGAATTTACTAAGCAGGATAAGTGATTTACATTCTCCACATACTTTTGATCAGATTCATATCAGGACTACTCATTTTTACCCCCCTGTGAATGGACCAGAGTGTTAAAGCATGAGGCAATTTGGCCTTTCACCTTTAGGTCACAATTCCAAGATTAAGAGAACCCTTCATCTGTATCTGATTTCTCTGGCTGTAGGTTTTCTCCTCTCTTTTATAAATGATAACTGTTATATGAAATCAGATTAAGGATCCAAAAAGCACTTTCAGTTTGTTTTATATTCTTATGTTACATTTGTTGTTTTGTATAAAATAGTATTTAAAGGTTTTTTGTTTTAAATCAAGGTCACATTTCTATATCTTTCCTTGTACCGAAACAGTATTTCTGCTTAATTGCAAATGCCTGTAAAACATGCCATTAAATGTAGAGGCAAATAAGCATCTTTTAACTACAAATCCTAGTGAGCATTCTGAGTCTCAGCATATGTGATGGCACATTAAAGGCATATGAATTTTTAATAATATACCAGAATTTAAAACATTCCAAGAAATGTTTAAACTTATTAGAGTTATAATGAACTCCACAGATGAAGGAGTAGTAGAGAAACAGTTCCCCAAGGACTTTGAGTATTCGTTAGAAAAATGTAAACAAGCCCCTTGTGTTCTTTAATTTACATTTTTTCCTTAAACCCTCGTCATTTATTAAAGGTCAGTTTTTAGAGATGAGGAAAGTTATATGATTTTTTTTTCCTACTCAAGCCCATCTAGTAACATAACCTTTGTGTTGAGATTGATCCCAATTTATTAAGAAAACTGAGTTTTAATCTCAGGATATGTAACTAAGTAGGAGATGGGACTCATATCCTTTCCTTCATGTTTGTGCTCTTGGATGGAAAGGAGAGAGATGTTTACAAGGAGAGTCATTTATATTGATTATGTAATGCTAAATGGAAAAATCTCATCAAAACTAATTATATACTATCATTCCAGTTTGATTAGAGGTTTGTAGCTAAATATGTAAGTTAGAACTGGATAGGCAAGACATTCAGAAGAGAAAAAATTTCCTGAAGAAAATTTGCCAAAATGTTAAGAGCAGTTATTGCCAAGTGTGAAATTAGAGGTTTTCCAAATTGATACTTTCTGTATTTTCTAATGCATTGAACATTATATAATATTATGATATTATATATTATAATGTTAAAAATTAAAGCTACTTAATTTTTGCATCCTAAGTGTTTACTGAATACTTACATGTCAGGAGTTGGGTTGAGTGCTGGAGATGAAGTTGTAAATAATACAGGTCCGATTCCTGCTTTTTCCAGCACAGTTTAATGATGAAGGGTACTGGATCAAGCAGTCTGAAGGTAAAATACAGTGTCATCTGGATATAAGAGAAGAGAACCTGGTATGATCTGGGCAGGAGCTGAGGAACCTAAAAGCTGAGCAGAATCAAGTTGGTCAAGCAAAAGTTGAAGGGAAAGAGGTCTCAGCAGAGGGAATGGGGTGAGGCAGGAAGCAGTTTGACATGCTGGATAGATTGAAAGAAGGCCACAGTCATGGTGGAGGAGTAGGAAAAGGCTTTTAGAGACAGGATGTCCTGCACAAACATCATCAGCAAGTGGAGAGTAACTTGAAATGTACCCAGAGCTTGGACAGGGAGTAGGCAAGACTGGATATCTAAAACCCAACAACAGGCAATATTGAATCTATGGATAATGATCAGAAGCCCAGCAAAGAGCATTATGGTAGACAACAGGTAGTTGGTTATAAGTGCTTTGGTCTCGGCCAGATTCTTTTTAGTGATGAGTGTGGCTTTCAAGCATGGTTCAGCTCTGCAGTAATTGAGAGTTTGAGTGAGAGAATACATGGATGATAAAGAGAGGGGACTTAGAAATCCTCAAGGACCTCTAGGAGAATGAGGCATGTCAGGACCACTTCACCACCTGCAACCACAGAATACTGCCGAACCACTTTAGGGGCATTTTTTTGTGACTAGGAGTGGGTTCTGTTTCCCAAGGTGGCTTTGTTCCCTAATGAAGTTCTGGGTCTGGTCTTCATCCCAGCTGGGTTCCAGGGTCATTTACCCATAGACTTCCTGGCTTCATGCCTCTTAATCCCTTGACTCACTGTGCTTCTAAACTGTATCTCTTACCTCTCTCTCCTCTCAATAAAGTGACAAACAATGGAATATGACATTGTGGCATTCTTCAGATCCATAGCCAGGAAATGGAGGTCTACTAGAAAAGTATCCATTGCATATTTTCTCCCATTATCTGCAAATTAATTAGCTAATTATGATTTTTTCTCATATCTTCAATTTAATCATTTAGCTATGCTTTTAATGTCCCAAAAGTATATTTCTTATTATTTAAGCCATAACCTAACCAGAGTGATAAAATCATAAGCACAGAAATACTCTTATCACTTTGCCCGTGTTTTGCTAATAGCAGCCAGAGAAAGAGGTATCACACGGGAACATATTACTAATGTGCTGAGCCTTAGCTGATTAATGAAGGATATTCACTGATTGTTGACTGTTAGCTGAAACAGGTACTGGAAACAGTTTTTCAGCTAACAGTATTTCTATTGAAAACTGTGATTTGGCTTAAAGTGACTCTGGAGTTGATCTGTTTTGTATGTTCAGCCTCTTCACAATAGAAGGAATGTTATGGTTTTATTTACATCTCTCCCTGAGCAGATTTACACACACTGTCATGCACCCTCTCCCTTAAGGGATCTGGGGATGTATTACCTAAACGATCCTTACTTTCTGCAGGGTAGAACTGTGGCTTTGTAAATTGGTCTTGATTGTTGAGTTTAAGAGGCTGGGAACATGGTAATTCTAGCTTCTAGTACTCTCCTCAAAAACATGCACTCTCCAGTATAGCACTCTTTGTAGGCTGTTAATTCATTGTGAGAAATGTTAAATTTAAGGGCTCACATTGTTCTTTTACTTGTCTGTGTTTATGATTTATTCTGTAGGAATATAAATCAAAACACATTCTTAGAACATTTACGATCTCTTTAAGGTAATTTCTGTGCTTATCCTGGAAGTACAGAATACTTTGTATACCAGAGCTAATGACAACAGATCCTTTAGGGTTTCAGTGTTGTAACAGCGGCCACTGGGCAGACAGCTGCCAAACATCTTGCAATTAATCTGATACACGTTGGCTTTCATACTCTTTCTCTCTTTCAGAACAAATGCCCTGAGGTAGAAGAGTTGGTCTTCAGCCATTTTGTGATCTGTAATGACACACAGGAGACACTGCGGTTTGGCCAGGTGGATACCGATGAAAATATTCTGCTGGCGAGTCTCCATAGTCACCAGTACAGCTGGCGCTCTCACAGATCCCCACAGGTATTTAAGAAACAGCCTTATAAACACTGCAGTCGTTAAGGTTAGGGATTCATTCTTTCTGCATTTGTGTGCCTAAGTCCAGTTTTTCCCTGTTTAAGTCTCCCAAGGAACCACGTGGTGTACTACAGCTGATAGTAAAACAGAAATATTCAGAGGTGGGGCCCGGTGTGCCTGTGCTCCACCTGGAATGGAGCATCTTCCTGTTCAGCATGGGTGCTGGTGGGGCAGCAGGATGTGTCTTGACTAAGAAATGGACCCCCGAGCCAGATCCTGGCTCTGTGGAACTGTGCTTTACTCTCTGTGCTTCAGTTTGCTCATATGTAGAATAAAGATAAAATAGTACCTATCCTTTTACATATGAAAACTTAATGAGCTAATATTAGTGCTTGGTATACAGTACATATTGTGAGTTGTGCACCAGTACTCATTCATTTATTCTGTACCAGGCCCATGCTAGATACTGGGAGTGCAAAGACAGGGAATCCACAGTCTATGCCCTCTGAGGACAGCTTACAGTCTGTGATGCTGTGAGCACAATGACATGCTAGACCCAAGGAAGCGCTGAGAAAAGATATGCCAAAGAATTCCTGTTTTCCAAGTAGTATAATTCCAATTTCCTGTCATTTTAGATGGTAATAATTAGAGAGGAGTGCCCTGCCGGGATAATACAAACATGAATTAAATACAAAGATGTGGTCTTAAACAAATAAAAGAAATCCTAGGAAGTACTCTCAAGAATAATATATTTCTAAATTCTGCATAGTAAGGAAACCTACTGTCCGCTTGTGATTAAAAGAAAGTCATTAGATTAGAGAGCAAGTCTTCCCATCTGGTCTGTATAGACCAGCTTCAGAGTATGTGCAACCCTTAGGCTGCATCTTCCTTTTTCTTTTTTCAGTAGCTACATTTGATTTCTTGCTTTTTCATCAGATTGCCACACTGTTGTTTTATAAAATTTGGAAAAGTAGATATAGTGTCATATTTCTTCTTTTTATATACTTATTTAATTCAAAATCTGACAGGGCATTAAAACTACATAAATCTTTTTTTAATAAAAGTTCTTACAAAAATTTCTCACACAATATGATATTGCACTCATATTTTTAGGGTGAATCATATGCCTTTATTTTCTAATTTGCCTCTTGAGAAATTTCCACATTAGAGTTTTTCAATTGTTTGCCCCTTATAGCATAGTTAAAGGACATTGTATTTGTTTGTTTTGAAATTAAATTTCTTTTTCTTATTGACTACCAAAGTGAAAGCCTACAGATGCATAGACGCCCCCACAAAAAAACATGCACATCTCTTAATAATCCAGCCATGTTAACATTTGCTGTATAACTTTTTACATCATCTAAAGTTTCTGTGGTATTGCATTCCCAGCAACAGACTGTGAGTGCAAGGAGAGAGCCCTTGAAGGATCTGCAGTGATGTATACTTACTTGTACACTATTCCTGTAGCCACTTTGCCCATAGATACACAGCAGGCCACTTAGCCAATAAAAAGCAAAGCAGAGGAAACTCAAACCTCCTCACAGTCATGTGAAGGTACATAGCTGATACAGCCCTCCATGACTCTCAGAATTCCCCGACAGTGAAGCCAGAGTGAGAAGAGAGAATCATAAGAACCTTTGGCTCAGGAGTGTGGGGAAACACAGTTTCTGGGTAGGGTAGAGATCAACAAGAAAGAAGAATTGACAACCACTGCCAACCACTACACCTTTCATATTTGTGCTCTTCTGCACATTTTCAAGACCTTTTTGTATTTACTAGTAGTTTTATCTTTGAACATCCCTATGTTGTTTGTAGTATTTGTTATACATATTTTATAGCTAAGGAGACTTATCTTTTGATTTGCTATATACATAGTGTTATTTCTTGCTCTCCTAGGTTTTGGCAACATGATTTGTCTTTTAGAACAGTGAAGCTGTGAGGTTCAAAGAGAAAAGTTGAGAAATCTCTGATAGAGTAGACCATGCAAGTCTAAAAACTAGACTAATATGAGATTCTTTGAATATGAACCCTTGCAAAGTTTTAACTGTATTATCAAAAACAGTAAGAACCTTTCAGTGACAAACTGGAAACATAAGACAGGTATCTGTTAAATTTTTTTTTCTTTTAAATTTGTAACTGCATACTCTGGATGCAAATTTTAAGATGAGCAACAATTACAATAATTTTCTTCAGGCTAAAACTTAACATCACATTTATAGAAAACAGTATCTCTTTGCAATATCTGTGCATACTAACGTATGCTTTCAGACCCTCTGAAGCCAGATGCTTTAATGGGCCCAGAGGGTCTTCAAGGAATTCCTTATATCCACAACTGCAAATTCTGCTGTATTCTAATGAGAGGTTATATCTGAGGCTCAGAAAAACTAACTACTTAGTTTCAAACTGCACCTGGAGCTAGTCAGAGACCCACAAGTGAGCACAGTGTTCCTTTTTCAGACTCCCAAGTCATATCCTGCATTGTCCAGCAAGCTTGGTTTTAGGAACATTTGTGTCTGTGTGTTTGTGCTACCTTGGGTTTAGGCATTTCATAGTCTCAGAGAGAATTTCTAAAGTTCATAGAACTTAACTCTACTAAACAATGTAGCTTATATTGCAGAGATCAGGAAAGTGGCAATGACACCTGGTAAGGTTTCAAAGAGGTCAAGATATCTCAGAACCACACAGGAGGTTGCTAACAACATTAAGTCCCAGTAGGATGGGAAGAAAGATGGACACAACCAATCCCAGAAATCCAAAGCTGAACAATCTTTTAGAAGTGAAAAATTACAAACTCCCCTTACAGTTTCTAACACATGTTTGAGGTGGAATCACTTATAATTCTGGATATCCCACAACAGTTTCTTGCCTGAACAAACAAAGGAAGAACAAAACTACTTCCTAGGGAATAATTGAGCATGTTTCAGCTGCATGGAGTCATAGATGCCACCATAAGGGACCTTAAATATTCCAGTTTAGTACACTTCAGACCAGGCTGGATGAGGGCACAACCAGCAAAATGTTGGTCTTCAAAGAAATGCTTCATATTTTACAGTCGAATCTTGACACTGGATCCATGAGTTTTATATGCAGCTCAGATTCAAAAGAAGCTTTGATTTAGCCAAACTAGATACGGGGATGCGTTGATTCACAAACTTACTCCTTTCCACAATTCTGGTCACAAACTGAATTGGACAAGAACCATATCAAAGGGGAGCGGGGAAAAAAGAATGTACAGTTACAAATCCCCTACAATGAATGTTATCACTATGTACATCTAAAATGTACCATTAAAATAAAATTTTAAAAATTCAAAAAAAAAAAAAAAGAACCAAATCAAATTTTCCTGTAAGGTCAACATTGAACCTAACCACTGAATTTGATTCGGTTCTCATCCAATTCGGTTTGTGACCAGAATTGTGGAAAGAATTAATTTTGTGAACCAAGGTCGCACTGGAAAGTGCCACCTCCACCAAATAGTGACTGAGCTAAGACAGAATAGAAGGCTAAATTGGTATAAATTCTTGCAAAACTGATCTTTCTGTGAATAAAAGCTATAAATTCTGACTGGAACCAAAAAAACTACCTGAGGACTCTGGAGACTAAACAAAGGCTGTCAGATTTTGGAGAGTCAAAACTTTGAGCAAGTAATCTGCAAAGTCAATTCTCCATTTTTTGTGACTTTGCCCTGAGGGCAAGTGCAGTCATGGCAGTGCAGGGGTGGCCTATCATCTTTCTGGCCAAAATACCAGGGGAAAAGCCCAAGCAACCAAAACTGCAAGAAAGTGAGAAGGAAATCTTTGAAAGGGAAATCCATAAAATGAGAACATAATGTGTGTAAATTTGGCCCAACAGCATGGCTGAGCCACGTGCACATGCATGGAGCAAACCAAAAGCAATTTGAAAACCAAGATAGATCATGTACAGGTACAAATCAACTATGATGAATGTGATCATTATGTATGTCTACAATGTACCAATACATGTTGTTGGTAAATAAAAAAGAAGGACTGACGAACTGAACAAATCTGCTGCTCAGGAGGTGAGAGAGTTTTCTGTTTTAGTCTAAGCAAGTTAATTACCTGTTAAATCAACAATACCAACACTCTTTGAATTGTCATAAGAGAATCCAGAGTCTTCACAAGTAGTATTTACAGTGTTCATAATATAACCCAAAACTGTCTAATAGTTAAGAGTGTGGGGGAAAAGGTGTTACTTCTAGCAGTCTGGGATGCTGAGGCCGGAGGATCACAAGTTCAAGTCCAGCCTGGGAAATTTAGTAAGACCCTGTCTCAAAAAAAAAAAAAAAAATCAAATACCTGAGGATATAGCTAATTGCAAAGGCCGCAGGTTCAATTCCCAGTACCACAGAAATAATAATAATAGTAAAAATGATGTTTGGCGTCAAGGAAGAGACAAACTGATGCCAACTCCAAGGTGACCTGAATATTGGCATGGTCATATTTAAAGCATATACTTTAAAGCAGCTGCCAAAGGTGAAAGATTTTAGAGCTGTAATTAAAATCCTAAATTTAGAAAGAGATAATCCAGGGTGGGCCTAATTTAATGAGATAAAAGCTTTTAAAAACGGATTGAAATTTTCATGAAGAGAAACGCATGCACTTTGCCAACTGTGAAGAAGCAAGCTGCCTAGGGGCACATAGCTGTGAGAAGCCTCCAGAGCCTGAAGGTGGCTGCCAGCACCAGCCAGTGTGAAGTTAAAGCCTTTCCTAAGGCCATGGAACAAATCCTGCCAACAGCTTGAGTGAGTTTAGGAGTGGATTCTTCCCAAGTGGAGCATCCAGATAAGAGTTCCGCCCAGCTGACACCTCATCTGCAGTCTTGTGAGACCCTGTCTGGACTCCTGACCCAGGGATAGTGAAAGAACAAGTATGTGTGCTTTTGAGCTACTAAATTTGTAGTAATTTATTACTCAATGATGGAAATACAGTACAACATGGCAGAAAGAAAAAGTTGGTAAATTGGAAGATATCAGTAGAAATCGTCCAGTCTGAAGAAAGAGAAAAAAGGAGTCAAGCAAAATGAGTAGAACACCAGGACCACTGGGAAAATTCAAGATGTCTAACATATGAATGATTGCAATTCCAAAATGAAAAAAGAGGGGAAAATGAGGCAAAAAAATTAATTCCAGAAAACTTCCCAAATTTTCAAAAGATAGGAACTAACAAATCCTAAAGGCTCATATAAACTCCAAACTGGATAAATTTAAAGAATTCACAACCAGGCATATCATCAGGAAATTGCTGAAAACCAAAGATAAAGAGAAAATCTTGAACACAGCCAGAGGAAAACAACATACTATAGTCCATGGGGAAGGACAGTTCAAATTACTATAGACTTCTCTCCAAAGTAAGGCCAGAAAACTATGGAACATCATCTTTAAAGTGCTGAGAGAAGATTTAGATTGGTAGAAGTCTGGTTGAAAGATATGTGGGAGGTTAAAATCACTAAGATTTTGTTATTGATTGTGGGGAAGAAAGGATCTGGTTTGACTCTGAGATTTTAAAATTAGATGACAAGTTGCTAATGTTGCTGTACTCCAAGATGGCAAACTGTATAGGACAGTGTTTTAAAGACAGAAAATAATGTGAGTGCACAGTAAACTAACACTAAAGCCATTTGAACACACTGAGTTTTAGGTTGCTTTGAAGGGCAGGAAGAATAATATATTAGAAAATGTATAAATTTAAAGCCATAAATACCTTAGTTTGACTACTGTGCTTTCTTAGGTATGTAAGATTGGACAGTTTCTCAGTCTCTGGAGCTTCAATTTCCTCTTCTACAAAATAAAGAGATTGTTGTAAATATTCTATAAAAAAATTTATAAAATTCCTATTAAATAACTTGGCTCTTTTGTCAAAGTTTCTTTTTTCTCCTTTTTGCCTTTCTAACAGACATCCATATAGATATGTAGAATAGGCAAATTGGGTGTAAGAGTCTGGAGTTCAACAGAATAGTCTGGCCCAGAAATATAAATATGGTATGTCATCAGTGCCTAGGGAGCAGTAGGATTAGACAGGAATTCCAGCAAGAGAACACTAGGAGAAGAGCGTCGTCTCAGCCATCCAATGCTGCAGAACACTGCCCAGAAGTGGTACAGGCATAGGTAACTACTATAGATGCTCCCATTCGTGAAAGAAGAAGAGAGGAAACACACAGGGGTTACTGGTCCATAGAAATTCTAAAATCCAACCTGATAAATGTTGGATATTTCTTGGTTAGCAGTCAGTATTATTCCTGGTAGAGAATAATACTTCACTACAGCCTTTAAGTTGTCCATCATTTTCCATGAAAGTAGGCTTTGTGTTCACCTTATAGTTTTCGTAGCCTACTTTCTGCAGATAGAATTTTGAAAATTCAAAGGTTTCTTCATTTTGTACTCCGTCTCTGTAGGTTGGTAGTGTCTCTCCCAGTGTAATTCTTTAAACTGTGGGTCTCTTTTTAATCTTATTGAGGTTCACTATATTAGACAAAATCATACCCACAGATCTCTTCAAGATAGGCCCTGCTTACCTGGTATGGTGGTACACTAGGAGACAGAGGATCACATGTTCAAAACCAGCCTAGACTGATTTTGACCCTTTTTTATAGAGGGCTACAATGTTGCTCACTGGTAGAGTACTTGCCTAGCATATGCAAGGTGCTGGGTTCAATTCCTAGTAGCATGCACGCACACGTGCCTGCACACACACACACACACACACACACACACACACACACACACACGGCCCTTCTATTTCAGGGTTTTGCTGACATTGCTGAGAGGCATTACAGTCCTCCATGCCCTTCAATATCTTGAACCCCTTTTGTTTGAGTAGTTCTCTGAAGCCCGGATTTAGATCATTATGTGGTCTTAAAGGATTTCATAAACACACTCTGTGTCATCTCTAGACCTAGCTTTCTTGATTGGTAATATTCTGGATTGAATCTTTGCCTGGAAGCCATTTGTTGATTTTATTTTTTTTAATTTTTTTTTTAAACCAAGAGCGTGTATTGGTACATTGTATACATAATGGTCACATTCATCATAGTTATTTTGTACCTGTACATATCTAATTGTTTCTCTGATATGAGAAACCGTAAGTGTAAATAAGGACAAAGAGGTGTAATAGATGTTATATAAAAGGAAGATAATATTCATTTGTTTATTTTAGCATCATTTACAATCCGGTAAGCCTAGGAACTTTCAGAACTAGGAAGTTCTAGCTCCTTTTTTTTTTTTAACAGTCCTTCCTTAAGCTCAGTATTTCCCCTCTCTGATTTTAATGTAAGCAGCATGTCAAAGCCAGAAGATACTTAAGGACTGCCTAGTAATCTTAGTGAGATCACACAGTTTATTAAGCATGTGTTCAATTCTCTGTGTTACTACAGGTCATAGTGCTGCTGGCAGCCTCCACTAAGACCATCAAGTTTCTATTCATAATCTCTTTAAAGCATCTTAGACATTCACTAACCTTCTCTTCAAGTCCTTCCAGTTTTTACTTGCTTCCCTGCGCATCTTGGGCTTTTGTTATAGTAGCACCCCATTTGTATATACCAAAATCTGTTATTATATATGTTACTATATAATCACCTGTTACTATATAGAAAATTATCCAAAACTTGAATGCTGAAACAACAAACATTTATATCTCAAAGTTTTATTAGAAATTTCAAGTGTGGTTTAACTGAGTGGTTCTAGCTCAGAGTCTCTGATAAGGTTGCCGTCAAGACATTAGCAAGATCTTGTCATCTGAAGACTTTACTGGGGTAGAGGTTCCACTTCCAAAACAGTGCACTCACATGGCTGTTGCTAGGAGGCCTCAGCTCCTTACAACAAAGATCTCTCCATATTCTCATGATGTGGCAACAATGTTACAGACATCAAGGTGGAAAAGACAGAAGCTACAATGTCTTTTGTCACCTAGTCTGGGAAGTCATTTGTTGTCATTTCTGTAATATCCTACTAGTAACACAGATCAGGCCTACTTACTGTGGAAGAGACTACACAGAGACCCAGGTAACAAGAGGCAAGGATCGTTGGAGTTGTTTAGGAGATGAGCTTGCATAAGGACCAATAGTAGGGGATTAGGCTAAGGAGTGGCATGTATAAGGAAAAATCAAGATAGCTGGAAAATCAGGATGTAGTGTTTTAAAAGTCAAGAAAGGAAAATGTTTTGATGAGTAGAAATATCAGTGTTGCCAGATGCCATAAGGAGATCGAGTGACTCAGGAACCAGAAAGAGGAAGCTATTGTATGTACCTCACTGAGAGCCTAGGGGAAGCACTTTCAGTGGAGAATTAGAAGACTACAGTGGGTTGAGAAATGAATGGGAGAGGAAAGAAAGTGGAGAGAATGAGCCTGACTTTTTTTTTTAAATCTTGTTCATATGATAACCACAGAAAACTGCAAGATTGAGGAAAGGTTTTAAGTGGAAGAAATTTAGGAATGTTCATATGAGAAGAAATAAAGAGCAAAGAGATTTATGATGCTGAATAGAGAAAGAATGATTAATGGCATAACATCTTAGAAGGGCAAAAGAGGAACAAATCATGATTATAGATGAAAAGATTGATCTTGAATGGGGAGAGGGTCATACCAGATATATATTGCTGCTTAATAAACCAAAGCTTAATGGTTTAATTTCCTGAGTCTGTTGGTTAGAAATCTCAGTACTTGCAAGGCATTCTTCTGTTGGTCTCACCTGGACTCCCTCAGGAAGCCTCAGGCAGCTGGCATGTCGGTTGGTGCTGGGTGTCCTAGGGTGGCCACAGCTGCATATTTCATATGTTTTCATATGTTGCCGGATGCCTTGCTTCTCTTCCATGTGACTTCTTTAGTGAGTTTTTTCACATGGTAAAACTGTCTGAGGAGGACAAAAGCAGAGACCGTAAGGCCTCTTGAACCTAGGCTAAGAATTAGCTCAGTGTCATTCTGCCACATACTTTTGGGCCGAACAAGTCACAAGGTTAGGCCAGATCCAAAAGATAGAGAGCTACATCTTGAAGAGAGTTGCTGAAAAGGATTTGTGACCATTTACAATTTACTCCAAGAGCCTCCTCCTACCCTGAGACAAGAGGAAGAGAATGAAGTTTGGTATGAATGTGGATGAGGTTGTAATGGGTCTTTGCTGAGAGTAGAAGGGGGGATAGAGTAGGAGGCTTTAATTTTCTTTTTGTTCTCGCTCTCTCTTTTTTTTTGGTGCCAGAGATCGAACTCAGGGCCTTATGCTTGCTAGGCAAACACTCTAACCACTGAGCTAAATCCCCAGCCCTGAGGAGGCTTTAATAATGTAATATTTCTGTAATATCTAGTCCCGTATCTTGCTTATAATAGGCATTCAATATATGTTCACTAAATAGATAAATGTTGAGAGTTCACATAACTTTTTTGACATTTCTCTGGAACACAGTTTTAAAATATTATTTTAATAATCAAATTATAAATTATGTTCTTTGTATCATGTTGAATGCTTTAATATGTACTGTACATACATACACAAAAAGAGGCACTGGTCTCAAACAGTATGCTGTCAATACAACTGAACTCAAAAATAGCTCTTGAGAGGTCAAGAAGGCGCTTGAGGCAGCCATGCTGTGGTGCCAGGCTTGCTGCAGAGAAGCTCTTCAAGTAACATTTGGCTGTTACTTCAAATTAACTAGAGTAGAAAATCAAAGGGGGCCCCCTGCACCCCACTCTTTCTTTCCCTAAGGGGCCTTCACAATGGTGGAAGCTGCAGTAGGCACCTGCGAAGAGGCCCTGGCAGTGGTGGAAGGCTCCTACTGGCCCTTAGAGCCCCAGGCATTGGGCCTCAACCAAAGCTGGTGGTTGATGGGATTCTCCAGCACGAAAAGCAGAGGCTGCGAGGGCCCTCAGGTGACACTGCTCAAATTCCTGGCAAGACTGACCTAGCCTGATGTATAGCCCCTCAGGAGGCCTTGGCCTGATCGGAGGCTATGGAGAAGCGCCCCAGATTGGCTGTACCAACCCTGAGCACTGGGATGGACTCCTATGTCATAGGCCCCCTGAGACACGGGGGCCTATTGGGGACCACCAGCTTCTTCTGCCTCTTGATGGAAGATCCCTACATGATGGAGCCTATAGCTTATGCCAGCATGCTGAGTGACCTATGCTGCCATGGGCATCAGTGAATATGACAACATGTTAATGTTACTCAGTGTCAGCCAGAGTATGGGTGAGGAGGATCAAGAAAAGGTAACACCAGTCATAATCAAATGATGGGATTATGGTGGTGCTGGATGCTCTAAGGAGGGAAGAACTGCAGTCATAAGTGGACAAACTGTGGTCAGCCCTTGGGTTGTCACTGGTGGAGTTACCACTGTGGTATGTCAGCCAAATGAATTCATAATGCCTGACGATGCAGTTGCAGGGGATGTACCTGTGTTAACCACACCCTTAAAAACTCAGATTGCTGCCAGTGCCCACCAGGGACTGGATAATCCTGAGAGATGGTATAAGATAAACATGGTGGTCTCCAGAGAAGTACAGCTGGCCTATCAGGAGGCTGTGTTCAACATGGCTACCTAAACAGAACTGCTGTTCGATTAATGCACACATTCAATGCCCATGCAGCCACAGATACCACAGGCGTTGGCATTTTAGGACACTCTCAGAACTGCACAATGCAACAGAGAAACCAGGTGTCATGTCATTCATAATCTGCCAATCATTGCGAAGTTGGCTGCCATCAGCAAGGCTAGTGGGCACTTTGGACTCTTTCAAGGAACCTGAGCTGAAATCTCTGGTAGTTTACCCTTTGTCTGCCAAGAGAACAGGTGGCCCACTTCTGTTGTGAAATTAAATCTTCCAAGTACAGTGAGGGTTGCCAACCATGGATTATCAGCATTGTGAAAAATGAAACTGGATGTCCCATATCATTGGCAAGCCTCAAGTTACAAAGGTTCTACCTTGTGGCGCCACTGCTCCTGCTCTTGCTCCTGGTAATTCCAGTGCTTCTGAGCCTACTTCATGAGTAACAGAAGTTGTTGGAAACTTAGCACCTTTGTACACAATCATGGATGATTCCCAGAAGTTGATCTTAAGAAATTTCCAAAAAAGGCTGCCTGCATACTATTTCCAGCTACCCTTTCTGGGAAATTTAAATCAGCCCATCTAAAGCTGCCTTTGTGTACATTCCAAGGCCAGAAGTAACATTTTGAACTTGGGAATGGGGTTGGGGCAACATGGGTGCATCTCGGGTGAATGAAGAGCAGGAAAATCTGTTTCCTCTTTCCAAAACAAGATGAGGCTATTCCAGTTTGAGGGATTTTCCTTTGTACTAGGTTGATTCATTTCTGCATAGAGAGTGAGATTATTAAAATTACATACAGAAAAACTAAACTGAAAAATGGAAAACATTTAGAAGCAAATGAGTTTGGACCAATACTATTGATAAAATCTGAATTGTTAAAAGATATCTTATGACATATCAAATTCTTTGTTAGCTTTTTCTGAGGAATTGGCTCTTGCCTTCTCTGGATGAGAATTGGGCAGCTTGTCCAATGACTGAGAAAGGAGGACCTGCAACCATCTGACTCGGTCCTCTGTTAATGGTGTCTCTCCTTCTAAACCCCATTAAGGATTGGGAGAGGTAGAGCAAGCCCAGAGCCCAGGCCTTTGTGGTCATCAAGATGTTATATTTTGTGCTGAAAAATTCATGGTGATTTAATTAATAAAGAGTAATTTCTAGTTAAATAAAAGGGACTTTGTTGGAAAGCTAAAAAAAAAAACATAGCTGTTGGTCCTCCTACCCCTGCCCCTTTGGCCTGTCTGTGGCCTCTAATGAAAACTCATAAAACAGGAAAATGCTACAGGAAGAGATTAGCAATGCACTTCAAATGAAACCACCTCTCAAGCCCACATGCAGTCTAACTATTCACACTTTTGTTTAATCTTTTGTGTTTATTCTATAAAAATTGTTGTTTATCATAAAAATCAAAGTGCATAGTATAATTGCTAAACATTATGTATTTAAAGTAGACTTCATTACTAGTTAAATTTACCACATATTGTCTCTTTCTCTAATCATGGAAATAATTTCCCAGAAATCTACACTATCCCCCTTATTGTTGCATAGGGCACAGCTGTCAGCAACTAGCAATTCCATTTGGAGAGGAAGGATTTTATGCCTTTGCTCCCCAGTGGCAGTAACAAGCTTCTTTTTATTATTGCTGACATTAAG
Source organism: Hystrix cristata (assembly GCA_004026905.1). Lineage (NCBI taxonomy): Eukaryota > Metazoa > Chordata > Mammalia > Rodentia > Hystricidae > Hystrix > Hystrix cristata. Next base: position 122,638 of record PVJO010001139.1, read on the forward strand.
ATAGCTAAAATCAACAGTGAGGTAAACACTTCTTGGGACCATCTGGCAAGGATTTTAATCCAAAATATTCTGTAAACACTGACTCCATTTGAGTACCCAGAACTACTGTCCATTCACCATCAATTGCATTTTTATTTCATTTTTAAGCAGTAATCAAAACAACAGAAAAGTAGTCTATAGACTCATTTCTCTCTCTTTTCTCCCTTTAAATATTTTTATTTCATCAGGAATTTTAAGAAACTCACTTTATCTGAGGGAATTTACAGTGCCTTCTGAAGTCACCAGTAGAAGGAAATGCAGCCCTGGCAGTTTTGATTATTAAGTATCTCATGCACAGAGCATATTTAGAATTTCTTCATTCTCTGTTGGGAGATACATTTATTCTACTTAAATTAGAGACATGAGTTTGAGATTGAGCTTTCCTGTATATTTTAGAATTTCTTTGTAAAAATCATTTGCAATATGACCTTTTTCAAGACTTTTTAAGTCTTTTACAGGAAATGGCAAAGATAGGATTGTGATAGGGCACTTCATCCAGTCTCAGGGCTGATTTCTGGCATTTTTCTACAAACCTGCATAAAAGAGGTTGACTGTGAATTATGTCAGCTGTGAAGCACTCAGAGGAATGATTGCTGGTGCTGCTAATGGTCTCTCTGTCCCTCCACTGGCAATAAATTTTAGATACTGAAATACAGCTTTGGAAAAAACATACTGGAGATTCCTTAAGCTTTTTACAAGACACTCAAAGCCTTTTCACAAGCCTGTGCTTTGCAAATGTGAATTCTTGATGTCTAAACATAAAGGTCCTTCACTGAACTAATTTTAAGTGTGAATTTTAATACAGATACTTGGGAAAAGGGAATGTAGCTAGACCAGTAAAGCATGCTGTTTTGCCTTTTTTTAAGTTAATAAGACATACTGATTAAAAACATTACGAAGATTTCAGCATATATACTATGACTGTCCTTAATCAGAACCAATTATAATGAGACCCTGTAAGAAAAGCATTAGCTGAAAGACAATGTCATACCTATTATACTGTGGCACTTTTTAATTAATTCCGTGTTTTTAATCATTTCCAGGATATTGAAGAATTTATTATTTAAAGGTCAGAATAATGCCCAAGATATGGCCAAGCCCAGCAAGTGTCAGATGCATGGAATGTTGGATGACTTCATAGTTATGAAATTATTTCATTTCTCATGATAATTCCTGACTTGCCAAGTTAGTGAATTTTAAGAACTCTGAGAGCAGATTTTAAGATAAATGTGAAATAATCCATACTTTTGGAGTCAGGGACTTCCCTTCAGGCATTAGTTCATGTTTGACTTGCTTGACTTACACTTGGGGATAAAATGAGTTAGGACAAAGTCTTAGATACCACATTCCCTCACTGGGAAAGAAAACCAACTTGCACAACTTTGGCTGGCTCAAGTTTCTTGTTATACAGGCACTAAGAAGGAGTGGTTGCCATGAAATACTTTATTTAACCTTTACAAAAATGTTTTCTTAGTATGGCAAGGAACTTTAGTTAAATGAAAATAAATAAGAATTTTGAATTTCTTTTATATTCATCTTTTGACGTTTTTCTAATTAAAAATTAGGGATAACAGTCATAATTGTCTGAATTCCCATAATGACAATATAAATTTAAAAATCACATAAAACCACTTGATCTTTTCTTAGAACATGTCTTGGCGTGCCTTCTAAATTGAACTAAATTTTCCTGAACAATGAATGTTACATTTTAGAACAACTTAAAAGAGAATTTTAATTCAAACTTTGGGTTGTTTCCTCTAACAATTTGGGTTGTTTTTAATTGTATTTAGTAAAAATTAATTTTCAAACAAACAAAACCTGGCAATTTAATTGACAAACTCAGAGTACTTATCCAAATCTGAATGACTATCAGATGGCCTCTCCAGTTTCTTATCTTGTTGGCTTCAATTTCCCAGCTCACCTAAATTATTCTTTATTACTTCCATCCAGCATATTCTAAATTCTTCTACTAAAGAATTATGTCCCATCAAGTGTGTGACAACCGTTGACTATCTTTATAATGCATCATTGACTGTCAAGAGTGTGTACCCAGCACCAGAATCTTCCAGCTGTTAGTACGACCCTGTTAAGCACAGAGAAAGTTTCTATTTGTTTTGACTATTCATTTTTAAAGAAAATGTGAATTATCCTCTTCCCTGTACACACACACACACACACACACACACACACACACACACACACATATGTACACATAGCAAGGTTCTTTGAATTTTCACTTTTCTACCCTTTGTAGTGGCATCAAGGGTAAACAGACTATTGTGCAATACTGAATTTAAGACAGCTGTTAATATTACAGCTCTTGTTTCTTCAGTCACATATCGTTTAACTACAGGAAAGCCCATACCACTTATAAACAATAGATACACGTAATGCTGAAATAACCTCTTTAAAACAAGCATAGATCTCATTTCATTATGTAGTGTACACGCACACACGTGCGTGCATGTGTGTGTGTGTATAACAAGAAAGAGATTTCATGATGGAAATGTCCCAGTTATGAATAAAATTTTAAAGATAAAATATTTAAACATTTGAGACAACTTGCTCACTGAATCTTTTTGCAAAAATTTTTGCTACATAAATTGCTTTCCCCTAATTTGATAATTTAGATTTAGATAATTTTTCAGGAAAGAATACCCATTTGTATTCTATTGTTTTGTACATAATATATAAATTAAAAATATCACTACAGTTTGCTCTACTCTTTTTTTAAAACTTATTTTCTTCTTCTTTTTTTTTTTTTTTTCTTTTTTTGGTGCTGGAGATCAAGCCCAGGGCTTCGCGCTTGCTAGGCAAGCACTCTTCCACTGAGCTAAACCCCCAAACCCTCTTCCTTTTTTAACTTATTTTCTCTAAGTATGTAAACCTCAGCCAGAGACTAATGTCTGAAAAGTAAAGGTCTGTAAACAAATTCAAGAATTTAGAGTTCTGTTTATGGTTCTTTATATTGAAAAATGTTTAAATGGTTCTGTGACTCGATTACAGATGTATTGAAACTGATTAATGTTTAATGTTTGCTGGAAATGTGACATCTAATTTACCCATAAAAATTCAAATTACTGTTGTAAACTACATGATGAAATAACACAGTGTACTGTTTAAAAGCTATGAAAAGAGCCACGCTTGGTGGCATACACCTGTAATCCCAGCACTTGGGAGGTTGAGGCAGGAGGATCACTGCAGTTCAAGGCCAACCTGGTCTAGGCAGTGAGTTCAAGGCCAGCCTGAACCACCTATCGAGGCCCTATTTCAAATATATATATATATATATATATATATATATATATATATACACACACACACACACACACACATATATATATATATACACACACACACACACATATATATATATATGAAAAGTGTAGGTGTAATATATAAATAATGTCATTTCATATAGCCAAACAATAGCATTATTTGTTTCAATTACTTTGTTAAACTGTCTTTCATGCTTTAATCCCTGGTGTTTATTGATGACTGATGTCCAAAGGGGAAATAGTAGTCACCTGACAGTCACTGCCACTTCACCCTTCTTTTCTTTACCACTTTCTCTTGGCCAGATCCTTCCTCTAACCCTCACCTCTCCACATCCTCAGCGATCTACACACTTGCCTCTTGGCTGCCCAAGAGTACGATTTGACCTCCTAAAATAATAATTTTTGTTCCAGTATGATTCTTTCCTTTCCAGGATCACTATTTAATGGCTCCATTTGGGTGCTGATCAAAACTATTAGAGGGAAGGAGGCTGATGAGTTCATAATATAAAGTTCATTTTCCAAATTATAGCAGAAGTATAGCCAGAAACTGGTTACACAATTAGTTTCAAGCCATAGTTTGTCATTTTTATGACTTGTCTTTTTTTTTTAGTACAGTCAGTATGCTTTGTAAACATTAATTTTGTACAGAAAGAACCACTCCATCCGCTGTTCCTTGTTATGCAGCAAGTTAGACTATTGCCTATTTTTGTTTATCAGAAGTAACAATACTGTCATCCTTTATTCCATTTTTAATGTTATTTCTTTGGGTAAGTAAGATATATCCTCTTGTCAAAATTTAGCTTCCCCCAGCAAAACACCCCTGGAATCCTACAACATTTTTGTCTTATTCCTAATAAAATTTTGCTGTATAATTCTTCTTGTTGACTCTGTTTCTCCCGCTGTGTTGTAAGCATTTTTAGCCCAAGTAAAGTGCTCATTCTTCTGTAAATTTTCCATGTGTAAGTACAGGTAATTGGTTTATGGTAAATAATATGTACTGATCATTACGTATATTTACTAACTTGAAAGATACTGTTATCCTAGAGGGAAAACTATTGTCCTAAGGGAAATCACATTAAACTCCTTTAAGAATTATGACTTATGGAATATAGCAATTTATCAAGCCAGAACCTATGCTGAGCTGTGCGGGCTACAGAGATGAACTGAGATCATGTCTCCCTCTTAGCACAGTTCCAGGAGTACAGAATGGGGAAGCTTTGACAATGACCAGGATACGTGGAGAGAGACTTTATGAAGAGGCTGAATTTGGGTTTTTAAAATGGAAATGTGCAATTTCTCCTTACTTGAAATGCAGACTCTGTATGCTATTAGATGTTTTTCATTCTAATATTAATTTTTATCTGACTGCAAAATAATACACACCTATAGTCTAAAATTTGGAAATCACATGAAAGCACACAAAACATACACACAAAAAAAGGAAACTTACATAATTCCATAACCCCAAAATAATCACTGTTAGCATTCTGGTATATATCTAAACTTTTTCTCCTTTAGGAATACATATGTATGTATACTTTTTGTTTGTTTGTTTTTCCGAATGGGATGTACTGCATGTATGTTTTGTAATTTTTTTCAGTTGATTTATTAACCAATCAATGTTAACATTTTTCATTCTTTCTTTTTGTGGTACTGGAGATTGAAACCAGAGCCTTTACACTGAGCTATGTCCACAGCTCTTTTATTTTTATTTTTGTTTTTTATTTTTGAGACAGGTTCTCACTAAGCCGCCTGGACTGAGTTAAAACTTGCAGTCTTCCTGCCTCAGCTTTCTAGTGTTCTGGAATTATAGGCATCTGTCACCATTCCTGGCTTCTTTTTCTCTTTTCTATCAAACTAAACTGCACCAAAGAGTCAAATTCTGCCCTGAGGTTGAAGGGAAGGGAAGGGAGGGAAAGAGGAAAAAAAGAAGAAAGTCAAATTTATTTTTGGGGTTTTTGTTTTGGTTTGGTTTTGTTTTGGTTTTGTTTTGGTTTTGGTACTGGGGATCGAACTCAGGGCCTTTATGCTTGCAAAGCACTCTAACCACTGAGCTAAATCCCCAGCCCTGGTTTTTTGAGATGGGGTCTCACTATGTAGTTCAGGTTAGCCTCCAACTCACAGTGTATCCCAGGGTGGCCTCCAACCACAGCGATCCTCCTGCCTCAGCCTCCCGAGTGCTGGGATTACAGGCATGTGCCACCACACCTGGCTCAAATTTATTTTTGTTGGACTTGTTGGCGCTTAATGCCAATCCTTTGTGTTCATATGTGACTTTTCTTATAGTACTTGTGTCATCTAAAAAAATAAATACGTAAAAATTTCTCCCCTCAAAAACAATTCAGTTTCATTTATTTCGACTTAATCATTCTTATAAATGGGAGATTATATTCTATAAGTGTGAAAAGATATGTAAGCACCAGTTTCAGTATTGAGTCATGATGCTATCAGCATTAGCAATTATCTAGACATTTTTCTACTTGGTTTGCAGCATTATTTCCAATACCCTGAACATCCTGAAATTCAACTGCCTTATAAAAACCATACTGAACAACATGAATATTTCATTTTTATGCTAATTTAACAGTGTGAAATGTGCTATCAGTTCCACGTGGACTCATGCGTGTCAAACAAGCAATTTAATCTGCTTACATTGCTTTTCAAATATTGCATAGACAAGATTTTTTTTAATATTTTAACTTAATTTTCAGTCATGAGGCTCACTTATTTTATCACTTCAAGTATATTTGATGTTTTAATATGAATATTGTAATGTCTGAATTATGGGTCTGAGGGATTACACTGATTTGTAGTTTGATATCATTATCTACATAAGATCTATCTCCTGTATTGAAAGATCAAATAGAAAATTTTCTAAATATTTTTATTTCACAATCATTTTATGAATTTTTTTGTACAAATATCACCACTAATATTTTACTATGTCTGCTTTTGGTTACTTTCACTAATTTTGATTTCACTAATCTTGAGTCATTTATTCAAAAAATTTTTTCAATGTCCTCTGCATTGGGCTCTTATACTGATGTTTAAAAATTTAACACCTAGATGGTACTATGTTTTAATATATTAATATGTTCAGAAGTTGTAAACATTTACATACTATATTTGATTGCTCAAAATACGTGATGAATGTTTAAATTTCTTAAAATCATATTGCAGTAAAAGATGCATTGTGATTAATCTCCTTCAAAGTGCTCCCTTTCACTTTGAGCATACTTAGCCCATCATTCTTGGCACTTTCTGAAGCGATTCTGGACATTATCTGAGTGATTTTATAAGGTAAGACCTTATAAGGTAAGACCAAAACTACAATGAATGCTGCTGCCAAGCGTCCTTCAGTGGAAAGGCTGGAGGCAGGCCAGTAAAAGGATTAGGGTGTCTTCATTCACTTTATTCACTGAATCTGGCACTTGCAATTTCTGGCTCTTTCCCAAAGTCAAAATGACCATGAAAGGTAAATGTTTCGAAACCATTCAGGATGTCAAGGCAGCCATGACAGTGCAACTTGAAGACACTCATGAAAGGTGACCTCCAGAACTACTTCAGAAAGTGGTAAGAACAGTGGAATAAGTGTGTTCAAAGTGAATGGGAGTATTTTGAGGGAGATTAATAGCAGTATGGCTGTTACTGTAGTGATATTTTAAAATTTAAATATTCACCATATTTTTCAGCCATACCTCATATATAAATTGATATATTCAGCTTATTTCCTTTGGATTGCATATTGATTTTTAGAACTCCTAAAATTTCTATAATGAATACAGTGAATTAGAAAAATTTATGAAGTTGTTTAGATTTTCGGTTTCTTTGTAGAAAGAATATTACATTATTACAGGGTAAATTATTACAATATGTAAAAGAAAGCAACAAATCAGCCTAAAGATAAATTTTAATTTGTCGTAATTGTGGTAGAATTTTGATAAGAGTTTCAAAGTGCATGATGAAATATGTAAGTTTGGAGAAAAGTTTTTGGTACCTTTGTCATTTGTATTTCAAGATGTAATTTGAATTTTTTACATAACAATCCCCTTTCTCTTCTTTACTGTACTCTATTTTCTTCAATTTCTTCTTGTTCTTCTTTCCTCCTAAATATATCAGTTTGGAAATTCTCTCTTTGGACATGACTGTGGGTGGTCCTCAGAGCTGATCCCTAACTCCCCGAGCATTAATTCTGTTTAAAGTTTTATTTTATATAATGAGTTAAAAGGTATATATGCTTCCATCTGAGGTCTTCAGTAGTAGAATTACAATTTAGTCTGGCTGCCAACATGTTACTAGAGACTGTTGCAAAAAGAAAACACAGCCCCTTGGGATCTCCCGACAATTGCGGCCACTGTATACCCTACCTTATTGCTTAGTTTCAGTTGCCATTAAAAAATTCCAACAAGAGTGATTCCTTTTTGAATACCCCTACCATGGGAAATACTAGACACTAGCTAAGTAGGACAAAAAGAATGAAAACCCTGGACTGAAGGAAAGGTAGTGGAGGAAGTGATCAATAAGGAGAACTCTTAAAAGAAAAGAGGCAAAGGAAATTTCCAAGTTGATAAGGGAACTTAGAAATTCCTTAGACTCCATCCAAAAGGGATAAGCCCATTGCTTTCCCCTGCCCCACAATGCTTCTCATCCTGTTGAAGTTTTTCTGCCTGCATAGGCCATTTTTACTGTTCCATCAACATGTTGCTCACTATCCCAGAGGCTTCAGAGATGACTCACTAATTCCTAAACAGCGCAGCTTCCTCAGCTCCATAAATCATTGCTGGCCACCAGCTAAATCTGCCTATCTGATCTTATCCCCTACATTTTTTTTTCTTGTTTTCTTTCCTCCAGCCGATTAAAGTTAACTTTGCCTTAAGCAGGGCTTCTACTTTTGACATCTCGGATTGCCTCTTTGGCCTGGAAATGTACTGTCATCTTTGCCAGTTGCAATTCTGCCCAAATTGAAACCCAGTTCTTGAAGTTTCTTTAATCACAGTAGCCTGAAGCAGGCCTTCCCTCACCTGAAGGACTGTAGCACTTTACATCTCCCCTGCTGTCTCATGTTGGCTATTTGTTCTTACCTTATTTTCACTGTGGAATCATAAGCTTTCGGTGGTACAAAGAGCCTAACTTTATTTCCTCCATAGTACATAGCATATCGCCTTCCTTATAATACCTAACTAATGAAAATGTGTTCGGTGAATGGTAGAAAGAAATCTCTTTAAAATTAGATAATCTAACACAAATTTCACTTTCTTCTGCCCGATTTTTATATTTCATTCTGTATAGAAATAAAAATAGATATATGAGTGTTTCTTATTAGACATTTTTTTTAAATAGTACTTATCATAGTGAAATTTAGTCGGTGAGTCTAACAGGAATCATGCTTCCCACCCAGGACTGGTGTCTGGGTGTCTGAGCCCTGCAGCACCGTGCTCCAGGTGCCCAGGCCTGGTGCTCATGCCACAGAAAGGATGACCAAAGTATACCGTGCCTCCTGAGTTCCTTTCTGTAGAGTTCTCTCTTAAGAATGTAATTCCTTTCCCAATAAAGTATGTTCATTAAAAATTACCTGTGATGCTTAATGTTTTTAACTAAAGACTCGGTGTTACAAATATTCAGTTGATGATGCATATGGGGAGAAGTGTTACAAATATTTTTCTTACACTTTTCTGTTTGAACTAAATCCAATTGTATTTGAATTTTCATAATTCAAATAAAATATTTGTGCCAACATTTTGAGAATAAATAGCTGCCAAGCAAAACCTGACAGCATATTCCTTGGTGACATATAGTCATAAAAAGCTATGTACACAGAGTGAGCAGCTATCAGCTGTCCTGAACTGAGCTTATATGCAAATGTGAACACAGCTCAATTAAAATTACATTGTGTGTATTAAAACTTTCTCTAGAGTCCATAGAATGTTCAGGAAAAATATAGTGAGCTTGAGTTTAAGTAACTTGCCTCATTTTTTTTGTCATTTCCAGCTATCAGCCTCTCCAAAGAAAACAATTTTTTATTTCTTTTAGTTTTTTGTGTGCCCTGAGCTTTATTCTCAATTGCTGCTGTAAAAAAATTGAAATGGTTCCAAACATTGCTAGTATTGTTTTTCTTTTTTTTTTCCCTGTAACTAATATTTAAACATCGAAGATACTCTGGTACTTTCATGTTTTGAGTATATATAAGATTATATTTTCCCTAACGGTATTTACTGTGCAGGATTTTTTTCCCCCCTTACCATTAGCCTTCTTTTTCAGAAGTTGCCTCACTGGTAGCCTTTTGATTTCATAGGCTTACTGTACAGAGGAATAACTGCAGTGGGGTCATACTAGAAGCAAGGGGATGAAAAGGGAAATTTTTAAAGTATTTTATTTAGATATTTAAAAACAAAAAAATCCTACTTTTGTTACCTGTCAAAACTCATGTTGTGATGATCATTGACCTTGGGAAATTTTTAAACTGAGGCATGTTATCAGGGCTTCTCCTAAGCCTGAAATTTAAAAATTATCTGCTTCCCTCAAGACTTTTATTATAATAGCAATTCCTGTGTAAATGCTTACTGTATGTATTATGATAGCTCTTGTGGGATGTTTTCACTTTTATTCAGTCTGTTAGGAGTGTTTCATAAGATTCACCTTTGATTAATTCTGTTAAAAGTATGTACAAAAATTATGTTCGTGTGTCCTATCTCTCTTAACATGTCAGTTTTTCCTTATATTTAGTAAGCATAGAAAGCATTGTTTATTTTTCACGTAAATATATGTCCCCTAAAGAATCAGTAATTATTATGCTTTTTGGAACACCTATGTAGTTAAACTGATTTTCCTAACAGCAGGTAATGGGTTAGTAGTCAAAACCAGAAAATATTTGAATAACGGCAAAAGAAATCCAGATATTACCATAAGCGGAAATGCTAATGAACAGATAAAAATATCAATTGAGAGGTGCAACTGGTAAAACTTATATTAAATACATAGTGCAAAAAAAGCCATTTTAAATATCAAAATGTTGAAGGTATTTCTAATTCGAGATTGTGATCTCATAAAGAGAGTACATTAAATGAATTTCATCTTCAAATTGCTGTTTTGTTCTTTATCAAAGGAAAAATTAAGGAATGGCAATTTAGGCTCAAAAATAATGCTGCACACCAAAGTCAACTTTAACTACTGCCTAGCCATAACAAGGACAAAACTAAGGTTCTTTGATCTTATGTTTAAAACTTCTTGTCTTCTCAATGAATGAAATGGTCTTTTCTCAAACAGGCCTTTTACTACTTGATAGAACCATTATTTTTAAGCAGGGTTAAAATGTGATCTGGAAAACTACATTGACTCTATGTGACATAGTTGCTATTCTTAGCCTGGTGAAATAAGCTGGAAGCGGATGAAGAATGCAGGTTAGAAAGAAAACAGATGCTAGATATTAGAAAGAAAAAGGTTTTCCAGCAATGAGACTTTCATTTCAGGACTAGATTTTCGTTGGCATGTGTGGCACTATGACAATTATTGTTTTTCTCTCCAGCTGTTACACATCTGTATTGAAGGCTGGGGCAATTGGCGTTGGTCAGAGCCCTTCAGTGTGGATCATGCTGGGACATTTATTAGAACAATTCAGTACAAGGGTCGCACTGCTTCACTCATCATCAAGGTTCAGCGACTCGGTGGAGTACAAAAACAGGTAAGTTTCTTTGTGTTCATGATCTAGACAACTCTTAAATATTTGCGGTCATGGAGGTTAAAACTTCAGAGAAATATAAATAATTGATAATAAAATATCACAGTGATTATGCCTACCACTGCCATGCACATGAGCACTTAATAAGCACTTGTTGATGATCCTGATGATGATGATGGCTCAAACCCCTTGTCCCACATCTTTTACAAGAGCTGCTAACGAGCAGTAAAATTTACTGATTTGAGTTTCACCTCTTCTCCCTGTCAGCACTTACCTTCTGGTGGAGGTGCTAATGAGCTGTGAAATAGCCAAAAGGCCTTTATTGAGCAGGAAAAGAAACAAAGAATGATGAGGACTCTGGATAATCCACCAGTAGATAACCAGGAGTTGGTTCTCATGCATGTGAGGAGAATCTGTGTGAAAGTGTCATGCTGCTCTCCTGTGGCAAAGGTGGCCTGGGTTTCCAGCAAGCTTTTCTTTCTCTAGGAGTTAATATTAACTACAGTAAAAATTCACTGCAGTCCAACTCTTGGCATATAAAACCTCAGCTCTCAGCACATATTTTTTACATATTTTATAAAACTTCCTTTTGGCTGTTTTTGAAGTTCTAAAACTGCAAAAGGAAAAAAAAAAGTATCTGACACTTTTTTTGTGTTCTTAAGATGTGAAAATGTGGTTTCTAAAAGATGGTTTTCAAGCATGGAACATATGACAAGAGTAGAAAGAAAAAAGGAAGTATTAAAATTGGAAAACTGACTTCACTGCACACATGACTGTGTGTCGTAAGAGTTTTAACATATACACGCGCATCTGGATTGTAAGAGTCGACCTAAAGCTTAAGTGAACTGAGGACATGATAGAAATGAGTATTCAGTCCCCAGAAAAGGGGAGCTCTTCCTGTGGAGCAATAAGGGTTCTTCTGTTGCTTAATGCCAAGAAACAAGCAGGAAGCAGTTGGCAAGAGGAGCAGGAGGCCCCACACCTTGTACATTCTTGGTCTGCACCGAATCGGAGAGCTGGACTTGATGTTCTCATTATTTTGCATGACAGAAGTGAAAAGTGAACCATAGCAGTAGAGTCCAGAAAAAAAGTATGAAGAGCTTTCTTAATGAACTGGACACTTCTCAGAGTATGCGCTGATTGCCTACAGTAGAACCAAATAAAATAAAAGATACCAAATATATGACATAATCTTTGCTCTTAAATTCCAAATTTATGTAAATCCATCCATGTATACAACTGATAGTAAGTGTAAAGGGAATTTAGAGGATTCCATTAAGAAGATGCAACTTGAATTGGGTTTTGGAAAATATGTAGAATTTGGATTAAGAAAGAGCATTCAAAGCAGACAGCATAGTATAAATAAAGACACAAAGACGGGATTAATGAATCTTACTGAAGGACTCATGACAAGACCAGTGTACTAGTGTGAATTCTGAGCTAGAGTCATAAGAACTGCAAGTGTCTCTGACTCCTCTCTGCCCTCAGGGTTCTGTTACATGGGTAGGCTCAATAAATGCATACTAATGTTCTGATGTTCTGATTCCATCACTCAGGGTCTTTGAGAAATATCTACTTTCCCAACCACTAGCAAGTGTAAGAAATGGTCATTCAGTCTCTGTCTGAACAGTTCAGACAAGAAGTCCATTCCCTCATGCTACTAGCTATTAGGAAATTCTCTCCAAAATTTGAACCAAAATCTTTCACCATTCCACCAGCTTTTACTATTCTTCAGAACTGTGAGGCATACACAGCCCACACATAAGAGTTTGTTATGCAGACTCCACAAATTCCCTCTCCTCTGTAGCCTTTCAGAAATGTGAGAGGAGCTAACATACTTCCTCTTAATTTCTTTCTCTGGCTTAAGTCAGTAGTTCTCTAACTGAAGTGTGTGTCAGAATCTCTAGAGGACTCAACAAAACACAGATTGCTGGGTCTCACCCCAGGATTTCAGATCCAGGAGGTCTTGGGAGTGGCCTGATAATCCTGTTTCTAACACGGGATACTTACGCTGCTGGTCCAGGGCCCACACTTTGGATTACCGTAACACTAATCTAAACTTTCCCAGTTTCTTCAGCTCTTTTGCATGTAGTTGCTAAAGCAGTTACCAATGAGTAAAATTGGAGAAATAGTTTTAATGGTATATCCTGGTGGTTAAGATCATATATATGCAACCTGTCTGTACTCCCTTGCTAACTATGTGGTCTTGGGCAAATTATTTGAGCTCTTTATAAATCAATTTTTAATCAATAAAGTAAGGATATTAATAGCACCTTAGGAAGTTAACATAAAAATTAAATGAATTCGTGTACACAGAGTGCTTACAGTATGCCTGGCCCATTGTCATAACCCAATAAACTTCACTTACAACTATTAGAATGAAATATTCTTAGGCATGATTAACAACAGTTGAATTTTTTTGTGTTACTGTAATAATGGCTCCTTCTTGCATACATACGTGTTTTCAAGGAATGATGTTAAATTTGGGGGATAAATTGGTATATACAATTTTCCTGCACAGATATTACACATGCAACATTATACCAATTGTCAAAAAAAGATGTGGTTGTTTGAAAAATACATTGTTAAAAACTTCTCACAAAGTTCACTTCTGTCCTTCGCCCCCTGACACACACACGCCCAAGCAAAATTTTAAATGTCTTTTTCAATTGGATTTAGTTTTACTGTCAAGGTAGTTTAACTAGCATTCAGATTAAAGTTAAAGTACATCAGAGACATAGGATTTCCTCACTTGGCGAGCTTAGGAAGAAAGAAACGAACCAAACTTCAGAAGACCTTTGTGGATTCCTGCCCCCCTCACATCTTGGCTTCTTTCCTGCTTCTCCACCTGGGCCTGGAAATTTGCAATAAATTGCAGCTGCCTAATTACCAAAGCTCATTTGGGGAGGTGACTGTATGCAGATCCCTGATGTACTTTAACCACATTAATATGTCCCTGGATAATGGAGAATTGGCTAAAGCTTTTTAACATTGATGCTTGGTTATCCATACTCTACCTTTCCTATACTCTTCTCATTTCCCCCAATTGAATGTAAATTGACCACATAATAAGGTTTCCGAGGGACTTTGTACATTACACAACTACTTGTATACACATACTTGCTTCTGTGTTTCTCATCCCTTCATTGAAGAAGCCTTTACTATACTCTAAAAGCTCAAATGTACATGTATGTATGTGTGTATATTTGTATCTTTATACATACACTTTTAATCATGGCTAAAGTATCATTTTCCAGTGCATCTGGTGCTCTGGAGTTATTCTTTAATATCACTATTCTTCTTGGCACTGATCTAATAAGAGTTCTGAAACCTGCTAAGTAAAATCATATGTGGAAATCTTCAATACACATCTTTGTGGCTTTGAGAAAAGGGGGAAATTAGTGTGAAACCTGGAAATGTATATTAAAGAGAAACCCTACATTAAAAAAAAAGCAAGTCGCTGTCTTCAACTGATAAATTAATCTTGAAATTCTAACCATAATTTTCAAAATAAAGGAACCATAAGGTGGCCACTTTGAAGAAAAGCAGACTGAGCTCTCCTGAACTCTGCAGCCATGAAGGAGCCCTTACTCCAATGACTAGCCATTTTGGATTTCCCTTTATCCACGTAGTCTTTCCTCCCTTGCCACTTTTATGGATTTTCTTTTTATCAAATTTGAAAGCCCATTTAACAGGCTTTTTAGTTGAAAATGAAACTATAAAAAACCCACCAAGAGTATCTTTGTCCTTAAACAAAGCAAGTCCCAGATGGTTGCAGAGATTCTGTGGTTTCTGTGAGAGACAGTGAAATTCTCTTCCAAATTTCCTGGGGTCCAAAGGTTGCAAAGCAAGAGCCATGCACATACGTTGCCAGGCCTGGGTATATCAAGAATAAGAACAAAGTTAAATACTTCCTCCAAGTTTTCAAATGTTTATTTAAAGTTAGGTCCTGCTATGGCTTCATAAGACTTATCATGAGTGTCTAGTAATCCCTGGCATGTAAGTTTGCCTGTTAATTTAGAACTCATAAGTTAGTCGACTTTTATGGTTTGTTATTGTGAAAACATAGTTTTAAAAGATTAGAATGGCTAGGTAAAGTATAACTGTGAAGCATGGTTTGGTTTTACAAACGTGCTCCTTCTTAAAACAATTGAAATGAATGGATAGTTGGAAAATAAATGTTTAAGGAAATCCAAAACCCCGCTGTTCAAATAGCACAAGGTAAAACCACCATGTCAATCTAGTGGGCTTGTTTTAGATAGATAACAATTCATTCATAAATAGTTATTCGTCTGGGCATGGTATACACATGTCATCTCAGATACTTGAAAGACAGAGGCAGGAGGTTCACACATATACCAGGCCAGCCTGGGCAACTTAGTGAGACCCCGTCTCAAAAAAAAAAGTTACTCCTATTTATTTGTATAAATAACAGTTGATTTAAAGTGTTGGTTTTCTTCTGATGAATAGTTAATATATCAACTATGCTCCTGACTGGCTTGAAGTTATAAAATGTGCTTTTAAATTTTCATAGCAAGTTAATGGGATGGATCCTATTATTATTCCCATTTTACATTTTTTTTTCACATTGTAAGAAGGACGAACACCAGTTCAGTGTTGGTTAACTCAGCACCTCAGTGCTGTCTGTGCTTCTCTGCCGTCCTCCTCCATTTGCCTTCCTGGGCTCAAGATGGCTGCCACAGCTATTTTCACCTCTCAGAACACCTCCCATGACAGAAAAGGAGGGCTTTCTCTTCTTCTTTTTTTGTTTTTGTTTTTGGTTTTTTGGGGGACTTTGGGGGGGGTGCTAAGGATTGAACTTGGGACATTGCGCTTGGTAGGTAAGCACTCTACCACTGGGCTAAACCCCCAGCCCCCTCTTCTTAAACTGTCTCCCTTATTGTCAAGGAATAAAATCTCTAGAGCCTTTTGCCAGCTTCCCTTTTCAGGTTATTAACTGATCATCCGCAAAGAGAGAATGGAGTCACTTACTAGGATTAGCTTGTGACAATTACATTACAGCTATGGGGACTAACGGAGGCATCCGTCTCCCCTGGGACTTGGCTATCTTTTGATACCTAAACCAAATCAGAGTTTTAATAGCAAAAGAAAAGGGGAACAAGCTATTAGGAAAGGAACCAATGGGGTCTGCCACAATTGTAGTATGATGAGCAGCCTTTACTCTCTTTTTTCTGGAGTCTAAGATTTCTTAATAAATAGGAATTTTATGAGAAACAGACTGTGTTAATGACTCTTAACACAAACGTTGGGCTAGACTGTCTGTGTACCACCCAGCAAGTTATTCAACATCTCTGTGCCTACTTCTCTTCTTGATAAAATAGTCACAGTACACCTACTTCGTAAGGTTGCTATGAGATTAAGAGGGTTACAGAACAAATAGAGAGTGGGGGGAGTGATTGATTGGTTGATTGACTGACTGAAGGATTGGTGCAAATTGGCTCCCGTGATCATGGAGACAGAGAGGTCCCAGGGTCCACCGTCAGCAAGCTGGAGAGTCATCGTGTAGTTCCTGTCCAACTGTGAAAGCCTGCGATCCAGCAGAGCCAGTGATGTAACTCTCAGTCCAGAAGCCGCAGCTTCACCATCCAGGTAGAACCAATGTTTCAGTTCAGATTTGAAGGCTGGAGAAGATTAACAGCCCAGTTCAAGTGCTCAAGCACAATGAGTTAATTCCCTCTTGGCATTTTTGTTCCAGTCATGTCGATTGGATAGTGCCCACTCACACTGGGAGGTGAGGGCCTCTGTTTCACACAGTCTACCATTCAGATAGTAATGCCATCCAGAAACATCCTCAGAGACACATTTAGAGTAATGTTTGACTAAATGTCTGGACGGTAATGGCCCAGTGGAATTGACACATTAAAATTAGCTTTCACATCCTCAAGCCTGTAAGTATATGTTCAGTATTGTCAATAGTTTATAACCTCAAAAAATATTAAAAATAAGAAATCTAGTTGGTGAAAGTTCTGTTTTCCTCAGTCATGATAGGTACTTACATTTTAAAAGAATTTGCTTTCCAAAAATAATCACTGCACAAGAAATTTTTCATTATCTTCTCATTTTCAACCAATTTAAGAAACATTTATTGATGCAGTGAACTGTATTCTTAGCCAGGAGCAAAGTTGGATAATCTACGAATTTACTAGATAATTCTGCATGTTTTATGACGATACATATTCCTACAATGTAGAAAAACTAAGTAAAATGAAAATTAGGTATCTCAGTCAAATATGATTTGTTTTAGTTTATACAGAGTTCTCTCTTACTGGATTAGAGTACAACAGACCCTTAGAAATCAGCTTCAAGGGCTAGGTATGGTGGCACACACCTATAATACCAGCACTCAAGAAGCTGAGGCAGGAAGATCACTGCAAATCCGAGGCCAGCCTGGGCTACATAGTTGAGTTCAAGGCCAGCCTCAACTACATAGCAAGACCCTGCTTCAAAAAAAACACCTAAAAAGAAAAGAAAAAGAAATCAGCTTCAAGGAGTAGATTGATCGTAATTGTCCTCTCAGTTACAAGAGCTAAATGCTTGCTTTCAATTCCCATCCTTTCCAATTTCTACATTATTTAATTTGAATTAACCACCACTTCCCAGCTAGTCACCTTTTGTGGCTTCAGCAACACTTTCTCATAATTCATTTCCACCCTCCTTCAGCCCTTTTTCTCCAGCCCCTTCATCCCTTCTCTTTCTTTCACACTAGGTATGCCTGTACAGTATTGGGCAATGTCTAGGTTTGTGCTTCCACCCACTCCTCCAGGTAAACTATCCTCTGTCAGCACATTCTGCATTGCTTTAATTTCACAAGTCTTTCTCTCTAGCTCTCTCCTCTTTCAAGCATCTGACCAGTATTTCTAGGTGGACACTGGACCCTGCTTCTTGCCTCTCCTTTAATTATTGCGGAATCAACATAACCACAGCAAAATTCATTCTTTCTTCAGAATTTCTTTTCCTTCTTGTTATTAATGAATTGATAAAGCCCTATATATTCATATATTGTCTTTTAGATTATCATCTGTGGAAGACAGATCATCTGTAGTTACTTATCCGAAAGCATAGAATTAAAAGTTGTTCAGCATTACATTGGTCAAGATGGACAAGCTGTGGTTCGAGAACATTTTGACTGCCTTACACCCAAACAGAAATTGCCTTCATACATACTGGAAAACAGTGAACTGACAGAGTTGTGTGTGAAGGCCAAGGGAGATGAAGACTGGTCAAGAGATGTGTGCCTGGAATCCAAAGCCGCTGAGGGTAGCATTGTCATCCAGGTATGAGAAGCAGTACAGTCTAGAAGAGACCAGCTTTAAAAGTGAAATTTCAAAAAAATAAATAAATAAAAGTGAAATTTATCAGTATGCTCTTAATATAGCATCTATTAAAAAGTGATACATAAAAAGGGGGAGAGAGCTGAAAAAACATAGACTTTGAAGAGTGTTTCCCAGATGCAGGGAAGTTACACCTTCAAAAAGTCTTATGCACCAGGGTCATATGCTATAATGAAGTCTGGTTTTGGTGGGTTTTGTTTTTTTTTTTCCTGTAACTTTATTTTTTTTTTTATTATTTAATTTTTTTTGTGGTGCCAGGGATCGAACTCAGGGCCTTGTGCTTGCAAGGCAAGCACTCTAATCACTGAGCTAAATCCCCAGCCCCTTTCCTGTAACTTTAAAAGTTTTTATCCTCCAAACTGATATTATATCAGTATCTTATTTTGATTAATTAATAAGCTGTTTAGTATTTAAAGGGACTTGTTCCTGTCTCATGTGCAGGTGCCATCTTCAAACAGTTCCATTATTTATGTCTGGTGCACAGTTTTGACTTTAGAACCCAACTCTCAAGCACAACAACGAATGGTGAGTACTTTTCCAACCCTAAAATATGGTATACAGCTCTGACCTTTCCTGTTCTGAAATAAATTAAGGTCAGAGTGACCTAGGGAAGAGATTTATTACAAGTTTGTTTTACCATCAAACAGCTGGAATACTGCAACAAAGCAAATATGAAGTTGTTCTGTCCTTTTATTTTTATAGATTGTGTTCAGTCCTCTTTTTATCATGAGGAGTCATCTTCCAGACCCCATTATCATACATTTGGAGAAAAGGAGTCTAGGACTGAGTGAAACACAGATTATTCCAGGAAAAGGGCAGGAAGAGCCACTGCAAAACATAGAACCTGACCTTGTACATCACCTCACATTTCAATCAAGGTATTAGCAAAATTTACATATATTTTCCTAAAAGAAATTTGGCAGAAAAGTAATCTTGTACTTTTGAGAAAAAGAAGAGCATGGATGGAATTTTTATGGTATGTTTTCTTATCTTAGAAGAGTATTATTTGAAAGTCATGCAGCCTAGTGTATTCTTATACTCTCTTATAGTTTTAGGTAAAAGTCAGCCTTTCTCATTAAGCTGTGAAAAAACCTGGAGGGATCATCAGAAAATGTAATTTAATTTAGATTTAATGGGGATTGTTTATGTTTTTGAGATAGGGTCTCACTATGTAATCCAGGCCAGCCTTCAGCTTGCTATATGCAGCCTAGGCTAAGCTTGAATGCAGGATCCTTCTGCTTCAGCCTCTCATGTACTGGGATATGGCGAGTGCGTCATCATGCCTGGCTTTAGATTTAAATAACATATGATTTCTGTATTGGAAGAAGATATGACTAGAAATTTCACCCAAGCATTGGTGGGGGGAGGAAAATTGAGGGCACAGATCATCCAAAACCTGTGTTATAAATTGTTAAGTCACTAAAAATTGACTCAATCACACAAAAAAGTATTGATCTACAGTATATTTATAATTAAATTTTTTTAAAAAATAAGTTGTAGACCTCTTTAGAAATCTGGTATTTATTCTTGTTTGCTTGTTTTTTTTCTATTTCCTAGGGAAGAATATGATCCTTCAGATTGTGCCGTTCCCATCTCGACAGCCCTCATTAAGCAGATAGCCACTAAGATACACCCTGGGGGCACAGTTAATCAGATCCTTGATGACTTCTATGGGCCAGAAAAGTCACTTGAACCCACATGGCCCTATAATAAGAAGGATTCTGAAAGGTAACATTCTTCAGCAATTTTTTCCACACACACTTCTAAACATTAAGAAGTGACCATTCACAAAAATATTAGATACTATAAAATGGCACAAAAATGGTATTTGCATGTATCTGTCAGATTCTGGCCTTTTTGTCATTAAGTAGATATAATTTATAGATTTTTAAACTCATAATCTGCAACATAATTGCATGAAAAGTTGCTTTTTACTGCTTGCAAATTCAGCACTGAATGGCTCTGGTGTGAAGGGGTATCATACAGGAGTATTGTGTGTCTGGAATCCTTAATCATATTTCATGAATACTGAAGTCATCATATTTCATTGAGTCTCTTGGATGTGGTATTTGGAACAGGAATGAACAGCTGAGTCAGTGGGATAGCCCAATGCGAGTGAAGCTGTCAGTCTGGAAGCCATATGTTAGAACCTTGTTGATAGAACTTCTACCCTGGGCCCTGCTTATCAATCAGTCCAAGTGGAACCTCTGGCTGTTTGAAGGAGAGAAGATTGTTTTACAGGTTCCTGCTGGCAAAATCATTATTCCTCCTAATTTTCAGGTACTATAATTTTTAAAACATTAATTCTTTTCTCTCAACAACTAGATTTTATTTTCAGGTTGTATTTATGATCTTAACAGAATGAATCAGTTGTGGAAACTGTCTGATAGATGCATACATAAGGGGTATGGAATGCTTTCTGATATTCAGAGGCTTCTCAGATGTCTTTTTCTCCATCAGCAGCATTCTTGGTTAAGAATCATTAAATTTGGCGCATAACTTGTACTGGCTCATTCTCATTTCCATTGTGTACAGGGTATTTGACAAGCATCAGAGTTGGTCCACTCCATGCATCAAGAATACCTGTGCTAATCCATCCTCTAAATACTCTTTTCAGCTCTCCTGGAAACTCTGAAATCTGTAAGGTGTTGAGGATTTCTGAACAATCATTTTGTCAGAGCTTTTTCCTTATAAGTGAACTTGTATGTCCATAATTATGAATGTTTCCCTGGTTGTTGATGATAACAACATGGAATCGTTAGAGAAAAGTCCTAATTTACAAGACAGAGTTTTACAGGAAGATTTTATATGCTGTCACAAGAAAACAAAATTTATAAAGCTAGCTCATTTAAAGAAGACATGTAAGTTTGGAAGAAAATAGTAAATGGAACTCCTAAATATTTTTCTCAAAGAGAACAAATTTAGAGTCTTTTTTTTTTTAGTTCTAGTTCGTAAACATCTTTATTCTATTGCATTTTTCCTTTTTGCTCAAATAATCAGATACTGTTACCTTATGGAATTGGAATGTTGACCTATATAGACCTAATGTTGCACATTATTCTCTTGTCAAATGAGATGAAACCTTCAGCTTTTAAGCCTTTGGTATTCAGTTTTTTCCTTCTTCCACAAAAAAGAATTTCATTGCAAGTCAAAAGGACATTAGGAACCAAGATAAAATGCATGTTGCCATTACAAAAAAAAAAAAAAAAGGCAGGGGGAGATATTTGTTTGCCTTAGTAGACCTATTGTATCATACAAAAAATCCTGGGGATTGAGGTTAAAAAATATCACAGTTAAGAAAAATAGTCTAAATTGAGACATTATTTTTCTAGGAAGCTTTTCAAATTGGAATGTACTGGGCAAATACAAATACTGTGCACAAGTCAGTAGCAATTAAACTGGTTCATAACCTGACATCTCCAAAGTGGAAAGATCGAGGTAATGGTGAAGTTGTGACATTGGACGAAGAAGCATTCGTTGATGTTGAAATAAGACTTGGTGCTTTCCCAGGACACCAGAAGGTAAAATCAAAGTTGATGTGGCTCAGTGGAAATAGCATAGCCGCCCCTTACACTGTCTAAAATGAATTTATCCTTTCTATTTTAATCCCTTTGGGGTATTACTTATTCTCAATAATGTATAACAGTGAAACACTTGACTTCTTAACTTCCTAAACCTCTGTTTTACAATATTTTTTTCCTTTACTAGTGATAAAAGCTGTGTCACATAATTTATCCAATAACTGCTCTATTTCAGAACACTCAGCAGTCACTTGATTTATAGTATGTGGAGGGAAATAATCTTATTCCAAAATATCTACAAATTGTACTTGGCCTCCTTTTTCAGAACAGGAACTAGAGTTGCTAACATTCAGAGCATTAAGTGAAAGGACAAAGGCTCCTTCAGCGTAGATTATGTTCCTGAGCAAAATGACACGAACTAGTTCTGCTTCACCGAAGAGCCAGTGTTACAAAGCCAGGCGTGGTAGCATATATCCCAGCATTTGGGAGGCTGAGGCAAGAGGATTGCCATGAGTTTGAGGCCAGCCTGGGCTACATGCTGAGTTCAAGGCCAGCCTGAACTGCGTAGTGAGACCCTGTTTCAAACAAACCCAAAAAAAAAAAAAAAAAAAGGAACCAATGTTACAGAAGGGAAGTGCTCATGTTTTTAGAGAGATGTGTAAAAAAAAAAAATGTAATCTACTGTTTAACTAAATGCAAATAGCATGCATGTTTCAGTATAAATCTGAAGCTTATGAAACTCAGGTGAATAATACAGGAACTAATATACGAAAGTACAGTATCAGTGTACCAGGTGGATGTCTCATACTGCTCTTACAATGTCTTCATTATTTTAACTGTCCCAAATGAGAAAAAGAAGGGATACTTTAGCAGAGTAGTACAATTCAAATGACCTTTCCTTGGGGAAAATTTAGAGTTTTTGGTGAGCATCTTTGAAGAACCTTTTGAGAAAAGTTAGGATCATTTTATTCACTTTTTAAAAAATAAGTTTCTCTTCTTTTTTAAGAAAGAAGTTGGTCTTTTTTCATATTCAGACTGGTATCCATTTCCTCAGAGTTGTCTGGGCAACACATGTTGATGTTCTGCTGGCCAAAGTACTGTAATGCGAGTGTAAGTGGCAAAGAGCTGTAAGCATGAATCACCCAAAGTTGAATAGTTGTAAGTTGAGAACTACCATCAAAACCTGGAAAAAATGTTGCAGTATATAGTTAGGTACCCATTACCTCCAGCTCCTTACAAAGTGGCCACAGCGAGTGCTGAATGAATGTTTGTGAATAAACGAATGAGCTGTTGGAAAGCATATTGATACCCAGTTATCAGGGCCTCAGGGCCTTGTGCTTGCTAGGCAAGCACTCTAACCACTGAACTAAATCCCGAGCCTTCCAATTATTCTTTATTAGTAACTGTAGTGCTTTTTATTCTCAAGACCCATTTACACTCTTAAGAATTATTGAGAAACCCAAAGACCTTTTGCTTCTGTGGGTTATATCAGTTTTATCAGATCAGAAATAAAGAGAAATTTTTAAAGCATACTCTATTAGCTATTAGAGTGATCACATCATATGTCATATAACTTCTAAAAAAACTCTACACTTAAAGGAAATCAGAGTGAAAAGATAAATAGCATCTTAATATTTTTATAAAAATAGCTTTCACCTTGAGACCCCTTGCTCAGATTGAAGATTCCCCAATCAGTCTTCCAGCTGCCCTTTGAGAACTGCTGCTCTGAGACTACCACGTATTCTGTGGGTATGTTTTTAGGGAGGTCGCATCTTCTGTTAGCATCGGCTCTTCATGTAGTGTGGTGAGGTGGTGAGACGATGCATGTAATGGTAAAGAACAGCACCACAGAGTCACCCTACAGGCTTCCAACTCCAGCTAGACCTTGGGCAAGTAGCTTAATCTCTTTATGCCTCACTTTCCCCTACTGTAAAATGAGGATAACGGTAACTACCATATGTAGGTATTACGAGGAATTTGTACATCATGCACAAAGTACTTAAAGCTGATGGGAGAAGCATATCATAATACATAAGGGTCGGTAATTACTGTTTTCGCTATTATCATTGTTATCAAAGTTCTCAGAGCTCTCCCTGGCACATGATAGGCATTCTGTGAGATCGCCGCTGTGATGAGTATGAGAAGGGATTTGGGGTTGAGTAAGATGAGTGGTATTAGTTTACATATAAGTGCTTTATAAACAAATACTCCATGAGGCAGTTTAGGAAATAATCCAAAAACAAGTCTCTTGTTGGTCACTACCCAATAGCAGCAAAAGTAACTGGCTGATGAAAGTACCCTATTACAGATAACTGTCCCCTGACATTAGCCAGTACATTTTTGAGACTGAAAGGAAATGCTATTAAGTACTCTGGAGAAATGTAAAGTCAATGCTGTTCTGGGCAACCAATAGATCAAATAACATTTGAAGGATAGTCGTGCAATCTGCATGTGCCTTGTGGTAAAAATCTCTCTTTCCTCAATTATCTTGCAGCTGTGTCAGTTCTGCATTTCTTCCATGGTACAGCAAGGCATACAAATTATTCAGATTGAAGATAAGACTACAATAATCAACAATACACCATATCACATATTTTATAAACCACAATTATCTCTCTCCAATCCGCATTCTGGAAAAGAGGTAAGCAATTTGTAATATTATTGTTTTGTCTGCATTTTGATAAATTGACAACAAATAGGATAAACTTTTTTTAGCCTTGGGCAAACAAAACGTTAGCATTGAGTATAGGTAAAGAGAAATCCACTTATTTTTGCTTTAACTAAAACCATGGATAGTATGGTCAGTGCTTCCACAATAATTAATGAGCAGACATCCTACAAAGCAGCAGATCCTCACACACTGCTGGATCAGTTCTGCCTGTGCACCAGCTGTTCAGAGCTCCCAACACAGTCCTCTAGCAGCCTCACTAGACCCCCACCAGCAGAGTAGTCCTAAGGACTGGCTCCCAAGTTACATGAAAAAGAACATCTGCCTCACAGGCTGCAGTGCTGCAAAAGCAATGTAGGCAGAGGATGAGGGCCTGAGCTGAGCCCCAGATCTGGGGACAGTGAGCTTGTGTCCACAAAGGAAGTGAATTTGAAGATATATCAGCTCATTTAAGTTAGCATAATGGCAGAATAAGCAGAAAATAAATCTAAGACCGATGAGAGGGATTTTTGATTCAGCTCTTTGTGTAATTAAAATGAACAAATACGTTTTAAGAGAGTAAAAAACTTTTCAAAATTTTAGAATATGCTAAGTGGTATGTTAAGTGTTCTTTGCTTTTGAAACTATTATATAGCCTTGCCTTTCTTTACTTTTGTCTGCACTTATTTTACACTTACTTTCAGCTCCTAACATTATGTTAGAATAATTAAATAGGATGAAAGCGTTATCCTTTTTCATTTACAACATGTTATAATATTTACGAAAATATCAGAATTCCATCGTGGTTCCCCAAAGTAGTGATAAAAATAAATAGATGGCCAGTAGTACCCAATTGATTGCCCACATGGAAAATAGAGGTCAAAAGTATGCACGTAGTAAGTGAGAATTTGACAAGAGGGTCTGTGTCCTGATAATTTTTATAGTTCTCCTCATCCTAGGGCTTCCTGAAACATGGGGTCAGAGTTTTCCGCACTGACACATTTTCTCATCTATAATATTGCATTCCATGTAGGTTTTATGAGGATTGAATAAGATAACTAAAAAGGGAAGAGGATTTAGCTCAGTGGTAGAACGCTTGCCTAGCAAGT
>PVJO010001139.1:148358-186999 GCA_004026905.1 Hystrix cristata
GGTTTTTTTTTTTTTTTTTTTTTTGATAGAGAGGGATATCTGGTGATTCCCAGCCTCTGAGAAAACTGTGGGACAGTGAGGAAACCCTAAACTCTAAAGCAGGAGGCCTGGCTTCCGGCTGGGCTTTGGTACTTAATGGCTTTGTGATGTTGACTCACTAGAAAGCACTTTCCTCAGCTGTGAAAGAGGAGATGCAAATAAATTATCCCTTGAGTTTCTTTTTAAGTCTACAATTCAGAGAGTCTATAATGCCAAAAACTGTAGAAGTCCATCTGAGGGTTGGGATCAGAGTTTGTTCCTCCCTCAGGATGAGCCTTGAACAAAATTTGTCTTCTGAGCTTCCACTTTCATGTTCCGAAATTTATTCAGGTCCCTTGTTCCGAAGTCCTCCAGTGTTCCATGCCTTTCAGTGCAGCCAGATCTGTCTAAGAGAAGTCGTTCCTCTGCGCATAGCACTTCTACCCCTGGAACTTCAAAATTTTTGCAGTACCTGGAGGACAGTGAGAGCTTTGCATCACCTTTTTAATCAGTGCCCACCCCAGCTCCATCAGGTTTCATGATGCCCTGAAAAGCAGACCCGCTTCCACTGCTTTAATTGTCTCATTAGAGGTGTTTTATGGAAACAGGATTGCTGATATTCCCATGTCCCTGAATAGGCCACTTTCTGAGAATACATAGTTATGGTTTCCTAAAAACTATGCTTTATAAGCTTAACGTCAGTGCATCACTATAAGTAAATGTGCTTTCTGTCCATTGTCTTTTCCCTTTGCAGGATTTTCATGTTCCAGACAGTGCTACTTTCAGCATTTGCCCAGGGGGAGAACAGCCTGCTGTGAAATCCAGCTCCCTTCCTTGCTGGGACTTAATGCCTGACTTCGGGCCTTTGGTTTTGGATGCATCCCTGGTTCAGAAGAGGATCTTGTTGGGCTTTTCTCCTGCTGCAGGTGCTGACAGCTCACAGTGCTGGAGCCTGCCAGCTATCGTGAGACAAGAGTTTCCCAGACAGAGTGTGGCAGTGCCCTTTGGGAACTTTAGAGAAAATGGATTCTGTACCAGGTATTTTATGTATGTGTGAATGCCCTTGTACACTCATCCCCAGATGGACAGGAGGAAACTTACGGTGCTCCCCATATGCTATACCTTTAATGACTTTTAGACATTATATTCAGTTTATCCGATGTTACGATTGTATACGTGCTGTCCCAGTGTGCTGCTTATGAGATTTTCTTATCTATGCAGCTTATACTAGGGGCAGATGAGGTTTGTACCATAGAATAGCAGCAATACAGTAAGTTCCGACTTATAAACATTCAAATTGCAAACTTTCACAAAAGGAATGGACTTCACATTATGAACATTCATAGATGTGAACAAATTCCACAAGTAGCTCAAGTGTCTGGCAGACATTGTCACAGTTGTGCTGCTTAGTACTTAGTGCACGGTACTACAGTGTTTAATCAAAGCCCAGGATGTCCAGAAGCAAGAGGAAAAGCAGTGGCGATGTACATTATGTATTTGTGTCAAAGGTATGTAAGACTCATTTTGTTGGACTTACAAACGAATCCGACTTAGTGAACATTCTCCTAGAACAGAACTCGTTCACAAGTTGGGGAGTTACTGTACATCGTGATGAAAAATATCACCTCCTTTTAGAAGTTCTTAATCTCTCTACAATAATGAGAAACAAAGGCTAACATATGAGAATGGTCAAGTTGGAAGCCCTTCTTCTTTGCCAATGTTTTATTTTGAAATGGAATTTTTTGGGAAAAAAAAATCATTTAGGGAGATAACTTAGATAAACACAAACCACAGAAGATTGTGCTGTGATTGTTCCCACACACAAGTTGCTCCACTTACTGATTACCAATTATGCAAATAATGACCACAGAATCAAGCCAGAAAAATGCAGTAGTTTGTTCAAACTGGACCTCTATTTTGCGTTTGCTTTGCATGCAATACATCCTTTCTGGATCTGTCAGAAACAACTTATTTATGGTATATGTAACAACTACAAAAGAAAACATATTGTGACTTTATGAAAGGCACCTTATTATCATGATCATGAATTTTTTGGTCTTTGGCATTTTAGCCATCCTAACTTTTTGCTGTATGTAGAGATTTTTGATAGTAATATTTTATTTTTTGGGGGTGCTGGGGATCGAACTCAGGGCCTTGCACTTGCGAGGCAAGCACTCTAACCACGGAGCTAAATCCCCAGCCCGATAGTAATATTTTAAAAGAGAACAGCTTAACTCAAGCTATCCGTAATGGTAATGTCCTATTCTCTTTACATATTCTTTCTTCTTTTACAGCATTCACAAACACCCCCATTTTACAAACTTTTTGTATCTTTAGCACTGTAGAAAACTAGTTACCTTTATATTCTGTTTTCAGATAATGTTAAGTGTGTTGTTTAAATAAGTGTTCTTGAAAGGTATGAGAATTTATTTCTATAAAAACAAAGTTTATATTTAAAGTAAAAGTAAAAAATTGAAACAAAACTTCATTTGGAAATGAAGTTTAAAATTCTAAGAATTGTAGTATAATATAATCTTTTGTATAAATATAAGCTGAACAGACTGAAAGGGCCATATTCTAGTTCTGGCCCCTTTCTTTCAAGTTGGCTTGCCCAACTCTTTCAAAATTAGGCAGTGAGGGGCTTGGGGATTTATCTCAAGTGATAGAGTGCTTGCCTAGCAAGCAGAAGGCCTTGAGTTCGATTGCCAGCATACCAAAAAAAAAAAAAAAAATTAGGCTGTGAAAAGAACTTTCCTGTCAATCCAAGGACTACACTCTGAAAATGAATTCACTTTCTGCTCTCCCATCTCCACATCTCTTTCCTCTCCTCCGTCCAACAGTGCATATTTCATGGTGCTACTAATCTTCTGTTATTAATCTTATCCAAATACTTATGAATAGTTCATTTGAGTATCTAATAAAAATACAGTCTTTGGGAAGGATGCAACACTGACAGGAGAGATGGTAAATGGAAATTCTTTAGTGTTATGACCCCTTTTAAAGAGCCTAAACTAAAAGCCATATTTGGCAAATTCTCTGATTTCTTTGATTACTTTTTATAATTAATGCATGTAATTTAAAGCTCAGAAAGAATTTTTTTTTCCTTGTGTGACCTTAAATACTGTTAGGTAGTCTGCAGGACAATAGGAGAATTTCTGACTCTGAATCACAGAGGGCAACCAAGTAATACAGTCTTGTTCCTGATGGTCAGAATGTAGATCCTGTAAAATAATGATCCTCTTGTGAAAACTGACAACAAATATTATGAATCTTTAGAATGAAGAGAACAAGCACCCCAGCTCTCTAGCTGTCTTTCTAAAATAGGTCAGCTCCTTCTTTCCCAGAATTTGCCAAGCACTTTTTGAGAAAGTACCCTATCCAAAGAGTTAAAGGCATATATGCATGGATGAAAAAAAGAGCAACAGGCAGACTTAGCATGAGATTAGCTATAGTTCTCTCTGAGTTATGATTTTTATCTTCTAAATAATTTTTCACACATTTGAAATTTTTATGATAAATCTGTGCTACTGTTATGATCTTCAGAAATGAGTAAATCTGACCAAGCCTGGTGGTACATGCCTGCTGTCCCAGCACTTGAGAGGCTGAGACAGGAAGATCACCATGAGTTTGAGGCCAACCTAGCTACACAGTGAGTTCAAAGCCAGCCTGAACTCCTTAGAGAGACCCTGTTCCTCCCACCCCCAAAAAGGAAAGATAAGTAAATCTATAATTCATATATGACAGATAATGAGGGGTGGCTTCCTTTTCTGGAAAACATTTCCCCTGAGTTATAAAAAAGAAGGTGTTGTAGAATTCAGAATATTGCAAATCTAGGTAAACATGAACCAAGAGAGAAAGCACACATGTTTTTCTAAACTATTTCTATTGTTCGGTTTGATTGTGTTCTAGGGCTCTAGCACTGACCTATCAAGAGCACTTTGGAGTGACTTACTTAACACTCTCAGAAGACCCTAGTCCTCGAGTAATTGTCCACAACAGATGTCCAGTAACAGTGCTTATAAAGGAAAATATTAAAGGTATGTTTTTTAGCATTGAATTTAAATAATAAAGCTTTTATTTTTTCTTGAGGTTTTTGTTTAGTAGATACTGGAACCTATGAAGAATGTTTAAATAAAAGTATTATCCATCCCTTCTTGAGAAATTTATTTTGCCACATTATGTTTAATATCCATAACTTCTTCTCTTCAAGGCCTAAGTACGCATACACTTTTTTTTCAGATATTCCAAAGTTTGAGGTTTATTGCAGAAAAATTCCTTCTGAGAGTTCCATTCATCATGAGCTGTATCATCAGATTTCCAGTTATCCAGACTGCAAGAACAGTGACTTACTTCCTAGTCTCTTTTTGAGAGTAGACTTGCTGGATGCAGTAACCACCGAGTGGAGTGATGCCATCGACATCAACAGTCAGGGAACACAGGTTAGTGAGCCACGTGTGTTCCTGCCCAGGCCCAAAGGAAAGTGCCTTTTGCTAAGGTCTTGTTGGTTGTTTATTTTAAACATAATTTTCTAAATGCTCAGCCTGTCTCTGTGTGAGCACTTGTGTATCCATTTTTACATCCATATCAGTCTATAAATTCTTAGATAAAAGATAAAATTTAGAGATAAAAACACAATTATATATCTCCAAAATATACAGTGCAGCTGATTATCAGAGGGGAGTCTTGGGAAAAATCAAACCATTTGGATCTAATACAGGTCAAAAATGAGATAAAATTGTTGGACTTCTTTATGTAGAAGGCAGTCTAGCTGTCTAGATTTTAGGATGATCATAGTACCCTATGTTAATTCCTTCTTTTGAAAGTTTACCAATTTTAAAAATGCATATTTATACTAGTAATCCATAAAACTCTGCAAACGTAAGTTTCAAAAAACAAAGCAGATTAAAATGTCCTGATTTGTTTCTGCCTTACTCTGAATATTAGTGGTATTATTTTGGTAAGAATGGGCAATAGCTCGGTGGTTTCTTTCTTCTGTATTTAAAATGTACCATTTATAAATGTACAATTCAGTGGCACTAAAGACATTTACATGTTGTACTACCATCACTACTATTTATGTCTAAAACTTATCCTGTTCTAAACAGGAACTCTGTACCCGTTCAGCAATAACTAACTTCCTTTTCTCCCTTCCCCCAAACACCAGTAACCTTGATTCTGCTTTCTGTCTCTATTAATCTGCCCATTCTGAGTACTTCAGATAAATGAAATCATAAACTATTTGTCCTTTTGTATCTGGTTTATTTCATTTATCATATTATTGTAAAGGTTCCTTTGTATTACAGCATGTATCAGACTTCATTCCTTTTTATGGCTGAATAATATTGTGCCACTCTCTTTTTAGAGTTGTTTCACACTGGTTTATTTAATCTTTACTACAAGCTTACGAAGTAGGTTCCATTGCAGTGGTTATAAAATGTGTTATTAAATTCATAAATATATTTACAGTCATAATAATAGTTATTACTTAATAATCACTCTGTGCCAGCCATTATGCTAAACACTTTCAGTCTTAGCTAAGCTTTGTAACAGCCATACAATTTGGCCTTGTTGTACAAGTGGAAAAGGAAACTTCCAAAAGTAGTACATCCTCATTCCTATGCATTACAAGAGAAGGGCCTGGGGTTCTGTCTAGATGTCCCAGCTCTGAAGTCCAGGTCTGAAGCATGGTGTGTTACAGATACTAATACTTTTCTTGGAATTTCTCAGTTCCTTTCTTTCCTAGCCCTTGGGGCACATTTTTTCCATCTCTCAAGATTCATATAAAGCCCTTGTGCCATCTTTTACCTTCCCCTCTGGACTTCCGTGTGCTTATGTAATCTTGGTAGCATTTAATTGCACTTAATTATTTTAAAGATTAGTGATGGCTAGATATATACCTTATTCATCCTCAGCCTGTAGCAGGTACCTGTCAACACAGTAAGACGTTAACAGAGATCAGCTGCATAAATGATCGACTGGATGAATGGATTGAATGAGAAGATAAGGTTACCAAGAGGTGGTATGAAGGGGGTCACATGTGTCCCCAGTGTACCCTGAGGAAATTTCAGTATGTAAGAGTAGGGCAGCAAAAGAGACATGGGGAAAGGGGCAACGCAGTAGGATACCCATAAGGTGACGGGAAAGCCCCTGGAAAGAGAGTAGTTACAGGATAGAGACCCTTGAAGAGAAGCCAAGCAAGACAGTGATTAGAAAGGGCTCAGAGTGAATGGAAGTGAGGGGACAGAGGAGCAAGTGAGAGTTGTTCTATCAAGAAGCTGGCCACACGAAAGTGGGATCAGTAGGGAGGAGACTCATACATACTGTGGGAGAGAAGCCAGGCAAGGAAAGTGGAAAATGTGAGTGCAGGAGAGCCCACAGATTAGGGCCCCCAGAGCCCCGGACAGAGTTATTGCACTTGAAAAAGGCCATTTGTGTTTCTCTGGTAGGGCAATGCAACGAGGATGAGCATAGGTGTAGATGGAGACATGTGGAGGGACAGAACCAGGAGATGAAATAAATTGGTTGTGGGTTCCTTGAGTTTGTGGAGTGTGGAATGAGTGATCTGCTGAGAGAGACAGAAAGAGGGAGGGGTCTGGGGAGAACAGTAACTGTGGAAGCAGATAAAGGGTCCAGCCAGGGACAGGAAAGAATGGTGGAGCAGCCCTCCTGGACGGCGTGCTCAGCCTGGACACCTGCTCCGCGATGGCCCGTCTGCCTAGGGTGTGCTTTCCATCAGCAGTCCTTCTTTGATGACCACTGAGAATCTCTGGGTCTGTGCAGACTCGGGGGATGTTCCTAGTCTTGTTAATTTATAAAATAAATATGCAGGTTTCTCAAGGGTTCCCGAACTCCCCTGCAGCCGTTTGAAGAGTTTTGAAATCTTGCTTATATATGACCAGGGAATTCTTTACAATAGGTATTCTGCCTGCCAAACTATATTTTGGGGGCTCCCATTCACTCTAAATTTCCTCAAACCTTTGTAGTCAGGGCTACTTCAAAGCTCAGGGGAGGTGCTCTTTCTAACACCCTTTTCATCCGTGGCCGGAGGACGCAGGAAAGGCTCATATTCCCATTAATCTTTTAGGAGCTGTGTGCCATATGTCCTGCAGAGTGGGGTGCAGTCCTCCTCAGGGGAAGATGGGTTTCAGGCCCTCACCAGCAGCCCTGCAGC
The DNA here is from genome assembly GCA_004026905.1 of Hystrix cristata. Classification (NCBI taxonomy): domain Eukaryota; kingdom Metazoa; phylum Chordata; class Mammalia; order Rodentia; family Hystricidae; genus Hystrix; species Hystrix cristata. Next base: position 155,548 of record PVJO010001139.1, read on the forward strand.
AACACCCCAGGCATATAAATCACTGGAAGGGAAGGGAGCTGTGTCCCTGATGAAAGAGCCGTCCTCTGTGGGAGGAGTTTGCCCCCAGGACTGCCTGCAGCCTGGGCTCTGGGGGATGGGATATGAGTTTCAAAGCTGACCTGAACAAGCAGACTTAAAACACCATAAAATCTCCATTATGCTGCAAGGAAGAAAACTCCTTTAGCTTTTGACAGTCCTACATGTGTCCCCAGGCATAGTTTTGTAAATAGAACAATTTCATATTGTATAATTTTGAAATTGGATATGTGAGAGACTATGTAAAAATAGTTTTATAACCTCACAGAGAAATATCCTTTGGACCAAGAGTTTCCAGGACCTCATAGCATGTCGCAGAATTCTGATTGTGAAGTTGGTGTAGGACTGTGTCTTGGGGTTGTAGCTCTGGCTCACAGCTGGTTAGAAGACAGCTGATGGCTATTCAACCAGAGGCCTGAAAGTGGCCCTGGCGCTCATTTCTATGATTTGATGGTGGGTGGTAAATTGACTTTGGGGGCCTGAAAATCTAGGTTCTTAGTGAATAAGGCATAAGAAACAAGTTCACGCTGATAATTTTGAGTCATACTTTTGATCTCGTCACAAAACAGTTTAAAATCCGTCCTTATTTTTTTTGACAGTTAAGCAATATGGAAGGGGTAAATAAATGCCCTCTAAGCAGTATAAACATTAATATTCAAAAACTAAAAAGAAAATAGAAGTCCCTTCAAATAATTACCAAAAAGAAAAGAAACATTCAAAACAAAGTACAAAGAACACACGGAAGTTATCATTTAACTAACAAAAGCATTGTAAAGTTTGCTTCATTCTTTAGATTTTCAAATACTGAATTTCTAATATGTACCAGACATTAAACTTAATGCTTGAACTACATAAAGTGTACTGAACAAAACAGAACACAACCCTAGCTGCAGCGAATTTTATACGTGGAGGAGATCGGTAACAATCAAACAATCACATGGAAACTTGAATTATCACAAACTCTGACAGGAGCTAGGAAGGAAGTAGGTGTGCTGTAAGAGGACACAGCAGAAGGTGTGAGGGGCCAGGGCGTGTGTCTGTAGGTGAGGACTTTGCATCTGTACCTTCAAAAATGCACAGGCACAAATTAGACAAGAGGGCAGGAGGCTGTTTTAGGCAGAAAAAAACAACATACGTGAAGCTTCATGACTCAGAGTGAGAGCATAGCCCTTCTAGGGAACTATGTGCTTGTGCGGCTGTAGTGCCAGAAAAGGGAAAAGTGGAAGAGATTAGAGACCAAACCTGTCTGGAACCTGTGAGTCCTTTCAAGGATTTTGGTTATCTGAAGAGCCATGAGAAGTCATTGAACTGTTTATAAAAAGTAATTTCCAAGCCATTGAAATGGCAAAAGAGAATGCTTAGTTTGAACCGAAAAATAAAAAGAACTACAATTATCCCTTTACACATGAACTCCCTTCTGAAAAGATGCAGTAAACTTTTGGTCTTTGACCTTAACAGAAGTGTTAGTGGGGTCGGTATTGCTACTATTCTCAAATTGTTTTATGTGGGAGTGGAGGGGGTGGGGAATGACAGTTTGTGTTCACACAGCACTGTAGAAACTGCAAAGTGCTTTCACACATTCTCCATTCTCTCATTCATTTGCTCCAAAAAATTTTATTGACGATCTATTAAGTACCAAACACTTTGTCCTAAATAAGGTACAGTTCCTACCTACAAGGACATAAATAACAGTAAAGTGTAGTAAGTCCCAACATAGAAGTCTTTGTTCTTTTTTTTTTTTTTTTTTTTTTTTTTTTTTTTTTTGAGACAGAGTCTCGCTATATAGTTCAGGCTGGTCTTAAACTCACTGTGTAGCCCAGGCTAGTCTCGAACTCACGGCAGTCCTTCTGCCTCAGCCTCCTGAGTGCTGTACCATGCCTGCCCCAAGACAGAAACTTTGATCACCACAAAGATTCTAAGATCATCAGGGCAATAATTTTCATGTTTAACTAGTGAAGAGAGGTTTGAGGTTTAACAAGCAATCAGCTAGCTGCCTTACACCTAAACAGGATCAGGCTGACACTTGAATCTGCTCACATGTCACCTAGTCTTGTTTTTCTTACACCAAGCTGAGGTTGCTACCAATACTGCTGCCTGAAAGGTCATTAAAGCACAGGTTAAAAAAAAAGTTTTCTGATTTCCCCTTCCATGGCAGCTCATATCAGAAGGTCCCAGTGCCATAGTCACGGCTTATTCCAGTGGTGACTATACAAAACTTTCTTCCCAATCTAATTGAAATCTCTCTCCCAGTGCCATCCTCTTGGATCATTATTTTGCCCTGTAGGGGCAAATTTTGCCCCTGACTTCCCCTCCAATACAGCCACACTATGGTTTTCTGGTGGCAGCTTCAACATTGTCTTGTAAGTGTTCCCTTATCCAGGCCAAACGTTTCTGTTTCCTTGAATCACTGTTTTAGTAAATGTGATTTACAGGCCCATCACCACAGTTACTCTTGTCTGAATACACCAGTGTGTTATGTTCCCTTTTAAAAATCTGGCAGCTGGAATTACACAGAGTATTCCAAATGTGGTCTGACCAGCTATTACCCTCCAATGCTTCTATTAATGAAGTAAAAGACTGGGTTACTGTTTTATTAACATATTCAAGCCATTTGTTATTACTGAACTTGTGGTCAACCACGTCTCCCAAACCCTATCATATGACTTGCTATACATTTGACTTTTTGAACCCATTGACAGGACTTTATATTTATCCCCAATAAATCAAGTCTTATTGCTACTGGCCTAGTCTACCGTGTTGAAATTACTTTTAAAAAGTTGTGATGCTGGGGCTGAGGATTTAGCTAAGTGGTTAGAGTGCTTGCCTAGCAAGCACAAAGGCCCTGAGTTCGATCCCCAGCACCAAAAGAAAAAAAGAAAAAGAAAAAAAATTGTGATGCTGTCATCTAATATATTAAATATCCATGGTAACTTTAAGTCATTTATAGATGTGGTATGCATGCCTTCTACATATTCATCAAGTAATTAATAAAGATACTGAACAAGACAAGTCCATAGCCTGCATACAGTGGGGAATCACTGGGTGTTTCCTTCATGTCTGGGTTCAGTCATCCAGGAACAAGCCAAACTGTATTGTCATCTAGCCCACAGTTCTTAATTTTAAAAAATGCTCATAAAAATACATTTCAACTATATTGCATGAGATATTTCTTGTCCACAAGACTATCATGAGATATTTTGTTAAATGCTTTGATGAACCAGGAGGCAAATATGTGCTTGGTGCATTGGTGCACATCACGTGGAGGTGACCCCCAGCACTGATGCTTAAAGCTCCAGTTAGTAATTTTCAGCGCTATTGCTAGCCATCGTGCGAAGAAGAGTTTTTGCATAGAAAAAAAGATGTCAATCTAAGTGAATATCAGATTCAGGAAATGTGTAGTGCAGGTATTTTTGGCTTCTTGCTCACTTTTCTCACTTTCCCCACCCCCACACCAGGTCCAGAACAGTTAGCAGCAAGTTGGCACCCATCTCCAAATGCCTGCCAAGTACCCTAATGTCTCCTCCGTGTTTACAGTTTGTTCTGGCTGAGTCACAACTGTTTCCAAAGATACTCAGGAGTAAGGATTTCTCTTAAAGGTTTTTCGAAAAGTATACAGTGGAAAAAATTACATCCAGAACAGCTATTCTTTTCTTTCATCCCTATCCAATCTTTTCTACTTTAATCATCTTAGAAATTTATCTTCTTATCTTCTCTGGGAGATCTAATTCATCTCATAGCTTTAGCTACTGCCTATCACCCAGTCACTCTAGGATCTCCCTCTCTCTATCTGGCTCTCGTATTCCTCCTAAGCTTCAGTTTCCAGCTACCCACCAAGCATCTTGTCCTGAAGGACCTACACGCATCTCAGGCTCAAAGTGTCTGAAACTAAGATGATCATTTTCTAGACCCCAAACCAGCTTTTCCTAGAATCTCTGCTTTACTTATCACTATTTCCCAGTACAAAAGCCTTAAATAATATTGATATAAATTTGTATTGAATGCTTGTTTTAGCTCAAGAACTCAAAAGGAATTACTGTGAATCCCTATATCACACCCCTTAAAAGTAGATGCCACCTAAAGCTCAGAGAGGTGATCTTGTGTAGATTAGTGGACCTGGAACTCAAACCCAGGACCGTCTAGCTTCTGTGCCTGGCTTCTTTCTACTGCATCCCAGCGCCTTCCTTTTCTCTCTTTCCCCATACATCTAGTAAATCACCAGGCTCTATTAGAGATACCCGAGGGATGGCTCTGGAAACTCTCCCTTCTCACTCACCAGAGTCTCCTTCAGGCCTTTGAGTCATCATTTTGATCTCACATTTTATCAATATCCTCTTAACAAGTGTCTCCATTCTCAGCCTCTCCACCCTCAAGCCATTGTCCATAACTGCTACCAATGTGTTTACTAAAACACAGAGTACAACTCAGAGGAAGCTTTACAGTCCAGTATACCAGACCACTTAATAGAGGCCATGACTTGAGAGCAGGCTGTGCCTTACCCCTGTCCTCCCTCTGCCAGAAAAGGGTCAGTCCCATAGCACACCAGGAAATTTCTTCTTCCCTCCCTTCAAAGACTAAGTCTAGAATTCTTGTATCTCCTGGTTTTGCTACTTCAAATGCTCTTTTATAGACTATGCACAAGGAGATATGTTTAGTAAAGTTTAAATTTATTCCTTCCCAACATAGGGGGTGACAGATTTTATGAAAACTAAGTTTTAACCAACAGTCAGCTAACCAAGTAAAATGCCTAATTAACATATTTTAGATACATCAGTTCTTGGCACAAGATAAGTATTAGGCCCTCTTCAACTTAAAGAAGAGGAAGAGGAAAGTAGGAGAGGAAACTATCATCTTTTATCATTTTAGAAAGTAGAGTTCCTAAACTCTGCTTAGGGGAGAAAGGTATCTTTAGGAAAACACTTGAATGGACAATCTGGGCTGTGGACAGGTATCCAGGATAATCTGGGCATAACAAAAAGAGATGGATAAACTTTCCCACCTAAGAAAGGAAGTGAAAATTTGAGGCAGGGTGAAGATGAGTTGGGTAAAATAAAAAGATGAATTTTTTTTATTTTCAGAGGAAGGAGACCCACCCAGCAAGATGTACCATAATGGGGATTGGAGCCCAGTTGAAGAGAAGATCAGTGAATATTAGCGGAAGGGCCAGCTTAAATATTCTAATAATGGGGATGATTATTATTTAATTTGGCTACAGTGCTACAGTTCTTGAGTATCCCCAGATCTTCACATACAGCCTATTAAGAGAAAAGAGACAAAGAATGGATGGAGTAGACTTTCAAGAATACATTCCACTATTTCCTTTGAGTCACCATATATATTTAAGTGTTCCCTGTTTGTGATTATAGTTAAAGATAATGTACTAAGCAGATGACAGAGGACCTTGGCCTCAAATAGTCTTGTCTCCCAGTAGGTGAGATAGAACCTTCTGATCAAGGAACTCCCACACAGATTTATGTGACAAAACTCAGAGGATCCCGCAGATATGTTTCGTGGGTAAAACAGCCAGTGTTTTACTATATGGTGCCTAAAGCCTTCCACTCACACCCCTATACTACTGGTGGAAAGTGAAGAAAGTGAAATAGAACTAGTGATGCATTGTGCAGGACTGGCCAGGCTATTCTGTGATGACAGATAACACCCACCCCAAAAAAGTCAAAAACATCCCTTGACCATCAACCAATTAATTCATTCTTTTCCCACATATAGAACAAATCTCTGTCCACTCTCCCATGGTGATAAGAAGTCACTGCATCACGTTGAAGTCCAGTAATTCTGAGGGGCGAGCAGGAATGATATGATTTCTTTTGATCTGCAGACCTAGGAGCTTATCTGCTCCTTGTCTCTATACTGTTTTACAGAACAGGATGACAGTAATAATCTCTACAATCTGGAAAGAAAATCATGAAAAGCATATGCCCATAGAAATTCTGAATTTTTTCTGAGTATGTACTGTAGGGTTTATACCCTGGAAGCAAGAATTAGTCTCTGAGCCCTGCTTCTACTCTTGGGAGCGCTCTCACCCTTGTTCTTCAGGGTCCTGGATTGATCCTGCAGGACAAGCGAACCTTTTAGAGCTTTCAGTGATACAAACAGCCCGCTGAGGCATGTGTGCCACAGGTTCACCACCACTGTTCTAGGTGATCTTCCTTGGCCACATGGAGCTTGTATTAAGTCTCAAATAATAACATTCTCTATCAGTCTATGTCCATGAGTAATTATATTAGGCAGTAGTAATTTCTCAAAAACTAAGTAGTCATCTTATTTAGGTGATTCCAGAGAATTCCGTATACCAGTAACCATATTCCTGGTCTTTTTAAAGACATATTTCTTTGGTGTCTTGCTTCCTCACTGTCTTTGTGGATTTAAAAGAGCTTCTTTGGGAAATATAAACCCTTAATCTGAATTTTGTTCTCAATCACTTTACCAGTTAAAAAGTTTTAACAGTATTATGCCTATAGTCAGTCCTAAGGCTGGGTATTAATATGCCTTCATGTTGAAAGGCCTTTAGTTTTCTCTCATGCTGTTTGGGGTTTTATCTTAGTTTGTTTGGGCTAGTATAACAAAACGCCATAGACTGTGTGGCTTATACACAACAGAAATTTATTTCTTACTCTTCTGGAGTTTAGGAAGTGCAAAATAAAGGTACCAGCAGATTGGGTGTCTAGTGAAGCCCCACTTCCTGATTTGTATAAGGCCATTTTTTCTGTGTGTCCTTACAAGGCAGATGGAGATAGGGACTTTCTCAGGCCCCTTTTATAAGGACACTGACCACCTCCTAGTAGTATCATCTGGCAGGGTTGGATTTCGACATACAAACTCAGAGGAAACATGCTCAGCCACATCAGGGTTTAAAAACATTACTAATTTTGCAAGGCCCACAGTTTCTAGGATCTCTCTATTCTGTTTCATTTTTATTTGCAACCTGGCCAATTCTTTCCTGAGCTTTTCTCTTCCTTATATTATTAGATATACCCAACAACAGCTAACACACTACTCATGTTTTGTTTTCAGACTTCATCTTCTAGAGTTACAGATTTATTAGGTTTATCCTTTACCTCCCAAATAGTCTCAGGTAACAGTTTTTCTAAATGCTTCAACACTTCAAAATGAGGGTCCTCATTTTTGTCACTTTTAGAGGCCATTTTTACTACATGACCATTAAGCCAGGACCTCTTATTTTTGGTTTTGATAGAAACCTACTTCTACTGCAAATACACACACACACACACACACACACATGTTAGTAGTATAAGCTATCCTATGCTGCCTATAATAATCCTACGTTTATTTCTTGTTCTTGCTGCATGTTTGTCATTAGGTGGCTATGTCCTACACGATCACTCAGGGACCCAGCCTCTATTCCATCATTATCTGCCCCATTATAACAAGCCACCCAGAATCTAGTGGCTTCAAATAAGAGTGATTGACAACTTCTTAGGATTCTGAGAGTTGACTGAGTGACTTTTCTTCAAGGTGAGGCTGGGATCACCCACACAGCTGCATTCAGCAGGAGAGATGGCTGAGGGATGGGTTCAGCTGGGAAATCCAGACAGCCCTCTCACCACTGGTCTTCCTTCTCTGGGAGGCTGGACCATGATTTCCTCATATCCCAGCAAGGTGACAGGCCTAATAAGCAAGCTTTTGCAAGCTTGTTTTGGTTGGGGGAGGGAGGCAGTGCTGGAGATCGAACTCGGGGCCTTGCACTTGCTAGGCAGGCACTCTACCACTGAGCTAAATCCCCAACCCTTGCAAGCTTCTTATTTGCCGACATGTTAGCTGAAGAAGTCAAATAACCAAGTTCATTGTCAGTACAGGAAGAGGCTACACAAAAACATAGATATTGTGATGTCTACCATAAATACCACAACAGGAATCCATAGACTTTTTCTTTGTCGTTTAGGTAGTGTTTTAGGCTTTGTAGGCCATCCAATCTCTGTTACAGCTTCTCAGCTCCTGTTAGACAGAAACAATGGATAAATTAAATCGTGTGGAAAACTGCATTTTCACTAACAACACCAGATTTGGTCCACCACTGGCCTGGAATGGAAAGCCATTGTCAAGTCTGCAGCAGGGGAAGAAAGGTGGCTCTTTCAGGCTTTGGCCTGGAAGTAACATATGTCACTTCAACCTGTTACCCACTGAACAAGACTAGTTACGTGGCTACACCTAACTATAAAGGGTAGGGAGTATAACCCTGCTCTGAGCCAGAAAGAAGGGGGAGCTGGACAAAGGTGGACACTAGAAGTCCATGGCACAGGAGCCAGCTTTCAAAGATGTCCATTCAGATCATCTGCCTGTCTGTACTGAGTACGAGTACAAGTACTAAAGAAAATGGATGTGAAACCATTGCATTCACCGAGCTCACACAGAGACCAAGACGGCTAGGACCCAAGCAGGAGAAGCATGGTGTATATCTCTGCTCCAGAACTCTGAGTTTCAACTTACTATATGTGCACATGGCTTTTTCACCAATTAGGATGTGGGCAACTTAAGCGTATGATTTTTTCTTCTCTGATAGCTGATGCTTTGTAAGTGTTGTTAGGTATTTGTCAAAGAATGGACAGAATGAATGCTCAAACCATCAGACCAAAACAAGGATTTCTTTTACATTTCTGGGGTCCTGAGTACAGGTGCCTAATTTCTGTGTCTCCTAGGTACCTAGCTCCCTAATTGCTACTGCTGTGCTATATAGAGGCTTAGAGGTATGAGTCATGATTTGGGCCTTTGTGAGTTGTTGTACCTGTGAGAAGGAACAACTAGAGGCACTGTGGATTAAGCTCTGTTTCCTCCATTCTCAGCATTGGGGCAAAGTAACCCAGTAAAATCTCTCTCCAGATTCTAGGTTTTGGGCCAGAAGAAGTGCCTTAAAAGTTTAGGTTCATTTTCTTGCTTTTAAAAGTCCCTAGGGCAGTTAACAAAAACCATCAGTTTGTCTTTATTATCATAAAATATTTAAGTATCCTCATTTCATCATGCCAGAAAGTTACTCTGATAATGAACAGAATAATGTTTCTCTATTATGATCCCCCTTCTTCCCTTCTTTGAGAGATTCTGCTTCTGGATTTTAGCACTGTGCTAAAACCTGGGTTATACAGTGAAGTTATGGTCAGTCCCTAAGAAAAGGTGACATCAGTGGGAGCATAGAGCCCTAAAAGGGTTTATGACAAATGAATACCATATGCTTTACCTATAAAAAAGTAATTAGCCTTGGAGTGACCTTTATAAATGGGAATGTTTCTCAAAGAATATTCATTTTGTTAGATTTGAGAGCTGAGCAACTGTAATTCCAAATTTTGTCATAGTCAAATTCATGATACAGAATCCTCTGAAACATAGTTTTGCAAAACGATCCATTTGAGAGATGTATCCATAGAGAATACACATACAACATGCATTCTTGCTGTAAAGAATTTCATAATCTAGTGCGTGAATCAAGTCTATCTGTAAACAGGCAACTAATATGCAAATGATAAAATTTGTGATCAGCTAAAGTACTATGTTAGTGCTTTTAGAATGTAGGCGTAGGTGTCAAACCAAAGAGGAGAATAGAAAAATTAAAGAATATCTTTATGAAATAAGATATCCTTTAAGCTGTGTGTGAAAGATGCATGGGACTTTGAAAGGACCATGTGAGGGAGAAAGTGCGTTCTAGGCACAGGGAGTGGTGAGTGGCAGGCAGGGGCCTAGTCTAGAGCAGTAGGCAGACAGAGATTGGCTGATCTGGTAACAGCTGAGCTGCAGGGAGGAATAGAAGGAGGAGACAGATGACATCCATGTGCCCTGAATGCTGAAGATGGGCAGGATTTCTGAGGGTAGAACCAGTGCACAAGAAAGAAGCCCAATGACCTTGATAAATTGCTTCCACACGTGAGTCTGTGACTCTTCCTGTGGGTTTGTGTGTACTCTTTTTAATACCTCTTTCTGTGGTCAGAATTCGAATGCATTAATTACTTGTCAAGCGAGTACCTCGTTCTACTCCTTTGTTCAAGAATTGTCAGTCTCCTTTTACTTGCTATCCTAACAATAAGTGCCGTGGGGTTGGAGGTTTAGCTCAGTGGTAGAGCGCCTGCCTAGCAAGCACAAGGCCCCTGAGTTCCATCCCCAGCACCCAAACAAACAAACAAAAAATAATAAGGTCCTTGACTTGAATGGCATTGATATTGCAAATCATCAGAATCAACATTCCCAGCCACAAGGAGGTTCTTGCCCCTGCCTCAGGTAATCCTGGCTGTGAACATGATGTTCTTGGAGTTGTTTTTCACATAGTTTTGTTCTGTTTTCAAATATTTATCCATTTAAGCAACATTGGCATTTAATTCTCAAAGGACATCTGTTCTGCTGGCCCAGCACCTGGCTTCTGAGATAGAACTTTTTTTTAGTTTAGTCCACCTTCTTATGGTAGAAAAATTAATTTTGACTCTAAGCAAATTATTTCATCTAAAATTCATCTTACGAGTTATGTGTGAAACTTTGAGGGGATGACATATGTTATTGCTGGGTTTGGTGGTATTTTTTTGTGTGTGCCTGGCATGGAAGGGCACCCCTGTAGTAATGAGTCAGTATTCAAGAGCTTGAAAACTTTTCACACCTTGGCATTTTAAGCCCTGAGTTTTAGCATTTTTTCCACAGAGATTCATATGCACACATAAAGCTGGTTCCATGGCTTGGCTCCAGCCCATACAAGGTTATTTGCCAATTCCAAAGAAGCAGAGAAGGAAGACACTCATGCCCCGTCATCCATCATTTTTTTCCTATGAATCTTACAGCTGGATATTGAAAAATCTGGATTTGATTTTTTTCTTCATTTCAAGTCAACTGAGTAGCCTGTACACGTGGATATAAAGAAATATAACCAGGAAGTGTTTGTGGTGTTGAGTCAGAACTTGAGATATTTGAAGTCAGCCATTTCAGTAGTGTTCTTATTTCTTTTAAATCAGATTCTGAACATTCTCTTGCAGGTTGTATTCCTTACTGGCTTTGGCTGTGTATACGTGGACATTGTTCATAAGTGTGGCACAATATTCATTACTGTGGCCCCAGAAGGAAAAGCAGGACCTATTTTAACTCACACTAACAGGTAGGTTTAATTATTTTCCCAGCAATAGTATAGTAAGTTTTCCCATTATAAAGTTGTAAACCTATTATTTACTATTTTTGTAATCACATACATACTAAAGCTTTTGGTTAATTGTTATGCAATCCATAAGTGCGTATTATCTTTCTCACGTCTCCCTTCCAGTTCTTCTGTGATGTTTAATTTATAAGAACTCATATTGTTCAGTAGAAATAGTATAAAGGTATCCCGTCCTTCCAAAAACAAGGGAAAAGACATAACATGAACAGAAAATTCTAGAAGGAGAAATATAAGCAACCAAAGAAATGCAAACTTAAATAAGATACTACCTATTTTATCAAATTAACAATGGTGTTCCATCATATGCAGTTCTGGTGGAAGTGCAAATTGGTGTCATTTTCTGGAAGACACTTTAACAATATATATTAAGAGTTTTAAATCCCTTTGGCATAGAAACTCCACTTTTAAGAGTTTTAAGAGTTTAAGAGTTAAAGGGCTGGGGATTTAGCTCAGTGATTAGAGTGCTTGCCTTGCAAGCACAAGGGCCTGAGTTCGATCCCCGGCACCACAAAAAAAAAAAAAAAAGAGTTTAAGAGTTAAGGAAATAATAAGTGGACAAATTTACAGAGTACACAGAATTTATTTCATTGTTCTTTATAACAGCAAAATATTCAGACTACACATGATTATCAGTAAGGAAATGGATGATATATAAATATGTAGTAAATAGTACCTCACAAAAAATAGATGTTACAGAATTTTAATGAAAGAGAAAAAATGCATATGTTATAAACTAAAGTTAAGCAAGCAGAATATTAAATATATGTAAATATCCTGGTTAAATGTCATCTGTACATATAGAAACATAAATACATATATATGAATGTATATATACATATAACAAAGATATGGAAAATTCCTAGAAATTATATTGACATAAGGCTGAAAGCAAATAAGAAATAATACTGAAAGGAAAAGAAACAATCAAAATTGTTAATAGTGTGGAGTTGTAAGTGCTTATTTAATAGTTTCTATATTTTCATTGTCCATTATAACATTTATTTAGTGATCTTAAAAATTAAGGGGCTGGGGATTTAGCTCAGTGGTTAAAGTGCTTGCCTTGCAAACATGAGGCCCTGAGTTGGAGCCCCAGACCCCAAAAAAAAAAAAAAATTAATTTAAAACATATAGTAATAATAATGCTAACTTTCATGTATTTGTCTTAAGCCCTTTTTTAAAACATTTCCTTACTTCTCATGTATGGCTAAGAATTCATTAGTTTGGGCCCTGCTAATTTGAATTGTAGTATTTCAAACAATGTTAGATAGAATGTTTTCTTTGCCCATGTTTGTAAAAAAAAAAAAAATTAATAGTAAAACAAAATTAAAAACCGAATCTTAAATTGTAGAGCAAAAAATTTCAAGCCTACAGGACCCTTAGGACCGTGTTATCTGGGGCACAAATCTTAATGACAATAGCCACAAGACATGCATTGGAAGGTACAATAAGAGCAGTTCAGGGGCTGGGATGTGGCTCACTGGCACAGCACCTGCCTGGCAAGCGTGAGGCCCTGGGTTCAGGTACTTGATTGCACTTCCTTGATTCATTTATTCAGCAGATGCTTTTCCAGTACTTACTGATATCAGGTGCTGTTCTAGGAATGAAGGTATATCCATGAATAAAAATACCAGAACCCCGGCTCTTGAGATTACTTTCTCACAGACATGGAATAGGAAAAAGGGTACAACCGAGAATAAACATCATAAAAATGGAAACATTAGGGTACAGTAGGAAGTCAGCATTCTACAGGGATTAAAAACAGCTCAGTAAGAAGGGTCAGGAGTGGCAGGGCCTAGGGACAGAGAGAGTATAGTTTTAAGAAAATCAGTGTAGGGAAGCCTTACAGAAAAACTGCCATTTGAGTGTAGACTTGAAAGCAGCAAGGTAGTTAGGAGTCTGGTCATCTGAGAAACATGCTTCCAGACCACAGACACAGGCAGTCCCAAGGCCTGGAGCAGCACACCTGGCGCAGTGGTGGGCAGGGAAGGAAAGGTGGCCCAGCAGAGCGGGTGAGGGTGAAACCACTGATGCATGAGGCCAGAGATACACAGGCAGGAAGAAAGACACATGGTGTGGGCCTCGTGGGCCATTGTAAGAACTTAGTTTAATTCTACGTGAAATGAGGAAGTCATTGGAGCATTTTAAGCAGAGAAGTTCTATGTGACTTTGTCGATGTAGACTGGAAAAGAAAAGCAAACCAAAAGATTATTAGAGAAGATTGGAAGAGTTACTCACACTGGCTTAGACCTCTGTGATCTCAGTGGAAGTGGTAATACAGTCATATCCTGGATATACTTTTAAGGAAGCCAGTGGGATTTCCCAGATACATTGGGTAAGAGTTGAAGAAAAGCATCAAGGATGACTCCAGAATTTTTGGTCTGAGCTGGACATGGTGGTGCATGGGGTCCCAGCACTCAGGAGTCTGAGGCAGAAGGATCACAGTGAGTTTGAAGCCAGCCTGGGCCACACAGTGAGTTCAAGGACAGCCTGAACTATATAGTGAGACACTGTCTCAAAAAAAAACAAAAAAATTCTTTTTTTGGTCTGAGCAACTAGTAGGATGTGGTTGCCATTAACTGAGGTGGGAAAGACTGTGTACAGGTTAGGGGGTAAGGTCAGGAGGCAGATTACAGCCATGGTGAGTTAAGATGTCTTGTAGACATGTTAGTGACCATATGGCCAGGCAGTTAGATACACTGGGTTGAAATTCAGAGGGAGTTCTAAGGATCAGCGCATAGATGCTATTTCAAGCCATTAGCCCAGCTGATACCCACAAGGAGGCCAGTGGAGATGGTGAAAAGAAGATCTCCGAGGCTGAGCCATGGGCCTAGTCAGTTAGTCAGTTTCAGGGGTCTGGGAGAGAAGGAATTCACATCAATGACTGAAGACAGGTGATAAGAGAGTGAGATCAGAGAGCAACCATGTAAAGAAAGTGTGTTCAGGAGAAGGGAGTCACTAACAGTGTCAAATGCTATCAGTAACTTGAGGAAACAAAAACCTGAAAGTCTATCTTTTTACCTTAGCCAAACAGAAGTCACTGGTGATCTTCACGAGAGTTTGTTTTACCAAACTGGTGAGGGGCCAAGGCCTGCTCACAGCAAGCTTCAGAGAGAAAGGAAGGAGAGGACTAGGAGAACATAGCTACAGGAAACACTTTGGAGTTTTTGTACAAAAGGATCAGAGAAATCAGTGTTAGCTATAGAACGAAGTGGTGTTACAGAAGGAGTTTTCTAGGATACGAGAAACCAAACCAACATGTTTACAAGTATCTAGTAACGAAGAGAAAGATGATGGAGGACAGAAGTGTGTCGCTGGAGCGATGCCCCAGAGCAGGTGCGTGCAGAGTGGCACTGTAGAGGGTCCCTGAAGAGGAGCAGTGGGGTTCAGGCCAAGAATTGGGGCCAGGAGCCAGTGGGGTTCCTGCTGACTTCTCTTCTGCTTGTTTCACTATTTCAACTTAAGGGGCCTTATTTTATTATCTTTCTTCCTTGTTATCATCATGACAAAGAATTAGTGTACAAAAACTAGAGAGATTCGGGAGTAGCAATCTGGTGTTGATAAAAGAAACAGTATGTAAACATGACAAGAACTTGTAATGGTCCCATTGGGAACATGTCCCGATACTGCTCGAGTGTGGCTGGCTCTGTCCAGACACAAGTCTCATTTGTTCCTTTTGAGAATCTGATATCCCATCAGGAGATGTGTAATAAGGCACTGTCATTGAAAATGAAAGAAGAAAGAAAGGAAAATGGGAGAGACTAATACTCTTTTCCCTTCTCTAGAACTCTGGAGAATACGGTCACCTTCAAAGTCTTCATCACTCAGTTGAGCCTGGCAGTGTCTGACGACCTCACTCACCATACAGCATCATCTGAACTTCTGAGGCTCACTCTAGACAATGTTTTTCTCCACATGGCACCTGTGGCTGGTGCCCTCCCCGGGGAAGACCCCACCATGGCACTCTTCCATCTTTACTCTATGAAGATCTACTGTGAGGACCTGCAGTTGGACAATCAGCTTTATAACAAGTCCAATTTCCACTTTGCTGTCTTGGTCTGTCAGGGAGAAAAAGCAGAGCCTCCCCAGCGTCCCAGAGTGTCAGATCTCCTTGTCTCCGGCCAAGATTTGGAGGGATACAAGGAAAACTGCTTTATCAAACTCTTTGTCACCTTAACTGAGGGCAGGAGATTCCTACTCGACATCAGTGAGCTCAGTTTTGAGCTGAAACCTGCCCGGTTGTATGTGGAAGACACATTTGTGTATTATATCAAAACTTTGTTTGACACCTACCTTCCTCACAGCAAGCCAGCTGGTCAGCCCTCACGGCTCCGGAGGGGTGCTCAGGTGCTCCCCGTGCAGGTGAGACAGCATGCCAGGGCCTTGGTCAACCCGGTGAAGTTACGGAAACTGGTGATACAGCCAGTGAACCTGCTCGTCAGCGTCCATGCTTCCCTCAAGCTGTACATCGCCTCTGACCACACTCCTCTCTCCTTCTCGGTGTTCGAGAGAGGACCCATCTTCACCACCGCGAGGCAGCTCGTGCATGCCCTGGCCATGCACTATGCTGCAGGAGCCCTTTTTAGAGCAGGTAAGTACACAAGCTGAGAGTCTCTGGTGAGCTAGAACCTGAGCAAAAATGACACTCTTTGGGGTAACGCCTTATGTGTGGCAAGGCATGAAGAAGCCATTGGTGGGCGGTGACACACATGGAATTCACAGTTAAGCAAAAGTGGGTCTAAATCTAGACTCTGCCAGGGGCTGGAGATTTAGCTCAGTGGTAGAGCATTTGCCTCGCAACCATTTATCCCTGAGTTTGATCCTCAGCACAGAAAAAAAAAAAATATATACTCTCCCTATATCTGTTTGATATAGGACCTTGGGCGAGTTGTTGAAGCCTCTGATCTCAGTGCCCCATCTAGACAGTGGGTTTTATGATTTTTGAGAGAATCATATAAAAGCATGTCAAGTATCCAGCGTTTTGCTTGGCACTTAATGAATACTCAAGTAATAGTAGTTGTAATATTTTAGCTGTTAATGTAACTTAGAGTTTAATTCAGTTTAGCAAACATTTTTAGCACTGTGCAGGCATAAAACTTGCTTAGCACACTACTACAACCAGGAAGACAAGCCCAGGTCTTTAGCTCCAGTGCCTAAAAGCAATTCAGTTCTAGGTTATTAGTTTTCTTCATTGCCGTTCATGAATAGCTTTGGTGAGAAATTCAGAGGATTTGTGTGCTCCTAAGATGCACAGAGAGCGCTCTGCATACCCTGAGCAGCGCCACTGTCTAGACAGCCCTGAGAGAGAAGGCTGCTGGTGTCTCGGCCTCTCCACAGACCTGAGCCCACAGAGCAAGAAGAACCCTGTGCATCCTTCCCACCCTCTCCACCAGGTAGGTGGCCTCCTGCAGGCAGAGGGCTGCTGTTTCTCAGGGCTCAGTGGGAGAAGTAAGGCTTCCCTCTCCAGTCTGGCTGGAAATCTGCAAAGGGTGATTTAATAAGTACAAAATCTTGTATGGGGAGTACTGTGTGTTAAGGATTGAGTGTTACAGACCGTGTGGTCTCAGAGTACTTTACAGTAATCGGCGTTAAAGCATGTCCTCTTGAGCCAAGTTCACTCTAAAACAGTTTTACTTTGATAGTCTGGCCCTTTGTGGTCCCAAAAATTCAAACAGAGAGCATCATCCAGAACTGTTGAGCTCTTCAGTCCCCTCCAGGAGAGAACATGGAAATCTCACTCTCTGAAACTGACAAGGGCGAGAATCTCTGTTGTGCTCTTTTTGTGATCTCGCACTTGGTGAATGAATTCCCATAGATGATTCAGACTGTAGAAAAAAAGAAATCTATGTTGTCATTGGTAAGGTGCCAGTAACTGTGCCATTCTGGTAAGATTACATTTCCTCCATAATGAAATTCATAGAGTTAATAGGGCAATCCGGACTCTTTTGTAAAAGAAAATGACAAGATCAGAGAGAGGGCCCGGCTAGACCTGTTGTTTTGATAGCTTGCACAATGAAGAAAATATTTCCCTCTTGCTAAGAAGTCATTTAAAAATAAGCAGTTAACATTTCAAATTTAATAGATGGATCTATTTACAAACCATTCAAGAATTGTACCCTTTTAGGCAGTTTTAACTTTTAACATGAGAAGCAGACATGTAGGTTACTGAGCTCTGATCTGAAGCCAGGGGAGGAATGGGGTTCTGTCCGCTCACTGAATGGTGCCAAGGTGCTGGAAGCACCCGGCTGTGTGATGAGCTGGAGGAGAAACTCCACCTGTGGCCCCGAGTGACCATGGCCCTTGCAGCCTGTGTGCTAAAAGTGATCCTTTGTTTTGTGTTTTTAATGAGTTTTCACAAGAACATTCTGTTTGGATTTTTGGTAATTCATCTAAAAATCCTCTTGCTGTCCCAGTCTCTCTATACTCTAATAGAGAGCCAAGTTTTTAGAGCCTGTTGGAAACTCTGTCCCTAAAAATCTGTTATTGTCCCTCAGATGATCCTGACCTCCCCATTAAAACGCTTGTCTGATTGAGCTTAAAAAAAAAAACAAAAACTGAAGACCCTTCTGAAACAAAGTAGTGATTGAAATGGAAAGATGGCCAGAGGCTGCCAAGCCCCAGGGAGAGAAGTCTTAAGAGAATGAAGCAGCATTCTTGTAGAGGGAGGTTAGGGCTGGTTAGGGCTGCCTGGGAGTGAGCGGGTAGCACCCCCACCTCACATGGGCAGCAGTCGCCTACTGGACTCGAGGAGGAGGTGCATGGTTGTTGTGGCCAAAAACACCTGACCTCATTTCTAGAAAGTTGGTAGAGACATTTGAAGAGGTTTATGAAATAGCTAATGATGACCAGAAATGAATATGGATTTGGGAATTTCTTGAGGTCCCTGTCTACCTGCAAGCTTAAATCTGACAGGAAGTCAGACATGCTTTCTGTCAGCCAACTTTCCTGACACCTGAGCACAAGATGTATAACCACTCTCTGTATCTGAAGGATCCACATCTGCAGCTCTAACCAACTGCACATCAGGAGTATTTGAAAAAAGAATGGTGTCCATATTAAATGTGTGCAGACCTTTTTTCTTCTCACCATTCCCTTAAAAATGCAATGTAAAACTAGTGACACAACATTGACATTGTATTAGGTATTGTAAGTGATCTAGAGGTGGTTTAAAGTTGAGGGACGATACTTACAGGTTGTATACTACATTGTCTTATATGAAGAGCTTGAGCATCCTCAGACATTGGTAGCTGTGGGGGACCTGGTTTCAATCCTCCATGGATACAGAGGGGTGACTGTGTTTGCTTTTGGAGGAAAACAATTAAAGATTATCCTTGGGTACTTTCCGCCCTTTTCTGGCCAGCTTAGAAGCTACTGGGATGCAGCTCTGGTCCACGAATAGCCCTCCTATCAGCCAGTGGCCGCAGGTGTCAGCAGCCGTAACCCAGAGGATCCCAACCCAGCCTCAGCCAAGGCGGGGGCCTTCTGCCTCCATGTGCCCTGTGCTGCCCCACATTGGGCTGTTGTTGAGAAGGCTTTGTTTAACAACAGTAACTGTTTTTTCTTCAGATGTTAAGCCTTTAGTGAGAAGGTTCCTGTCTTCAGGTAGAACCTCACATTGATTCCAGGTTAAAGGGAGTCTGCTCACTCTTTACCTCCAGAGAAGAATATTCTACAACTTCCCACAGCACCTTACCTGCTCCTTGCAGCCTGGGCTTGTAGAAGGGCAGGCAGAGGAGGCTTTAGAATTAGGCAGCCCTGAGTTAGAGAGCCAGCCCCTATATCTACTCAGCAGGAGATTGTGGGCAGAGAGGACACCATGCTGGATTCACTTCTGCCTAGTCCAACCCCTGAGCCACTCAGTCACTGGTAAACTGAAAGGAGATTATGATACTCTCACCACAGTTGCAAAGGAGAATTAAATGAGTAATGCACTGCCCCCACAGCACTTTCCCATTTGTGTTCTTCATCTTCTGGAAATTATTCCCTCCTCTGACCTAAACGTTACTCTCACCACTCCTTATGTTCTGGAGAAGGGAAAGGGGCTCAAAATTCACAAAAGTCCTTCTGTGCATGGGCTGAGGCTGGGCACCTATTGGGACCCTGGCCTGGCTCTTGGACTAGCACCTTCCAGATCCTCTCAGATCAGTGCCTGGACTGAGGATCGCTGTCACAAGACTGTCCGCCAGACCCTAGCTGCTGAGAGATGGTGGCTCCCACACAGGGCTTGTCCTCACGGCCTTCACTCTAAAGGGCGCCAGCCAGCATGGGGCTGGGGAGGTCACTGGATTCCTGGAGGAAGTTGCCTTTTCAGATTCTTCCTCCCCTTGGCCCTTAGCTGGCACCTGCCCTATGGTCCCTGGGCTCCCAGCCCACAGTAGGGGCCAGGCAGCCTCATTCCCACGAGGCATAGACTGTCATCAGGCCCCTGAGCAGGCCGGCTCCTGGCAAGCCCAGGCTTAAATAGGAAACCAGATCCACAGCTGCGTCCCCTGGGACATGGCAGGGAATACTCCCCTCACACTAACCCAATCAGTGTGTCCCTGTCACTGGTGTTTACACAAGCAAAGCTAGGGCTGAAGGGGAGACATTTATCTGGTTCTAGCTCTGCTCCAAAGGGAAGCACTCAGCTTTGTAGGATTGAGAAAGATTAAAAATAACTCCTCCATCCTTGTCAGAAGTTTGCATGCCCTTGCAGCAGTCCATTTAGCATCTGGCCTCTACTGGGCCACGCGGCTTCCCCTGCTGCTGCCCGCTGCCCCTCCTGCTGCTGCCCGCTGCCCCAGCCTGCTGGTGAGCACCTGCCCCAGGCTGGAGGAAGTGTCGCCAGCACAGGGGTCCCTGTTGCCACAGTGCACGAAGCTTGGCAAGGAAGTCATATTGAAGCCATTTGTGAGGCTGCCAGAGGATTGCTTTGATTTATAATGTATGAAAGTTCACTATTTATGAATTCACAGTGAATGAGTTACTTCCCCTATTTTACTCTGAAGAAGCTTATTACATTCTCAATTCTGGTGTCCAAAATTAATTGCAGGGAAACTGGGTCACTTCTCACAACTGGTGAAAGTGCACACTCAGGCTTCTGTAACCCTCGCTGTGGTCCATTCCAGGCTGGGTGGTTGGGTCCCTGGAGATCCTCGGCAGTCCCGCGAGTCTGGTGCGCAGCGTGGGGACCGGCATCGCTGACTTCTTCAGGCTGCCCTATGAGGGGCTGACCCGGGGCCCTGGCGCCTTTGTGAGCGGCGTTTCCCGAGGGACGACGTCCTTTGTGAAGCACATTTCCAAAGGTAGCTATGCTGTTTCTCGTGCTAATGCCTTCACTTTGTTCCTTGCCTGTCGTACTTTTTCCCTGTAAAGAACGCGTGGAAGACGTGAATGCATTCACATTGCCTTTAGCTTTGTTTGGCTTGTTAGCTTGCAGTGAAATATTGGTTTGGAACAAAGCTCATATATAATGTCTTATGCTTTAAACAGATCACTGCTTACTGGTAGTGTGTGAAAATGTTTCAGAAACTTCAGAATTTTAAACCTCCCTTTGGGAAAACAAGGATTGGCTCAACTGTTATTCATGTGATAAATATAGAAATATTAAAGGTGTTCAAGATTTCTGCTAAACATCAGAAATCCTACACTGTGTTGCTTCATCATATTTTTTTAATGTAGATACAGTTGTCATAACTTTCTTAAGGATGTGGATGCGTTTTGACATGGAAGCTGATTTAAAGGTGAACCGGCCAACTTTTCTCTAGCATGGTACGTAAACAGTGCCATCTTGTGGCCCAGACAGGTCACCGGGCTCCAAGGCCGAACCGCTCCCCACCAGGAGAATGTTTTGGTTTCATCTGTGAGTTTGCTTGATGATATTTTGGTCAGGTTGGCAGTGACTCGGGAACTAACAAGGGCCATCTGAGACCCCTTTTCTTCTCAGCAGGAGGCAGGGAAAGCAAGGCGAAGGCCTCCTTCCCCATAAAAGGCATTGTACTGTAGACAGTGCCGCATTCCCTTATGAGTGGGCAGATTGTGGAAGTCTCCAGAAGGCCTCAAAAGAAGACTTGAACTTGAAATATGAGAATGCATGATCCATAGCGAGGAGGGGGACAGCCTGGGTTGGGGTTGTTAAGAGAGCAGCGAGAGCAATCAAAACAAATTCCGTGGACAATGAGAAGGACATTCATGGAGGCCTGAGAGCCAGGGAGCCAGGCTTGGCCTCACTAGACGAGTCCCCAGCGGGCTGCTCACTCTTGACACTGGAATCTCTGTGGTTCTGTTGTTTTTATTCTAAAATACAACAACCAACACCTGCTAAATTGAACCTCAACAGTAATTTTAACATTTTGAGTCACTGAGGGGTTTTTTTATACTGGTTCTCTCCTCTTAGCAAAATCTGTCTGTCTGTAGATGTGGGGGATGCATGTGTGTGCTGTTCTTCTCAGAACACTGGTAAAGATGCAGCCACAAAAATGTCATCTTCCGTTTCTTCTTCAGACTAGATGTCTAATAACAGAGGAGCTCGTTAGCTTCAGGACATGCCTATCACTACCTTCGACTTTTGTTTACCAAGATAAACGTGGGCCTGCAGGAGGGCTAGGACTGCTCTGAGCAGGTGGCTGAAGTCACTTTCTTCTGAAAGCTGTGCAGAACTGTGGCTTTGTTCCTTTTGTTCTCTTTATTTCTTTTCAGTTAACATCCTGAATATCAAAATTGCACATCTTCTCTGTGGCGTAATAATTATTTCCTCACAATGTCAAATGATAAGGTTTAGTGTCTCCCTTTATTAAACTGAAGTAATAAGTAAATGTTATTCCTAAAGTGGAAACATTTCCTTGTAATCTATCTAAAAAGTCACCAACACAGCCTTTAAAAGCAGAATAGGCAAATTTAAGCCTTCAAAGCTGTGCCTCAGTGAGGCCTTCAGAATTCATTTTTTGTGTTTTGGGGCGGGTAGGTTGGTTGGTTGGTTGGTTGGTTGGTTGGTTCATTGGTTTGAAACAGGGTCTCACTGTGTAGTTCAGGCTGGCCTTGAACTCACTATGTAGTCCAGGCTGGCCTTGAACTCGTGGTGATCCTCCTGCCTCAGCCTCCCAAATTCTGGAATTATAGGTGTGTGCCCCCACACCCAGCTGGCCTTCACAACTGTTTAACAAAGTCTTGACAATCAAACAATAGGAAGGCTATGAAACTCTAGGCCTCTGTCTGGCCACAGAAATTCTTACTTTACAATCTTGAGTACCATCACCCTCATAAGCAAATGTTAATCTTTACCTCATTTTCTTAAGGCTCTTGTGTCAGACATAGTTGTAGGAGGGAGCCAACATGCCTCCCCCCGGCCATGCCTGAAAGGGACATACCTGCTCATATCACCACACCCACCAGACATGCATGCCACAGCTCTGAGACCCACCGTGCATGTGACAAGGAGTGTTCTTCTGTCCTCAGGTACCCTCACGTCCATCACCAACCTGGCCACCAGCCTGGCCCGGAACATGGACCGGCTCTCGCTGGATGAGGAGCACTACAACCGCCAGGAGGAGTGGCGGCGGCAGCTCCCCGAGAGCCTCGGCGAAGGGCTGCGGCAGGGCCTCTCCCGGCTGGGCATCAGCCTGCTCGGTAAGGGGCTGGGCACGGGGCTCTATGAGCCCGGGTGTGGGCTCTCCGGGAACTTTGCCTTCTCCCTAGCACAGCCGTGAAGTTCGCCTTTGTGTGGACAAGGGAGACTTGACTCACAGGGTGAGGCACTCTCCCTGCCGCCCACGGTGCACCCCCAGGCTCTGGGACAGAACCCCATTTCCCAGAGCCACCATGTGGCCATGACAGGGTCATCCCAGGGCCTGCACAGATGCTGTGCTGTGCCTTCCTCTGCCTGTAGTAGGACACTAGCACAGCGGTGTCTGTGCAAGGGCGGTAGCATTCAGCTGTTCGCTTATAGGAGTGAATGACAGGCAGCCCTCCTGAAGCCCTCACCCCACTCCCTAAATCCCACGGCACTTGAGCACCGTGCACATGTCATGTAAACCTGGGTGAAGAGCCGCCTTCTCCTTTTATGTATTTTTTATTTATTTTGAGATCAGCCTTACTCAGAATAATTATTATTTGTCAAGCAGCCACATGGTGTGGTTCGAGGTGAAGATTGCTATGGATATTTCAAAATATTACAAATATTTGAAAATATGTTGCTTGGGAAAGTCTATTAAAAAAGAAGCCTCACAGCTGAAAGCATAGTGCAGGATTTCCAGGGTAATTTTATTTATTTGCTCGCAAAGAAATTTAAAACTGTACTGCTTGGCAAGCTGCCTTCCACGCGTCTGAGGGAGTGCACGCCTCAAAGAGATCAAAGTGACCAAAGCAGTGCAGAGCACAGGGAAGAAAAGAGGAACTTGAAAGCCTTCATCCTCTCTGTCTTCTGTTCTCCGCAGCAGCTCGGCCCGCAGCACAGCCAACCACGGCCGTGGGAGGAAGTAATAAAATATTACAAGAGTAGGTGAAGTTACTAGAAATTATTGAAGGTACTAACAGTTAGTGGTGTGGTGCACCATCATTTGATCCTGCGTGGAAATGGGGAAGCTGGCAGCCTGCTGGGCAAGGAGCAGCCTGCAGGTGGGACTCCTTTGGAGGGCAGTGCATGGCAGGGCCACATCCCTCAGGATCCTGGGCCCCAGCCTGGTCTTTGTGGTGCTGGGAAAGTTCTTCTGTGCTCCTGGGTTTCTGTTTTATAAACTGGAACTGGCCATTATTAGAAGTAACAAGGGGTATTGGGCAGACAGAGCCTGTCATATTATTATTATGGTAACAAAAGAACTGTAAGAAATGCGTGGTTTTAAAGAATGTCCCAGAAAATAGAGGTATTTAAGCAATGGCAGGCACATGCTTGCTTTAGTTTAGTCGAATGAATTAAATTGGTATACCCAGAGAAAGTAACAATGAGGTTATCTTGGGACACTTGAGGTCATCATTTTGGGATTTTAGGATATTTTTATTCTAAGAATTATAGGCTTAGATGCCCTCTGCTCTTGGCATGACAGCTTCCTTCCCCCAACCATGTTCTTCCTGGAACTTCTGTGTGAAAGGGTACCTGAGCAACAGCGATGTGGCTGTCTTTACCCTCATCCTGAATCCCTCCTGGCCCAGGGGTTCTAGTCCCTTACTACCCAGTGAAGCCCCCGGCCGTGCTCGGCTTTTGCTCTCTCAAAGCCACCTGCTGCGGGGGGTCAGCTAGGTGAGGAGTTCCAAATCTGCCCCACTGAGGTCACCCTGCAGGCATGGTTTCCACTGACAGGGTGAGACATCATAAAGCTATGAGCTTCAGTGTGATCGTAGTGTCTCCAGTAACCTCATCCATGCTGTCTGCAGAAATGGCAGCGGGCCCGTGAGGTTTGGTGTATACCAGGTCATCTCTAGACACCTGTGAGGTCTGCGGTGCCGGAAACCCCTCGGTGTGTACAGGCTCACCTGCAACGCCAGCCTGCCTGTTCCCTGGGAGCTCCAGTCCCAGCCTGGCACACGCTGGAACTGCCCAGAGTCCATGATGGGCACCTTCACCTTGGCCCAAAGCAACATCCTGTTCTCTGAGAGGTCAAGAGCCTGTCTGTGCCTCACAGAATCTCTGGGTTACCTCACAATGCCCGTACCTGTGATGACCAGATGTGTGGCAGAAAGGAGAGGAAGACTAGGAGCAACAAGTCTCCTCACATTGAAAAATATAAATTTGTCACCACATCATTCATCGCTAGAAATGGCATTTAAAATTGCCAGATGCATTTAAGTACCTAATTGAAGTTAGTGATTAAAATATATGGTGAGTGTTTAAAATGTATTACAGTAAAATACATTGCCATTAATTCCCTTCAAAATCCACCTCACTCTTGCTTCACACACACTTATCCCATTTTTTTGTCCCATCATTCTTGCTACTTTCTGAAGCACTTCTGGAACTCCTCTTTGTGTATTTACAATATGTGATTAAAAACACAGTGAACATTGTTACCAAGTGCCATCCAAGGGAAAGACAGGCGCATAGAAGCATTACGATGTGTCCTCAACTACCTCATTCACTGGACCTGGCACCATGTGGCTTCTGGCTCTCCCCCGTGTCAAAATGACCATGAAAGGTAAACATTTTGAATTGTCAGGACATGAAGGAGCCACAACAGTTGCAACTAAAGACCCTTGCAAAAGAAGACTTTTAGAGCTGCTTCAGAAAACCTCAAGGATGATGGGATAAGTGTGTTTGAAATGAGGAAGATTAATAACAATGTGTCTTTTACTGAAATAATTCTTTTGTAGTTTAAGTAGTCATCATATTCTTCACTCCAACCTTGTATAATACAGGGAAATTGAAATTGTAGTTGTTCATTTTCTTCCTTTATAAGACAAAAACTTTTAAGGACCCAGTTAAAAATACAGTTAAAGAACATCTTGGGTGACAAAGCACTTTCATAGGTGTCATCTTACTTGGTCTTCACAAACCTAGCCATGGATGAAGCTAACGGACCGCCCCGCTCAAACCTCAGGAAGCCAGAGACCCTGAGCCTTTCCACCATGTCACCTACCCCTGGAGGGTTCCAGACCTGAGAACCATCCAGATGAGGGAGACTTAACAGTTGCAAGTTCTAGAGTAGAAAGAACACACTTCCCCCAGATGGGTCTCTCAGCTCTGTCTCCCCATCCTGGGAGGTGCTTGAAAATCAAAGGCAGGCTTTAGCTGCCCTGCCTAGCCACCATGTGACCCCAGCTCAGGGGTCCCAACAAGATAGGCCTCTTCTCGGTGGCTCAGAAGTTGGCCATCAGGTCGTGACTCGCAGCCATGCCCACCAAGGGCCAGTGCTTGCGAGTGGTACCTTGACACAGCCTGCCATTCGCAGTGAGGTTCCATTACGTGGGACTGCACGGTGACAGACCCATGTGCTTTGTTCTCAGTTTGTGCTTCTGTTCTGGTTACAAGAGTTGCCTCAATGCAACTCTGCAATGATAGCACCCTGTTGTTACTTGTGTCTGGAATGGTGAGCTATAGCACAGTGTCCCAGCCACAGCCTGCGCCTCTGCTCTCCTAATAGAAAAGGACCTGAAATAAAATTATACCTCGTCAGGAGGCTGGCACCACCAGAGGCCCCTGCCCAGGGGTCCCCGCCTGCTGCCTGCAGTGTCACAGCAGTGGTGAAGGAGCCCAGTGGTCCCCTCACTTCTCAGATGGGCCTCAGGCCTCCCCTGACTGAGGGTCCAGAGGCAGCACCCCCCACACGCCTCCAGCACTCTGCCCCTGCTGCCAGGCCCTCCTTCCCCACTTCCCTCATCACATCACAGCCACGTCCATGTGGCCACCGCCCCCACCCCACGGGCCTGATGCCAGCGCAGCCTCGAGATCAGTTTCCACTACTTAAAGCATTACAGCAGAGTTTGAGTCTATGACAGTAAATAATTTACCAGTTGTAGGACTTAGCTGGATTATACCGCATCATCAAGGGCTCCCACAGCCTAGGTGAAGCTGCTCCCTCACTCCCCCTTAGTAGGCTTGCAGGGACCACAGAGCAGCTGGCGTCTCCCCTGGCCGCTGTTGTCCACCTCATCACAGAGAGGAGACAGTTACACCTGGCCACTAGGGAGGTGTTGGTGTGCGTGACAGGCTAGCTTTTCCCCCTTCGAGGGTCTGGCTCGGAGCTTGGGCACATGATCCAGCAGCTCCTTCTCTACCTCTAGATTCCTAACACCTTGTCAAGGGGCTCAGCCTTCCTGCTCTCCTAACTGCACAGGTAGTTTATCTATCAAAGCCACAGTAACTGGGGCCTTTGCTGTGGCCAGTGACAGGGGAAGGCACAAGATCAAAGGCAGCTTTCAGACGCATCTGTACTTCAGCAGAGAGAAGTTCACACCCTGTATGGATGGTCAGGGGCGGTCATGCTGCAGGTTCCTTGTGAAGGCTGGAGCTGCCACATGAAAAGGAAGTGGCAATTTTAATGACATAACCAACCTCCCCATCTTTTTTTGAGACAGGGTCTTGCTGTGTAGCACAGGCTGGCCTCAAACTCACAGCGAGCCTCCCGCCTCAGTGCTAGGATTACAGGCGTGGGTTGCCGTGCCTGGCTGCCCCCATCAATTTTAGAAGTTGTATTGAAAGCCACACTTGAGAAAAGACTTTTCTACCAGAAATACTGGCAGAAATCTAATTTATTGATATAATTATTTCCCCATTTTATGTAAACATGGAGACCGTTCAGAAAATCAGATAATGAAGTGAGGAAAGCTTCATTCTTTAATTTGATGCTGTTCACTTTGAACTACCTGCAGAGTTGCTGCTCTGAGCTGTGGAATTGTAGGTGGAGACCGAAGGATCCGGTCCCTTGGCCTCTGACAAAGTGAAGGGCCTTCCCCAGCCAGAGCCCCGCACCGGAGCACAGAGTGATGCTCAGCCCTGGAGAGCAGGGCAGCCGGAGCAGCTGCGTCACCTCGGCCCGTCTTCCCGTAGACGGCTTAGGTGGCACTGCTCTAGAATGGGAACTGAACTGTCACCTCAGCAGTTTCTTACTCTGTCACAGCCTAGAGGACTGGAATCCTTGAAAATTTCCTTTACATGTGACCCGAAGGAACTAGACTTTTGTTTAATGGGTTTTGTTCTATGGGCTGTCGCTTGAAATTAGCAGATCATTAACTGAAACCTGAACATCTCAAGAGACTTTGAATTAGTACCATTTGGAGTAATGCGATTTGATGGTACTAAAATTTCTATGAGGGCACGGTGCATTATCATATATCCCCAAGTATGAGTTGAAAACAGGGAACTCTATCAAAAACTGTGAAGAAATTTTTACTTCTGAGTTAGGGAACCCCCTGGTCTATCGTGAAAAAAGGACTAGCAAGGCCTTTTCTTGGTCTTCTCATTGGCTCTCGCAGTAAAAGGTGCAAGAAGGACACATCCAGGGGAGTGGCCGGGGAGGCCTTTCATTTGTAACCACCTTCCTTGGCTCAGGATGGGAAGTACCACCCCCATGGCAAAACTCATAGAACACGTCCGTGAAACAGGGTTTTTGCAGCTGTTCTACAAGAGAAGAGTAAGTGGCCAAACCTCAGTTGAAGTAAGAGAGAATGAAGTTTTCTAAAATTCGTAAAGAGCCTGTTTCATAAATAGGACAAATAAATACATGGGCTGATAAAAAAAAATACAGTGGGCACTTAAAGTTAAAAATGTGTTACAGTTAAAGGCACATTGCTGTCAATCTTCAAAATACTTCCTCTCACTTTGAACACACTTGGCCCTTTGTTCTTGCCACTTTCTGAAGCGGTTCTGGAGGTTGTTATTCCCCATCTTTAGGAGGTGTGATCAGAAAGGCAGTGAATGCTGCTGCTGAGTGCTATGCACGGAAAGGCAGGCTCATAGAATGTGGCAGCGTGCCCTCATCCACCTGATTCACCAGATATGGCACCATGCTGACTCCTCCCAAAATCAAAGTGACCATGAAAGGTAAACATTTTGAATCAATTCAGGACATTGAGGTAGCCATGACAGCACAACTAAAGACTCCCATAAAAGAGGACTTCTAGCAAAAAATGATGGGCTAAGAGTATTTGAAGTGAAGGGTTTATTTTGAAGAGATTAATGACAATGTGACTTGTACTATAATAAAAATATACATTGAAACCTTCGCCATGTATTCTGATCATACAGAGTAGCTTGGTGGTTGGGAGCTGGGCCCTGAGTCAAGCCCCTTGGGTTCAAATCCAGGCCCAGCTACATAACAGCTATGTGACCCTAGGAAAACGCCCCACCTTCTGTGCCTCAGTGTCCTCTTCTAGAAAATGACAAAGCAGTGCCTGACTCCTAGGATTATGAAGATTAAATGATCTCATATAGACAAAGCTCTTTGCACAGTCTCTAGCACCTAGTAAGCACTCAAGATGGACTGGCCATAAAAGAAATAAATACAGTGTCAATTATTACCCTTATTAAGTAACTACATACTATTGAATATCAATAGCGATAATATTAAATCATTACTAAGTAATCATGACTGTCAAAAGTGAGGACATAGAAGGGCTGCCTCTTCCCCCACCTGACTGCACTGGTTATGCCGCCCCGGCACTCTCCCCTGCGGCTCTTCCTTCCCCCTCTGAGGCACTGCCTGACTCTGTGGAGTGGGACTGGTGGAAACTGGGGGGCAGTCTGGTATGGTTGGTCGGTTTCACACATCTTGAACACTGTGATTTGATGAAGAAATGTGTCACATCAGCAACCCTCAGTGTACTTAGATAATTGGTAAATAAACGTATAGTAAAAGATTTTATAATGAGGGCAGGGATTCATTTTCAATCCAAATAAAACTGGGATCCAGATCAGGGTTTCATTTTGTGAGGATTTTAAGCCTCTGTCCTTACCAAGGGCTTTTGTTATTTCAGGTGCAATTGCTGGAATAGTTGATCAGCCAATGCAGAACTTCCAGAAAACATCTGAGGCTCAGGCTTCGGCAGGACACAAAGCCAAGGGCGTTATCTCAGGCGTGGGGAAAGGAATCATGGGGGTGTTCACAAAGCCCATTGGAGGAGCCGCAGAGCTTGTGTCCCAGACTGGTTACGGTAAGGCGGTGGGAGATTGGGCCGTCAGACATTACCGCTTGATTTGCATTATGATGCCAGGGTCCCTTAGGGTAACCTGGCCTTTCACAGGGAAAGGGGTGAAAAATAATGGATAGACACTAGCTCTCTTTCTTGCCTTCCTATATTTGTTTACACAGTAGAATTGTGCTCCCAGTAAAAAGTAATAAAATTGTACAAGCAGGAAATAAATTATTTCAATTAGCAATTTCACACTAGATTCTGTGATTGGATGTCACAGAATCTTTTTTACAGTATACTTAATAAAACAGACTTTAAGCCAGGTGTATTGGTGTGTGCCTGTAATCCCAGCACTTGGGAGGAGGCATTAAGGCAGGAGGATCGCTGAGAGTTTGAGGCCAGCCTGGACTACATAGCAAGACCTGTCTCGAAAAAATCAAAATAATAAAATAAAATAGACTCTAATGAACAGTAAGCAGTTAAGAGGTTGAGAGCAGTATGGAGAATATATTGCAGCAAAGAATGATTACTATTTTTCCCCACAAAAGAAGGCTATAACAAGGCAGGAAGAGCTGTGTGAGCGGTAGTGTGTCTGTGAAGGAGGGTGAGGGGGTGTGCACGCAGATCTTTGGGTTTGGGGTGGCTTCTCTGCAGTCCCCACCCTGCTGTGCACAGCCAGGCTGAGTCTTGTGGTCAGTAGGAACAAGGCCACGGCCTGCTGCTGAAAGCTCCTTCCCCAGACAGCTGCGGAGACCTGTGACTGTGGCGTTCCTTATGCTTGCATGGTGGTGCTTATCTTCTGCACTCTAGGCAGAGCACGTTAACTCTAGTAAACATGTGGCTGGGATTGTTACCTTTTTACCTAAACTGTTGTTATCGTTTTGGCATGAAGTGCTAACCCATACCTCAACCACAGGAGGGCTGCCCACTTGTCAGCCGCCCAGCACTCTGCATCTGCCACTGCCCAGACCGTCTGTGGGCCGCATCTCACTGCTGGCATCTGTACCTCTGGGTCTGGCAGGATGCAGCCCGGCCAGGCATGACAGCAGTGTGTGAGGGAGGGAGCGGGATCCCTGTGCCCCGCTCCAGGCAGCCATCAGGAGCATCCCCTGCGAGACCAGACGAATGGGAGCCAAATCCCTCTGTGCTCCACCTCTACTCCTGGGAAACTGACAGTAAGAATTGCTGCAGCTTGTCAGGGAACAGGTTAAACTCTCCCTCATCAAATGCTTAGCCCTTAGACATGTATTCCTTTTGCTACAGACTCCAGCGAAGCGAAGCCTGCTCGTCCTTCATAAATCCTTCTACTTTTTTTTAAAATTTTTTTTTATTTTTACCAAGAACATGTATTGGTACATTGTATACATAATGATCATAATCAACATGGTTATTTTGTACCTGTACATGATACATCTTGTTTTCCCCCCTCTTCCCCCCTTCCCCTCCCCTCCCTTCCATTCACCCACTCCTCCCTATTTGCAACAAGTGTAACTACACTTTACCATTTTTTCCCTTCATCTTACTTTTCTTTTAACCTTCTTCTTTATCCCCCTTTTCCCTATCTAGTTCTCTCTTTTGAATACTATCTCTCTTTTTTCTTTTTTAAACAAAATATCTATTCTACCCCTTTGTCCTTATTTACACTTATGGTTTCTCATATCAGAGAAACAATTCGATGTGTACTAGTAAGTGTCTGATTTATTTCACTTAAT
>PVJO010001140.1:0-186959 GCA_004026905.1 Hystrix cristata
AAAAAAAAAAAAAAAAAAAAAAAAAAAAAAAAAAAAAAAAAAAAAAAAAAAAAAAGAAAGAAAGAAAGAAAATTACACAATCTTCCAGATCATTACACAAACTTCCAGAGTGTCTTTATGTAAACACAAGCAGAGGCTGGGAAGATACCTCAGTGGCAAATACTTGCCTACCATATGCAAGCACTTAGTTCAATCTCCAGTTCCACAAGCCCCCCCCAAAAAGTGGCAGGTTCTTAAAAATAAAAAATAAGAACAAATATAAGCAAACAGGTACACTTATTGTTACCTTACCATCTCCCACCTTTTTACATGAAGGGCATTGTACTACATACTCAGTTCTGCATCTTGATTTTCCCCTCAGTAAGATCTCCTGTAGATCTGGTGTGATTAATTTTATATGTCATCTTGATTGGGCCACAGCGTGCCCAGTTATTTGATCAAACATTATTCTGGATGTTTCCATAAGAGTGTTTTGGGATGAGATTAACATGTACATCACAGATGAGTAAAACAGTCTGCTCTCCCTCCTGTGGGTGGGCCTCATCCAATCAGATGCTGACCCTCCCCCAAATAAGGGAGAATTCAGAATTCCTACTTCCTGATGTCCTATGAACTGGGGCATCAGCTTTTTTCCTGCCTTCAAACTCAAACTAAAATATTGGCTTTTGCTGGATCTCAAGCCTGCTAGTCTCTGGACTAGAACTGTACCATCAGCTGTGCTGGTTTTCAGGCCTTTGGACTTGGACTAGAAATGAACCATTGGCCTTCCAGGGTCTGTAGCTTCCAACTCTCCCTGCAGATCTTGGGACTTGGCAGCCTCCATAACTGTGTGAGCCAATTCAATTTCTCCTCTGATTCTTTCTCTGGAGAACCCTAAGACAAGATTTTTGCAAAGCAGTATATTGAAAATGTTCTCACGGGTGTGATGGTGTATGCCTGTAATCCCAGCACTTGGGAGGCTGAGGCAGGAGGATCACAGTAAGTTCATGGCCAGCCTGGGCTACATAATAAGTTCAAGGCCAGCCTGAACTATATAGCGAGACCCGGTCTCAAAAGAAAAGAAAAGAAAATGTTCTCTTTTCCTTTTTCCTGCTGTTTTGTTTTGTTTTGCTTTGAGGCAGGGTCTCACCATGAAGCCCAGGATGACCACAAATTTGTAATCCTTCTGTCTCATGCTCCTGGGTTTGGGGATTATAGGTGGGCACTACAACAAACAGCTTTGATTATTTTTAGCACCCTAAAATTTGTTTGTACCAAATTTAATCAGTCCTCTATTTTATATGTTTGAGTGATTTTCAATCTTTTATATTAATAACAATAATACAACAATGAGTAATCTCATATATTAATAATTTAGTATTGGGTACCAGTATATCTGCATAATAAATTCTAGAACTAGAGTTGCTAGGTTAAACCATATACATGTCTGTAATCTTGATATTGTGAAACTGTCCTAGCCAAGGGCATGGTCCACAACAGAGACTGAAGACTAATGGGTTGTTGCTTTGCTTTGTTAGGTTTACTCCAGGGAGTATTTTTTATTTTTTATTTTTTTTATTTTTTTTTTTGTGGTGCCAGGGATCGAACTCAGGCCCTTGTGCTTGCAAGGCAAGCACTCTAATCACTGAGCTAAATCCCCAGCCCAGGGAGTATTTTTTAAAAGTAGCTGATTTTTATGTTGGTGAAGGAGTGAAGCAACTGGACCTGTTACACTCAGCTAAAGGGATGTGTAAATAAGTACAAATATTTCAGAAAAATTTGGCAGTTTCTTGTAAAATGAAATACCTGCCTATGTTTTGGTCTCAGTAAGGATTCAGTCAGAGAAGATGAAGGGATTTCTGGCAGGGATCGTTTTCTTAATTTTTTGGTACTGAGGCCTGAACCCAGGGCCTCAGGCTTGCTAGACAAGTGTCCTACCAGTGAACTAAATTCCCAGGGCCCCGCCAGGGATTTGACTTCAGCTAATTATGGGAGCTAGTTAAACAGTTTTTGTAAGCCCATAGTTTTTTAATCTAATGCTGGAGTTTAAAGTTCACAAGTCAGGCAGTTGGGATGGGAAGGGTAAGACAGGGGAGAGAATAAACTGGACTCTTATGAGCATAGCCAGAAGCTTCAAGGACAAACTGGGACTCATGTCAGAGCTTGCAAGAAGCTGGTCACTGTCCTCTGACCAAGCAGTCAGAGGAGTGAAGGGGCTCCAGCGAGGGGCAGAGCACTTGCAGGCCTTGCTGCTGCTCCATGTCAGGGAGGTACAGTGTGCATGGGCTACAAAGCCTCTGCCTGGAGCTTGCAGATCCCAAACCCAGTATTGCTGCTGCTTTTCCTCAAATCTCAAGCAAAATGTCTGCTGTGACCCACCCTAATTGGAAACACACATGAAAGGGAATTTGGGAAATGCCATTCACATTATAAAGCCACCACGGCTACGTCCCAGCAATTCTGTTTCTAGATATATTCTTAAATGAATACATATGTTCACCAAAACACGTGTACTGTGTTATTTTTGTGTCTGGCCTTTTTCACTCGAGACTGTCTGTGAGAATCATCCGTGTTGTTCCATGTATTCAGGAGGTCATTCTTTGTCACTGACCCACAATATTGTACAAATATTCTGCATTTCAATGTCCCCAAAGGCTCACATGTTAAAGGCTTGGTCCCCTGACTAGGGCTATTAGAGGGGGTGGAAGCTTTAAGAGGTGGGTGCCAATGGGAGGTCTTCTTGTCACTGTGGTTGTGTTCCTAAAGCAGTGGTGGGACCCCAGCCCCTTGTCTCTTTGGCATCCTGGCCGTGAGGTGGCAGTTTTACCACAAACTGCCGCCCTAAGGTGCTGCTCCCACCAAGCCCCAAAGCTACAGGGGCAACCAATCGTAGACCAAAGCTTTCAATTTAAAAAAAAATTAGGGCTGGGGATTTAGCTCAGTGGTTAGAGTGCCTGCCTAGCAAACGCAAGGCCCTGAGTTCGATCCTCAGAACCAAAAAACTCCCCCAAAAACAAAAACAAATTCAAAAAATTAATTTCATTTATTTTTGTTTTTTCAAGACAAGGTCTTGCTGTGTAGTTCAAGCTGCCCTTGATTTCACTATGTAGCCAGGCTGGCCTCGAACTTGCAATGATCCTCCTGCCTCAGCCTCCCAAGTGCTGGGATTACAAGGCCAGGCCTGGCTAGAACTTTCAAAATGGTGAGCCAAAATAAACATTTACTCTATTTTAAAAACACTGCATTTTAGCAGATGCCTTCGTGGCACTGCCTGCCTTCTCATTTGAAGGTGTAACTCTGTATATCTTCTTTACAATAAATTCTACTCATACTTTTAAAAAAACTTGCATTTTATCTATTTGTTTTATTGTTGATGTACATTTGGGTTATTTTTGATTCAGGTTATTACAAATGCTGCCACAAGTATTTATATACATGTCTTCTGAAATATAACTGAGTTATTACTCCATAATAAGGTTGGAATTTATCAGTTTTATTAGATACTCCCAAGCAGTTTTCCAAGGAGTTTGTAGTTTAATTTTTATTACAAAGAACAGAGTCCAAATCGGGTGTGGTGACATACACTTGTGATCCCAGTACTTGTGAGGTTGAGGCAGAAGGGTCACTGAGTTCAAGGCCAGCCTGAATCACATAATGAGATCCTGCCTTAAAAAAAAAAATCCAAACCAGGCAAGGAGACACAAGTCTATAATCCCAATACCCAGGAGGCTGAGTCAAGAGGATTGTGAGTTTTAGGCCAGCTTGGGCTACACAGTGAGATCCTATCTCCAAAAACAAAGAGTCTAGAATCCTATGTGTTTGGAGCTACAGCGAGTGTTTGCCATGTGCTCCATCTGCTCTAATCTGGAGTTGCTCTTAATTCTTTCCCAGACAGCCCCTGTCTCTGGGGAAGCTGGCGGGAGCTCCGTGTCTTTGTTATAGGGTGGTTCCTGCTCACTTCCGTAGCCAGCTTTGCCATGCCTTATCTCCTATAACAGCTTTCCTACTAGAGTCATCTAGCTTCGGTATGGCCTTTCACACAGGAAGCCTGGGCATCTCTGGTGTTGGCACACACTCTTTTTGGCTCACAGGCCTACCGGACAGCAATGTGGCAGCCACATAACTTTTACCCTGACTTCCTCCTGGCACCATCAGTGGCCTTCCTGGGAGCATGCAGTATCCCCTGAATGGGAAGCTCTGTACTGTAGGACCTCCCAGTGAGCCACACTGCCCAGGGTCTAGCAGTGTGAGAAACCTCCTGAGGCCAGGAGACCACAGTTCTCTTTGTGTGGTGTCCCTCCCACAAGCTGTGGGTGTCTTCCACTCCACAGAGCCTACCACAGTAACTTGCCCATCATACACATTTGGTGAATATTTGCTGACAGGAGTGGACAATTAGGAAATGGCTGCAAGCAGTGGACAATTAGCAGCTATTTTGTGTTTAAGGGAGCCCACAACGGAGATGGTTTTCCAGGTGGGAAGGCAACATAAAGAAGGGGAAAGATTCATGAAATCAAATGTCTGTCTGCAGTGACCCAGATGATAAAATAAACATAAGAAATAGGGATTGGTGGGGACTATGGTAAACTGATTTGCTCCTAAAGAGGCAGCTACCATTTAGTGTAAGTCTTTGGTGCCAGGCTGGAATGTGAGTCCATGTTGTTAGAGCTGGTATTTCAAAAGGAGCCTGGAAATCAGATTCCTTTATGAAGTGTCTTCGTGGGGTGGAGGTGGAGTTTAAAAGCCTCATGCGGGCTAAACGAAATATATCTTCAGGCTACTTTGGGTCCACTGTCTAGCAACGCGGAAAAGAATAGATATGGGAATACAAGGAGGGACGGTAGATAACGGGGTGCATGAAACTGTGGGAGTGAACAGTAAGTGAGCAGGACTGGGTGGGCTGGCATCAGAATGTGGAAAGCTCTCAATATCCATGCTGCAGGACAGACTCTTCTCAAAACGCCAGAGAGCGCACGAATCACCCAAAACGCCGCTAAAGTTTGTGAAGCGCTGCTGCAGACCGTCATGTAGCAGAGAGAGCTTTGGAGCAAGGGAAGGAAGCGATGGAAACAATAGTTCAGAAAGATTAATTTGCCAACAGTGCACAGACCGGAGACCAGGAGACAGGGATGTAGCAGACAGTAGATGCCTTGAGGAAACGCAAAGGCAGATATCCCAACCCTCTTGAAAAGAAGCTGGCCCTCAGCCGCCCAAGCCCGCTCTCCCCGGTTACGTCGGAAGGAGCTGCATGCTCTGGACTCCTCCCTCCTCGGCACTTCGAAGAAACTGTCCCAACCAGCGGCAATGGGAGTGGGGTATCGCGGAGCTGGGGCCAGAACTCTTAAAACACCGGGCCAAGGCTCTCGTTCCCTGGTTCTGTGAAGGCGGCCACATCCCAACCCGCGGGGCTGAGCTAGGCGCATCCCGCTGCCATGACGACCGCCTCCATGGAGACCGGGAGCAGAGGCTGCGGTCCCCGGGGGCGACCGCACAAGCTCTCCCAACCCCCATCCCGCACGCCTTCTTTGTTCTGATGCTTATCTGGGCCGCGCTGGGCTTCCGGGACGCGTCTTGGGTCCGTGTAGGCGCGCTTTCTCCGAGGCAGGGGGTTGGGGTGGAAAGGGAAGAAGCCGAAACTCCGGGGTCGCAGGGAGGTAGGGACGTTAGGACAGTTACTACTAGAGTGGCTCAAAGCCGGTGCGGAAGCTTCGGAAGAAAGAGCAACTTCCAGCGCTCCCAGAGTCCCTTCCTAAGGCCAAGCGAGGGGCAGGGCCCAGGGGAGGCCCCTCCCAAATCGAGTGGGTGGCGGGAGGTGGAACCCCTCCAGCAAAGGCGGGACCGGGGGGGGCCTATCCGAGGAGCTCCGCCTCCTTCCCTTCCGTTGGTTGGACTCTGGCCCCGAGCTAAAATCGGAGACCTGGCAGCCTTCATCGCGAGAACTCGGCGGACCCGGAATCGCAGCGCGCAGCCGCAGCACCCCCTGCACGTGACGCAGTTCTATCAGCTCATTGGCGGTTCACGGGAGCCAGCTCATTGGTAGGAAGCGGCCCTTACCCCACCCCCCGGCCGACCAATGGGTGGAGGCGGGGGCGTGCCGTGAGGCGGGCGGGCCGCGACGCGGGGCTCCTTCCTCGTGCTTGGCGTTGAACCCCGCTGCCGCCGCCTCCGCCGCCACTGCCGCCGTCGCGGTCGTCCCTGCCCGGTCCGGTCCCGGGGTGCGCCCGCAAGGTGAGACTGCCCTTCTTCTCTCCGTCTCCTGGCTCCACCCCGCTCGCCGAGATCCCGCTCCTCGCAGCGTCCCAGTCCTAAGCCGCCGGTGCCTGGGACCCCACCCGCTCTAATAGGCGGGCTTGGGCCGGGGGCTCCGCTGTCGAGCCCGGGCCTGGAGGACCGCCCAGCACCAGATCGGGGGGCCGTCAAGTCCTGGAGACCCGGGTGACCGTTAGCAGGTGCAGCAGGGCTGTTTCCCGCGGGGCGCTGTCGCGGGGCACGAGTGACACAATGAGAGGAGGTCCTAATGGGGTCGGCGTCGCTTCCTCCCGCATCCTGCATCTATTTGCATCGCCTCGCCGTGTGACCCCGGACGAGTAGCCTCTCTGAACCTCCGGTGCGTCGGCACCCTCGCGGCGGAGGCCGGTGGATGCCTGAGACTGCGGGCTCCGGAGGCTCCTGCGTCAGCCGAGGTGAAGGCAGGGAGCTCAGGGGATTATCTCGGAGGAGCAGCCGCCGCCTTGCTGCTCGGGATGGGAACGGCGGGGCTCGTCCAGCTGCGTTTGTCCCCCGAGAACATGAGGATGGGTGGGGATGAAAATGCCACACCCACGGGGATGTGGGCAGGGAAAGGCGCAGGGTTCCACACCTGGGCCTCTGAGGACTTGGCTGCCGCCTCTCCGCTGTCACGCTGCAGAAATGATTGGATTTAGGTTTGGGACCAGCGCACCTGTTAGTGAGCAGGGCCCCGCTGGACTGAAGAGGGCGGCTTGCCTTTATGAATCTTGGCATTGGGAGGTGGTGATACCACATTACTCCACTCAGGGAAGCTGAAGAAGGTCGGGCAGCTGTCACCCCCTGAATATAGATTGGCCTCTGCTTCTTGGGGCTGCCCTGATCGTACCGCCAGGGTGGGGCCCGGTGGGGCAGGCCATCGGGAGATTAGAGGACTCTCAGCACCCTGGACCTGAGGGCAGGCAGAGTGTGGGGACAGGATGCTGGGCAGAGGGGGGCAGCGCACTAGTTGGGGAAACAGTTGGGGGGCCTTTTCTCTACTTCATTGCCCCTCCACTGTTTCTGAGGGAGAAAACACCCGTACCTACCCTCGGACGGTAGCACCTTTGCTGGAGGAAGGAGGAAATGAAGCCAGGTGGTCAAGGCTGAGTTGATGGGGGGCCGCTCCCAGACCTGACTCCAGCCTTGCCCTGCTGTAAGTACGTGGCCCTGCTGTGTGCCCAATCCTACATCAGGTTCTGGGAGGCAGCTAGCAGGTGTGGCCCTATCCCAAAGCCTCAGTTCTTTTTACAGGCTTGGGCTTTGATGAGAGGCTGGAGAAGGCTTCTGCTGAACTAAGTGTTTGAGCCCTGGGATGGGTGTAGGGGGAGGAAGTGGTAGGAAGAGTGGAAGGTTGTTTTTCTGGCCTCGAACAGAGAAAGACTTCCGGCCAGGGTGAGAATGGAGACTGAAAAATAACTGAGAAATGAGGCCCTAAGAGGTGGGGGACGTGATCCCAGTCACACAGCAGAGGACAAGCTTGGTGAAGCTGGCCTGTGAGCCCTTGGGGTTTGAGGGCTGCCTCTGGGGGAGAGGGGTGGTGTGAACTGAGGATCAAGAGAGTGGCAGATTTCAGGAGCAGCGCTTTGCCGTGGATCGAGTGTCTGGCTTTTGTGCAGTTTGGAGCTTGGGCCCTTCTTGGAGCAGCCTGGGGTAGTATCCAGCACTCTGAGGGGCAGGACTCTAGGGTACTGAGAATGCTGGGTTCCTGTGTCACTGTCCGGCTCCCTGTCCACATGCCAGGGCCTGGGTAGGGTAGCCTCAAAACAGCCTTTCCAAAGCCAAGAGGAGCCTGAGCCAGTGGCTCTCTGTTCCCCAGAGAGAAAGTTCCCCCAGTTACCCTGAGAGCAACGAAATCCCAAAGAAGCCCTCAAGGCCCTTGTCCCAGCTTTTCAGCCCTCCCCATCTGGCAACTGTCCAGAGTCTCACCCCCTTGTCAACAGCCATCTAAGGTTGAGGGAGACAAGGTAAATGTTTTCCGCATCTTTTTGAGCCCCTCTGGTTGGGGAAGATTTATGGCAGGGGGCTCCCAGCAGTCTGCTCTCTAGTCCTTCCTGAGGGCCTGGCTGCCCTGGGAGCAAAAGAAAGGGCAGTGGGAGAGAGGTACTCTTAACCCTTGAGCTATTTTCTGAGAAGCTAAAGTCCTGAGAGCTTTCTCCAAGGGCCACTCTTGGGTTCTCTAGGGCTGACCTGAAGTGCCTTCCCTCTGTGCATCTATTCCAGGGAAGTTACTGTTGCTTTAGAAACCAGGCTGTTGGGGCTTTGCTTCTGCACCCTCCGTGGTAGGAGGGCAGGGAGAGCACACGCTTTCACTGATCTCAGGCACAGCCGCACCAAATCCTAGGAAGGAGAGGCCACTGCTTGCTCCTGTGAGTCAGAGAAGTGACAGGAGCACAGAGCTTGGGTTTGAACTGGGACTGCTTCCCCTGGAGGCCTTGTGGTTTGGGTCATAGCGAGGCCTCGACTGGCACAGGAGCAGGGGAGAGTCAGGGCCAGGCTAGGGTTGCAAGGTGGCTGTGAGCTCGCAGCCGCAGGGGAGGCCTAATGGCCTCTTTTCCTGCTTGTAATGAAGGTTTTGTGTGGATGAGAATCTGGCTCCCCGGGGATAGCCACAGGCAGATTCTCTGTTGCAAAGGAGGTTTGGCTTTCCCAGCCTCCTGTGGGCCCCTGCAGTCACTTGTGTCCCCACTCTGTTCTCACAGAGGGTTGCAACAGTTCCTGTGTGATTGCTCTGTCCTGAGTTCCGGGCACTGCAGGAGACGTGGGTCCTGCCCTCCTCAGCAGCTGTTTCCATCTCAAGATGGGCACAGGCAGGTAACCCGCTGATTGTGGCAAAGCCAGAGGAAGGCCCAGTGTTGGGAACAGGGCTTGGTTAAGAATGGGGTGGCAAGATCCTGAGAATCACAGGTGCTGACCATACCTGCCCGGAGGGTCCTCCTTAGGGTGGTCACTCATTCACTCCACAAATAAAACTGCTGCCAAGTGTTATGCTGGATGCTAGGGACGTGGGGTTTGGCAAAACCACAACTACTGTGCTTTTAAAGTAGGGAAGGTAGTCAACAAATGGCCCCAGAAAGTGAGAAAGGAGATCCTTTAAAGAGTTTCAGGCCTTTCCTGGGATTTGGAGTGGAATGGGCATGCTTCTCTAAAAAGGAGATGTCAGGGCTAAGGCCCCAGCTGAGGTATGGCTGGGAGACAGAGGATAGTCAGGCAGAGGCAGGCAGGAGCCAGGCAGTGTGTGTGGGAAGTCAGAGAGGGACTTTGTAGGTCCTGGGAGCAGAGCCTTTGCTCCCCAGCCACTTGTTAAGAGTGGGGGCTGGGGGACCTTGTGGACATTGGGTTGTCACTGATCTCTGGCTGCAGAAGTGGGATGTAGCAGCCTCTGCAGGGGAGGAAGAGGGCCTTGCACCCTTGCATTTGGCCATTTGTCATGTGCCCCAAGTGCACAGCTTCAGGGGATGGCTGGGGTGGGAGGATCAGGGTCGGCTGCTTTCCAAGACTAAGCTTCCTGGAGACGAGCTGACCCCAGAGCAGCCCTGGTCAGAGGTGAAGCGGGTACAGTTCACCTGCCTGCATCCTGGGGGCTGGGAGCTGGCCTCCAGAGAACCCAGGTCTTGCTCTTCTGGCAGGTCTCTAGGCCTTCTACCAGGGGCCCTGGGACCCACGCTGTGAGTGCCTTGCCTAGGAGGCAGATTGGCCCTGGACAAACTTGTCTGGCACAGCAGAGTTGGGAGGGAGGTGAGGTCACCCCTGTTCCCAAGGCTGTTCAGCATCCAAAAGACTTGAGGTCATGCCCTGGACAGGCCCAGTGCCTGACTAAGGCCACTCTGTGGTTTCTTTTCATTCTCTGGGCTAGCCAGGGTCACTCGTGGGTCACTTATCTCTAAACACTTCACTGTGTTTCTCTGAAAAACTAAGAATATAACTTCTTTACATAGTACAATCCCATTACTTCAGCTAACAAAACTAATTTCTTTGTGTCACCTACTATTCAGGCCACTCAGATTTCCCAGTTTCCCCAAGAGGTCTTTTTGTAGGGAGTTAGAAACTCCCTCCTCCTCGTCTTTTTCTTCTTGCAGCTGATATGGTTTAAAAAAAAAAAAGAAACAGGTCAGTTGTCCTGTAGATGTTCTTCCTTCTTATCCCTCATGTGTATGTTAATCTAGAAGAGGGGTTGGCAAACTTTCTGAGAGGGCTAGATGGTAAATATTTTAGACTTCGCAGACCATATGGTCTCTGTCACAACTACTCTGAGTAGTTTTGTTTTAGTGCAAAAGCTGCCACAGGCAACATATAAATGAATGCACACTTGTGTTCCAGTAAAACTTTATTTACAAAACACAGGCAGTGGTCCAGCCGGCTGTGTAGTTTGCCGATTGCCTGTCTAGAACACTCTCCCTTCCTTTTATTTATTTCTTTTTTCTTGTAGTTTGAAAAAAAGCAGGTCAGCTGCCCTGTGCCATCCCCCACCTTCCTGGTTTCTGTCGTTGCTTGCTTGCAGTCGTTTAATTTGTTCTGCTGTCCTCTGTATCTCTCAGTAAAAGAGAATCTGAGGCTGGAGGCTTGTGAGACCCAGGTTAAGCATCTTTGCCAGGGATCCCTGGTCAGTGATGCTGAGATTTTGGGTCACCTCACATCAGGAGGCCTCAGTGTGTCAGATCATCCTAGAGTGAGCGGGAACGGATGGGCCAGTATGTGGCCAGGTGATGTCACATCCCTGCATCACAAGCTTGTGCTGTTCCTTTAAGAACACCATGTCAGGGGCTGGGGATTTAGCTCAGTGGTTGGAATGCTTGCCTAGCAACCACAAGGCCTTGAGTTCGATCCCGGCACCAAAAGAAAAAATACCGCGTCAGCCTGGTGTGGCAGAACACACCTGTAATCCCAGCGCTGTGGGAGGCTGAAGCAGGAGGATCACAAATTCAAGCCCAGCCTCTGCATTTTAGTGACATAGGGAGACTGTCTCAAAATAAAGAATAAGGTTGGGGTTGTATATGCCTCTAATCCCAGCATTCTGGGAAACAAAGGCAGGAGGAACATGAATTTGAGTCCAGGCCAGGCAATTTATTGATATCCTGCCTCAAAATAAAAAAAAGGGCTGGGAGAGGTTGGGGATTTAGCTCAGTGGTAGAGCGCTTGGCTAGCAAGTACAAGGCTGAGTTTGCTATCCAGCACCCCCCCCAAAAAAAAGACTGGGAGCCAGGCATGGTGGTGCATCCTGAGTCAATAGGGTACTATCCCAGCAAGTGGGAGTCTGAGGCAGGAGCATTGCCATGAGTTCAAGGCCAGCCTGAACTATGTAGTAAGAACCTTTCTCAAACAAAACAAAACAAACAAAACAAGGGTGGGGGATATAGGTCAGTGTGAACATCCTGGGTTCAATCCACAGTACCACAAAAACAAACCAAATCCCAGGTCATCCATCAGTGGCGCTGGGCATCTCTCTGTGTGTCTCCTTCCCATCAACCTTCGTCACAGGTCAGCATCCATGGACTGTTGTTGCGTCTGGCATTTGTTTCTTTGGGGGGTGCAGAATGACTTGGCATTTGGTCATTCCTTTGTTGTTTATTACCAAGAAATCTCCTGTAAAGAAGAGCTTTCCATCAACCACCAGGGCAGTTCACTTAGAAGAAAGGAAGAGATAGGCTGCATTATTTCCCTTTAATTGCCACTTTTCAGAGCAAAGAGTTAGGGCACTGCTACCATCAGTGGTGACATGTGAGGCCTGGGTTTGTTTGTTTTGCTTTCCTTCTTTTTCTGTACTCTCTCCGATGCTCTGGTTTTATGTATTCCATCTGTTTCCATTGCTTGTGCTTATTATTCTTTTCAATGCTGAGATGGGCCCTTCTCAGCCCGTTGCAGGCTTCTCAGGGCGCTTCACACCGACTTCTCCACCGAGGCAGCCCTGTGACGAATGGGGGGCTCCGCTGGGGACTCTGGTCTGTCTACAGCCCTGACCGGCCACCAGGATGGACGGCTCCAGGGATAAGCCTACTGCATGTGGTCCCCTTCCTCTTGCCCACCTCCGAGCACACCGTTGGCCTGCACCCAGCCGCATAATGTGTAGAAAACATACCCGTGAGGTCCCCCTTCTTTCTACGCTGCCCTTCCTGCCAGCCCTAGAGGGGCCGGGCATGTGAGTCCTGTGCTAACACTTTGGTTCCCAGAAGCTCAGCACATGCCAGCGGGGCCCCAGTCAGTAGGGTGTCTGGCAGGGTTAAGGGCACTGAAGCCGCTGTGCTAGAAGTTGTGGCCCACTTGGGCTGCTGAGGGCTCGTTCTAAAGGGAGCCTCTCTGCTCGCCCCTGGCCACGGACTCTGGGTGACCCGGACCCTGCCCTCCTCACCCTCTGTCCTTCAGGCTCCTGCTGGTGTCCTGGAGCATGGGAGGCTGCTGAGCTTGAGCGCGGTGTCTGGAAGGAGCTGTGTGTCTCGCTCCGAGGCAGGGAGGGTGTCCATGGCTGCAGCCAACAAGGGTGAGTGCCTTCCTGGTGCTAGGGTTTGCCCCGCTCTTCTGGTAAGTCGGGGAGGGGCAGGGATGCATATTGGGCTGGCTTTAACTCTGCAGGGACTCCAGCTGGCTCCTCGGCTTGCTGTTCTCTGCAGATGTATGCTCCTATGTCCCCATATGCCAGCCCCCTTTCCACTGCTGGGGCTTGGGATGTGTGTGGGGCATGTGGTGAGCACTGAGACCGGGGAGGTGGGCAGGGCCATAGCAGGTGTGGAAGGAACCTGGATATCATTCAGGCTCCAAAGGCCTGGCTGACTGACTGAATCTAGACTTCATTCAGGGTTTTAGGCAAGGGAGGCATGGTAAGACTTGAGGGTTAGTCTGTGAGGCTCAGTAGGGAGTTCCCAAGACCCCTGCTAAGTATCCAAGGACTCAG
Organism: Hystrix cristata; assembly: GCA_004026905.1. Taxonomy (NCBI): domain Eukaryota; kingdom Metazoa; phylum Chordata; class Mammalia; order Rodentia; family Hystricidae; genus Hystrix; species Hystrix cristata. The sequence goes on from PVJO010001140.1 coordinate 13,130, forward strand.
GCCCAGGGCCAGAGGTCTGGAGTCATACCTTTGTCTCCCCTAGCTGAGTGTCCATTCAACCAGACACCCAGCCTGCCATCCCCTGCTGTGTTAATCAGCTTTCTGTTCCTATAACAAAATGCCTGAGAGAAATCAATTTAAAGGAAGGAAAGGTTTATCTTGGCTCACTTGGTGGTCACTTGGCACCTGTCTTATTACTTTCCTTGTTGCTGGGACACAATACCCAACACCTGCAAGTTAAAGGAGAAGAGGTTTATTCTGGCTAACAGTTTGTAGAGGCTTTGGTCTATAGTTGACTGGCTCCAAGGCAGGGCGATACAGCAGAGGGGCCTGGCAGAGGAGAAAGAGCTCATGGCATGGTGGTAGGAAGCAGAGAGAGATGGAGTGGGTGGGGGTAGACCTCTCATCATCATATTTAGCTATAAACTCACCAGTGGACTCATCTACTGATGAGTATCACATCCCCATGATCCAGTTACCCCCCGCAAAGCCCCACCTGTAAGCACACGAGGCTTTGGGGGTGCATCAAGATGTACACCATCACAGCCCCTGTGTTTTGGCTTGTGGCAAGGCAGAGCATGATGGCTGGGTCACAAAGTGGAGAAGCTGCTCACCTCATGGCAGCCAGAAAACAGACAGGAAGAGGTAGGTGGGTGGGGGCCCAGTACATCTGTCAAGGGCTCAGTGACTTAGAGGCCCACCTCTAAAGCTTCATCACCTTCCAGTGGCGCTATCACCTGGCCATCAGACCTGCAGCACAGCAGCCTTTGGGGGGGCATTTAAGATCCAAACCACAGTACTACCATGCTGCCTGCCTCAGCCCCCACCCTTTCTGGCCTCAGAGAACCTGACCGAGCTCAAGGCCGGCTGGCTCTGGGGCCGTCGAGGGCCAGGATGGGGCAAGCAGGAGAGAGTGGGAAGGGGCCGCATGCTCTCGGCTTCTGCCTTCACCCCTGGCAGCAACTGGTGAGCTCTGCTGCAGCTGCAGCCTCTCCTAGGTGGGCTGAGTGACCCCCTTTTGACCCCCTTGATTTTTCCAGCCTCCAGGTGGGTCCCCTAGAGCCTGTCCCCATCCCTGCCCTGGTTGGCTGGGCCATCAGGAAGTACAGGCCAGGGCCTCATGTACTGATAGACCTGCCAGGGATGGCAGCTTGGCACTGTGAGGGAGACCTGGGGCAGGGCGTGGGCTTGGGGAGGGTCTGGGGTGGTGTTTGCCCTTGGAATGAGGGCACCTGCCACTCAATCCATGAGTCTCCCCTGCCCACACTTTTTTTTTTTCTTTTTTTTTTTTGGTGCTAGGGATTGAAATACTAACATCTTTTTTCTTTTTTTCTTCTTTTTTTTTTTTTTTTTTTTTTGGTACCGGGGATATCGAACTCAGGGCCTTGTGCTTGTGAGGCAAGCACTCTAACCACTGAGCTAAATCCCCAGCCCTCCCCTGCCCACACTTAAGGGAGCTCTTTGCATGTAGGACCAGGCAGGTAGGGGAACAGGATCCTCTGGCCTCATGATTGCCATGTCCACCCAGCCCCGAGAGGAGCCCATCTGGTGGGTGCTGGTGATGTCAAGGGTAGTGTGGGGACAGGGAGGGCATGAGTGGGTGCGGTTTCCTGGGGGAGAGAGAAGCCAGCAGCCCCTAGATTCTTCTCCCACTCTTCCCAGGCAACAAGCCCAGAGTCCGGAATATCCGCTTTGCAGCAGGCCATGATGCAGAAGGCTCCCACAGCCATGTCCACTTCGATGAGAAGCTGCACGACTCAGTGGTCATGGTCACCCAGGAGAGTGACAGCAGCTTTCTGGTGAAGGTATGTGCATACCTCCTCTGTCAGCCTCATTCTCCACCTCTTCCCTGGCTCTGCCGGGCTCCCTTGGCCTGTCTGTCCACTTTCCTTGGCTGCGTTCAGCCAAGGCACATCTGTGCCCCTTCCTGAGCCTTGCTTTCCATCTGTAAAATGGGGGAATTATTTTAGGATGCTTGTCATTGGCCTCAGCCAGACAATAGCGGTCGAAGGCTGGTGTTGAGGTACTGGTGCCTCAGGCCGGGGTACAAGTCTGGGCCCAGGTATTGTGGCTGTGTGACCGTAGGCAGGTCACCTCAGTCTGTCTTTGCTCCAGTTGGCAATTCACTCGCATCAAGCTGGCATGAGAACGGAAGGGCGCATGTGTGATACAGGTATGAAATTAATCAGGTGATAACAAGGTGCAACTTTTTACTCTGCCAGATCTGTAACTGGTTTGGTTTCTTTGTCGTGGTATTTATCCCCCACATTTTCTTTTTTGGTGCTGAGGACTGAATCCAGGGTTTTGTGCATGGATTTTTTGTACATATGCTGTCACAGAGCTATACCCCCAGCCTTCACCCCACGTTTCTCTTTGGTGGAGTACCTCCTTCTCCTCCTAGTCATAGCTCAGCCATCTACCAGTATGGCTCCACCAGATGTTAGGACACCGTTGGTCCTGTATCCACATGGAAGAGGCAAGACGGAGTCTTTAGAGGGGCTGGATTAAGGCCTTCAGGTTGATCAGTAAGCCAGGGCTCCACAGAGTTGCGGTAGAGTGCCTTGTGCTTGGGGGCCAGAGGTCTGGTACATGGAGACTGCCCTGAAGAGGGGCTTGCTGCCTGCTCAAAAAGGAATCCAAGATGGGTATAGTGGCACATACCCAGAATCCCAGCACTCTGAGAGGCTGAAGCAGGAGGATTGCAAGCTCAAACCTAGGCAACTTAGTGACTCAGTGAGACCCTGTCTCAAAATAAAAAATAAAAAAGGACTGGGGATGTAGCTCAGTGTGAAGGCCCTGGGTTCAATCTGTACTGGAAAAGGCTGGCGGTGGGGGAGGAGGAGGCAGGGAGTAGGGAGAGGAAGAAGAGGGGAGGGAGAGAGGAATAGAAAGAAAGGGACCCAAGTTTGTATCCATTTCTGTCTGACTCTAAAATCTTCACTCTTTCTCTACAGCTGACAGATTTCCCAAAGGGAAAATGGAATTAACCAAAACTTTTAAAAATAGTTTCCTCCCTTCGTTGCAAAATCCACTCATGTCGGTTAGGGAAAATTTGGAAGACAGAGAAAAACATAAAGATGCTGAGGATGTAGCTCAGTGTAGAGCACCTGCCTAGCATGCATGAGGCCCTAGATTTGATCTCTAGCAAAATATAAGTAAAAGAAAAACATTAAAAGCAGCCATAGTTAATATAAACCAGGCATATCAATGGTTAATATTTTGATGTGTGTCATTTCATCTTTTTGTTTCTGAAACATTGGGTATGCTGGTTTTTTTGCTTACTTCTGTTGGGAACCATCTCCTGCCCATGTCAGGAAATAATTTTCTGAAGCTTTTACACCTGCCTGGTATTCTATCATGTGTATCATCACTGACTTGGCTGCTTCGCTGGTCCTGGGTATTGTGGTTGTTTCTGTCTCTCTCTTATGGATACGGTACTGACGAGTATTGCTTTGCACATCTCTGAGTATTTCCTCTGGAAAATTCTGCAGCTGGGCCATAGGATCACAGTAGGCAGGTACAACCAGAAAGCCTCTTGAGAGGTGTGCCTGCCACCAGCACAGTGTGAGGAAGTCACATGGATTGAGTATCACATGGCAACGTCGGTCTGGTCCCACTGGAAGGCTAAAAGCTCCACATAGCCATTCCCAACCTGCCCCCCACCAGGTGTAATGGAGCAGGACTCTGTGCTCACGAAAGCGAGGCGCACAGCATGTGCCCCTGTGCCGGCTGGACCAGCAGCCACCCCACTCAGCAGCCTCCCCAACTTCAACTTGTGACTGTTCACACCACTGAAGTTTCCGAGGGTGGCATCTGTGCCAGAGGGACAGTGTTGGTTGCCAGGCGCTGTGTATGACAACAGAAATTCCTCAGGCAGGGGCCTCTGGGCGCTGAGCCTTTGAGTAGGCAGGCAGGCATCCACCATGAGGTGCCAGCAGGCAGGCATCCACCATGAGGTGCCAGCAGGCAGGCCGGAGCCCAGGTTCGATGGCTGTTGACAGGCCTACAGGCAGCGGGGCACTGACACCACTGGTCTAGTATCTAGTTTTTTTTCTTTAGTGATGGGGACTGAACCCAGGGCCTCACATATGCTAAGCACAAGCTCTACCTGTGAGCTGTAGCCCAGCCTCTGGTGTCCATTTATCTAATTCCATCCAGTCTCATCCCAAACTGTCTGCATGGCCTGCTGTCTCCATGTGAGTGGTGGAGGACCAGTGTCCCTGAATCCATCCCTGGGCTACTGGCTCTGACTTGGTGCTGCTAGTGGTGGGAGCAGGTGGATGACCTGTATCATGGAACTTCGAGCTTCCTTATGGGCTGTGGGTGGTGAGCTGCTGGGTGCCACACATGGCAGGGGTGGCCAAGTGGTCTAGGGAGGACTTTCCCCTGTCACATGATGTGACCTACAGCCAGTCATTTCCTGGCTTCCATGCACTCATCTATAAAATAGGCCCCTGAGGACTGTGGGGCCCCTGAGATAGCTGCTGAGGACTGGGTGGCCCTCAGGGGAAGGGTGTCTGTCAGAGGGGCTAGCACCATCAGCTAGGGGTGTGGACTGGCTGGAGTGACTCCCAGGGAAGCAGGTGCTGGGCCCACAAGGATCGCAGGTAGCACAGTCCATGTGGCCCCAGGCGAAGCAGTAAGTGAAGGTGCCTGTTCCTTCACCCTTCCTGCTGCAGGTTGGCTTCCTGAAGATCCTGCACAAGTATGAGATTACCTTCACTCTGCCCCCGGTGCGCAGGCTGAGCAAGGACATCCGGGAGGCACCTGTCCCCAGCCTGCACCTCAAGCTCCTCAGTGTCGTGCCTGTCCCTGAAGGTGTGTCTGCCTGGGCTCTTGGAGGCCGGCCCTCCTCCAGGGGGTCCTGGATGTGAGTGGGAGGAAGAAGATGGTACGCTCCCATTCAGGGACATTGTACCTCTTTATGAATTTGCAGTGCAGCAGCTTGGCTGTTGCATGCCTCAGTTTCCTTTGCTGGACAGAAGTCTGTGAACTCTCACTTGAGGCCTGTGCTTGCTTCCGCTGATGATTCCCTCAGCGAAGACACTAAGATGGGAGCCACAGAGGGACTGGCTTTGGGCCTCCAGCCCTCTCTCCGGCCTGCCCAAGAAAACCTACTGCAGCCACTGGCAGGAGCTCTGGGGACCCTGGTCTTTGGGCTTCTTCTGCCTACCCAGCTGGGTGCAGGCCCTACCCTGACTCGGCAGGACCCCTGAGGCTTTTGCCTTGCCTCTTGCCACCTGATCTGCTCAAAGCCCACCGTGCTTGCCCTCCTTGTTCTCCATCACCCTTCTCCCAGCCTTCCTTTGTGTGGGGGAGCTGGCCCTTTTCTCCGAAGCCTGAGTTTGTGGCTGCCTCACCGCAGGGGCCATGCGAGGGTAGCCTGAGGGCCTGAGGCAGGGTCAGCACTGTGAAGACAGGGAGGTTTGCTCAGCCTTGTGCCCGCCTTGCAGGGTGGGTCTCCTTCCTACAGGAGGCTCAGCATGCTTGTCTAGCGTAGGGACATGGGCGTGCTAGGGGCGGGATTGGGAAGTCATGGGGGCTGCTGATCATCTGCCGTCTCTGTCCCTGGCAGGTTACAGTGTCAAGTGCGAGTACTCTGCACACAAGGAAGGAGTCCTCAAAGAGGAGATGCTGCTGGCCTGTGAGGGCGGTGCGGGTGCTTGTGTGCGCGTGACGGTGCAGGCGCGCGTCATGGGTGAGTGAGAGGGCACGCGGGTCTGGCTGGAAGAGGGGTGCTTGCCCGGCTGTGGTCCCAATCTCCTTGTGGAATTGTTCCCCCGTTCCAAGCCAGTCCCTGGGGGAGTCCTCTTGGAGTGTGCCACGTGGGTGGGACCAGGGCGCGAAGCACGTCTGCCTTGCAGACCGGCACCACGGCACCCCCATGCTGCTGGACGGCGTCAAGTGCGTGGGCGCGGAGTTGGAGTACGACTCAGAGCACAGCGACTGGCACGGCTTCGACTGAGCCCCGCGGCCACCTTGGCCCCTCGGCCTTAACCCCGCCTCGTCCGCGACTTGCTGCGTGATGCTGTGGCTTCCTTGACCTTCCCGGGTGGGCGTGGCATGGAGTGTCCCGGCCTCCAAGACCTAGCTGCGCCCGCACTTCTCACCTCTGCCTTCATTTGCGCCACCACCCTGCCTCTCCTGCGATTTCCTCTCTCCCAACCTCTCCTTTCCGTGTGCCTCAGTTTCCTGCTGGAAGAAATGGGTTGAGCCCCCAAGGAGGCTATGCGAGGAAGGGAGGGCGAAGGCCTGGGGTGGGTCCTACCTCCTGTCCACTACAAGCCGCAGGGGCTCCAGCCAGGGTCTGGGAGAGGACGGAGTGGCTCGTGACGCCGACGCCCCATTGCTGCTGCTCTGCCTCAGCCGCCTCTCCCGCCCCTCGCTTTTCCGCTTGCCGACCTTGTGAGGAGGAGAGAGATGCAGCTCCCAGCCCCTACCCCTCAGGTCTGTGATACTGGGTTTTTAAACAACTGGTTGGAATAGAAGCCTGAAGAAATAAAACTTCCGGTGGTTACCAGAAGCCGGTGGGTGTTTTGTTCTCTGGAGTCCCAAAGCCACCTACTCCTTGGCGAATGGGCTAAGGACTTAGGTAACTGTTCTTTCGGGAGGCAAGGGCACTGCATGGAGCCCTGAAGAGGTGTGCACAGGCATGATACTAGGTTTGGGATTAGGTTTGGATGGCAAGGGGCCTCCTGCCTGGCCAGGGAGCCTCAAGGTGTGGGAAGTTGTTTGGGATCCGTGACAGGGAGGCAGCAGCACCCCCTTGTGGCCAATTTCCAGCTTGTGTGCAGCTGAGTATTTTCTCCTCTCTAGCCTGTTCCTCCCACACCCCTCCCACTTTTGAGGACTCCACTTGTGCATGTCAACAAGCCGTGGCTTCCCTTTGAGCATAAACGCTTTATCGTCACCTTAGAATGGGTTCTCAGGCAGGTGGGGATGACATATGTCATGTTTGGAGGAAAGTGCCTGACAGTTCACATTTGGGGAAACAGGCCCACAGGTGGTCAGGGAATGTCCCAAGGGCACACTCAGTCAGTGGCAGAGGCGGCCCCATCCCCCTTAGTGCTCCCTCTATCTTCCCTACTTTCCTCCAACTGCTCTTGAATGACTGGGGCGAGGTGCAAGTGGCTGCCCTCGGGAGCCCTCAACATGCTACCCCCAAATCCCCTCAAAACTGCCTCCAACATAACGCACCCTCTACCCCATTAGTCGAGCACTGCCCTTTCCGTAGTTAACAGTCATCCTTGGGCCACCAGCACCACATCGGGGAAGGTGCTACTACCCTTGTCCCTCTAGTGTCCACTTGTCATTTCTCTGCAACATACAATTTCGCTGTCTGGCTTCCCTGCGACGGGACCCCATCCATCTGAGCGCCAGCCCTTCAGGTCCAGGCCCCACACAAACTTCCGTCCTGCGGCCTGCCTTGCTTGGCCTCTCCCGACAACCCCCAGATTTAGGGTTCTCTTCTGCGACATTCTGCCTTCGGCGTCACACGCCTTCCGCCAGGCTGAGCGCGCCCTCTTGCAAACCTTCCAAGTCTCCCTTACCCGCTGGTTCTTGGCTGGGGCCCTTCCAGTCAGTGGGCCGAGGCCCAATCCCAAATCGAGTCTCCGTGTATCCCTGCCCTCCCTCCCTAGACCTCATCTCTCCCTGGCTGGTGGGCTCAGACGGGGCGCTGACACCGCAACTAGCTCGTCCTTTGTTCCCAGGCCCCGAGAGCAGAGCGGGGCCGGGCCGAAGGGGGCTGGCACTGCTCCGGGGCGCCCTCAGTTGGAAAGAAAGTCGATGGCGGCGCGCACCGAGCGATTGGTGCTGACGTCGACGGCCGTGACCTTAATCTCAGTGTCGCCGAACTGCATGGCGGCGCGGATCTCGCGGCGGCCGGGGGGCGCGCCGGCGCTGTCCGGGCCGCCCTCTGCCGGCTCGAGCTCCAGGCTGAGCGCGCCGCACTTGCGCACGCCCGGGTCGGTGATGAAGCGCGCGTCCTCGGCGGCGCAGCAATACAGATTGATGAGCACGCGCCGCTGGCCGGGGCGCGCCGGGCAGTAGCTGCGCCGCACCTCCTCGCCCAGAGCCACCGACTGCTCGGCGGCCACGAAGCGCTCGAAGACGTCGGTGCACCAGCGGCGGCCGTCGCGCACGAGCAGCTTGTCAGGCGGGTGGCGCCCGGCCACGAAGCGGTTGAGCACGCCCACGCCGTAGGTGAGCGGCGAGCGGCGCACGCGCACCACGCCGGGCGCCTGGCCGAAGAGCACGGCGCCCTTGAGGATGGTGAGACTGACGTCGTGCGGGACCACCACGCGCAGGCCGCGGGAGCCGAGCGCCACCTGCACCGCGTGCTGCAGCACAGCTGACTCGGCGAAGCCGCCCACCAGGAAGAGCAGCTTCACGCCCTGCACCTCGGGCCGCTCCAGCAGCGCCTCTGCGGAAAGAACAGGGAGGGGGCGAGGGCGAGGAGAAGGGGAGGAGAGAGGAGGAGCCCCGAGGCCACCGTTGTGGGGCGGAGTGCCCTCTCCACCTGTATTCTCCCATCAGCTAATACCTGGGGCCTTGTGAACTCCCTCCTGATAAGGAAAACGCGGAGTGCTTTCACTGAGGGTCACCCGGCAGTCCTCACAAGCAACACGCTACTCCCCACCCTTCTCTCCCACCGCCCCGCGGAGTGCATTTAGGGTATCAGCCGCCTGCACACTGTATGCAAGACAACATGTCCACTGGACACTTCAGCTTATTTTCCCTCTGTGATAACATTTCGGAGAACCCATTACTATCATCCCATTTAATCAATGGGGAAATTGAGGCACTAGAGGTTTCGTAACCTGGCAAGACTACACATTATCCTTGTAGCTCTTAATCGCAGCCACACTGAATGCTCCGGGCAGTGTTCTAGATGACTCTGGGTCTCATCCCAGTGGCTGGATATGTGGCTGTTTCCAGGCCCTGACCTAGTGGGGCAAACAGAACCTGAGCCCAGGCACTCACCTATGTGCTGGATAATGCCACTGACCGTAGGCTGAAAGAGTTCGTTCATGGCCTCACAAGACATCCGAAGCATCCCCTGCGAGGACCACTTCACGAAGTTCACACTATAGGTGGCCAAGGGGACACAGGCCTATCGGTCAGGCTTCAGCTGTTTGCCTCAGCTTGGAGTCTGTGGTTCCCCATTTCCTACTCCCACCTTCTGGCGGGTGCGCCTGGCGCTGACCGCACGCCATGTGTGCAGGGTAGACTGGCTGGACTCTAGCCCTTGTCCCACCCATCTCCACTGCCTGCTCCAGTCTCAGGCATGAGGTTGCTGGAGAGGAGCTTTCCCTTTTCTTGGCATACAGGAGGCAAGAAGCACTGGCTGGCCAGGTGGCCTGGTGTGGCCAGTAGAAGATACACACTCCATTATTCTCCTTGTCCAGGTCAGACTACGGATTCCAGGGGCAGACTCACCCACCGCATACTCACCCACGTTGTGCGTGCGTGCGTGTGTGTGTGTGTGTGTGTGTGTGTAACCGATCAGGTGGACCTCCACCGCCCCCCTGGGTGACCTTCCTCTGCCAGGACATTCCCCATCCGCAAACCCGCCCTGAACCCCGACTCCAGGCCCACCTGCTCCTGCGCAGGGCCGTTTCCACGTTGTGGCCCTTCTGCTTGCGGTAGAAGTCAATGAAGGAGAAGGGCAGCGAGATGTTGAGCGCCCCCGCCCTGTGCGGGCCTGCTGTGCGCTTGCGGGCCTCGAAGGCAATGGTCAGATCCACCCAGGCTGCAGGCCGTTGCCTTTTGAAGATGGCGATGAAGTCCTCGCCGAAGATGCGACAGAGTAACTGCTCAAAGGCCAAGTCCACACCCACCGCGCCATAGGGGCCCCCTGCAGTGGGGCGGGGAGGGCGTCAGCGGGCACTCAGCCGCCAGGGGGCGTTGCGGGGCCGAAGCGTGAGGGGCCGCAAGGGCTCTGCCGGCTACTCACCAGACGCCTTGTAGAGCTCCTTCAGGGTGCCATGCGGCTGCTCCAGCTGGTGCACTGTCAGGTCCACAGTGCCTCCCCCGCAGTCTGCCACCATGTAGCGGTCCCCTGCAGGTGGCCAGCTCAGGCACTCAAGGCCTGCCTCGAAGTCTCAGCCCTGAGCCCTCTCTGCCCTCGCCTAGCCTCCAACCCTGCCCCAGGTTCCAAACCCTGCAAGTGTGTGCGTGCGTGTGTGTATTTGTGTGTGCGCATGCACAAGACTTTGGGTGGTTGCTCCTCAGCCCATCAAACAGGGGTGTAGTGTGCGGGAGAGAAATGGCTCCAGAGGCTCTCTGTGTCCAGAGAATCCCTCGAGGGAGTGGGAGTCGGGTGCAGCTGAGTGAAGTAGGGATGCAGGTGATGTGAGTGGGCTGCCAGGTTAGATATGCGATGGAAGTGTAAGGGGCGGGCTTAGGCAATGTGCCCCTCCCCCATTGGTATATGGTTCCCCACGGGGTCCAAGAAAAATCCCTCTACCCCCTCTCTCTCACCTGCTTGCATCTCTGCCCACAGCTCTCCCACACCCGACTCTACCAGGAACGTGCGGCTGTGGCGGGACCTTCGCAGCTGCTCACGGGCTGGAGTTGGGGACAGGAAGACAGTGAGGTCAGGAGCTACCTCATCTTCCCAACCAAAGCCCCCCATAACACCTGGAGCAGCCAGTGCCCCGAAACTCCTATTCCAGTTGAGAGGGCAATGGTCAACCCCCAGACCCAGGCACTGTGTCCAACAGTTGGGAGGAGGTATTTCTGGACACACGACCTTCCATTAACTTAGGAGAGATCAGGCCTCAGCAAAATCAGGCTTCCAAGGGTTTAGAGTAGCTGGACGGGGTGGGGAGGCCTGGGGTGTCCTAGGGGAGCTCAGGTCTTGCAGCTCCTTTCTGTCATGGGAAATGGCATTTGGGAAGATGCTCAAGGTTGTCCATAGCTGTCTTTGGCCTCTGTGCCTGCTCCTGGCAGGAGCAGTGTGGGGCTGGTGGGGACAGAAGGGCTGGGGCTGGTGGGAGACAGTAGGCGATGCAGCCACTGTTTAAAGGAGGATGGCAGTATGGCCTGACTTCCTCCTTTGTCAGTGCCCACCTGAGCACTTCACCCTAGGGCAGACTCAGATGGGGTCCGCTAGGCAGGTCAGATGGGGCACTTCAGGCCAAGGCTGTGTTGTGCTTCCCCCATCCCAGGGCCCTCTGAGCAAGGCTGTGGCTGTGGCCTCTACCAGGGATACTGCTTGCTGCTTGGATGAGGCTCTCTCCCCTGCATCCTGAACATGGCTGAGCCTCGGGCCCATTACCCCTTTGACCTTGCAAAGCCAAATACCCCCAAGCCCCACTCTGGGCAGAGTCCCTGGGGCTTGGGGCAGCTCACCTTGCCGGAAGCTGGAGTCGATGGAGCGGCGCTCGCCCAGGCGCCCACCGCTTGGGGCCCTGCTGCTCAGGTCCATGAGCTGGTGCAGCCGCAGCTTCCGGCAGTAGACAGAGGCGGCCTCTGGCTCCAGCGCAATGAGTAGCTGTTCCGCATTCTCTCGAGACACCAGGCCAGCCTAGGGTGGGTCGTGGGTGGCACCGGGGGCTGTCACATTTAAGATGGCACCCCAAGGCCTGGGGGCTCCCACCTCCTCCCGTCACCTGTCAAACCCCACCCATGCTAGGTCTCTCAGGCCCCTTCATGCTGTGCAGATCTGGAGCAGCCTCACAGCTGGCCTGTGGCCACAGGGGCCAAAGGGTCGACAGCAGGAAGAGATGATGGGGCTGCGGCAAGGTCCCCCACAGGAGGAGGGCTGGCCAGCTGCGCACGAATGCAGCATTAGCAGAGACTCGAGCACAGTGTGGGATGCAGTGGATCAGAAGAGATGGCAGGGGCCCCACTGGGCTCACCAGGCTGCTGTCAGACACTGGCCACAGGCCGCCCCACTCCCAGGAGAACTTTGTTCCCGAGAATCTGCTACAGCAGGAAGGAAACAGTGAAATTCCAGGCACCAAGACAGGCCAGCTTGGAGGAGGAGGCTCTTGAGAGCTAGTGTTCCCTGCACCAGAACAAGGAATCCATCCCTTTGGGAAGTACTTTAGGTTTTGTGGGGTTCCCTAGAGTCTGACCAGGTGGGGCAGGGGAGATGAGTGGTGATGGAGACTTCCTGCCCACAGCCAGCCCTTCTGGAGCTGACAGCAGAGAAGAGTGTGGGAAGCAGGGTGGGTAACAGGAAGGGGGATGCTAGGTGGGTGGCGCTTATTCCGGCTGGGACAGCTCTGCTTCCACCCTGGCCTCTGCGGGGGTATGCCCACTCTACACAGAGCTAGCTCCTTCCAGGAACAAGCAATGTACAGGCCTGGTCCCTGGGTCATGCCTGGCCCACAGCTGTGGAGGTGTTGGGGACACTGGTATCTCAGGAGGGTGCCACAGGCAGGCTGGAAATGTCCTAGGCTCTGTCTCCCAAGGCCCCAGGGGCAGGGCCAAGCAATGGCTCTTGCTCTTTGAGGCTGTGCCTTCCTTCTATCTCCAATGCAGTGGATAGAGCCTGAGCCTCATCCTCTTCCTCCAGACATCTCTGGTAGGAAGACAAGCACACAATGGCCAGAGTCCTTTCCCTCTGATCAAGAACTCACAATGGTGGGGCAGAGGTGGGGGTGTCCTTAATGGGTGTCCTGGTTGGCCTGCCCACTGCTGTCAGCTGCTCTTGGCTTGAAGCTGCCCCTTCTCCAGACAGCTGCCCTCAGCTGAAGGGGACCCGCTTCACCTGGATGGGTGTCCCTCCCATTCTCTTGCAGCCAGTGAGACTGATACGGGCCCTGCCTTACTGCGGCCATCTCAGTGCTACACATTTCTCCCTCAGGAGCTCCCTGTGGGCCACGCTAAGGCTACACTCTGAGGGACCACCTCTCGCTCAGCTGTCCCTCTTGTCTTGCTTCCTCCTTCTCCTTTCTTCTGGGAGCCCGTCTTCAATATACCATGCTCATGTAAGACTCCTTGCTGGGCTCTGCTTCTAGGAAACCCGGCTTAAGATGTCGTCCCACTGTTCTGGGCTGTGCCTCTTGTCTGTCTGTCCCCGGGATTTCTGCAGGCCCACTTCCTCTCCTGGTGGCAGCAATCCTCCAGAACTCCAGCAGGGGGCGGCGGGAGGTCTAGGCAATGACCGTGGCCCGGGGTTGTGGGAGATGAGGGTGGCCATCCCCAGGAACTTCACCCGCCTGTGCTCACCAGGTAGGCAGCCTCCCGCATGAACTGCTTGGCTGGCTGTTTCCAGATGGCGGGCACCGTCAACACCCAGCGCACAGTGTCCTTCTCTGGCGGCGACGGGCACTGCTCTCTCAGCTCCTGCAGCAGGAGAGGGCCAGGAGGGAGCCACTGGCTTGGGCATCTTCAGCCCCAGAGGGGAGCTGCAGGAGCTAATGGACCTTAGAAGGGCTTCCCAGATGAGCCAGAAGAACCTCTTTCCTCCCCCGCCCCCCACATGGCCTGGGGCAGGTTCCAACAGACAGCAAGGAGGAGGCGGATGAAAAGGATGACCTCTGGCCATGACTGCCCATGGGGGACAGGGCTGGGGCGGGAGAGAGGAAAGGAGCCGGAGGCCCGGGAGTCGCTGTGCCAGCAGGCCAGGACGGGATAGCGGCACACCTGCAGGGCGTGCTCCTTGAAGAAGCGCAGGGCATGGGCGAACACCTCCAGGGCTGGCATCTTCTTTCCGTTTACTGCCTCTAGCTGGGTTTTCAAGGTGAGATCCTGCCAGGGCCACAGGGTGTCTCTGGAGGAGGCCATAGCTCTGCCTCCATTTCTTGATGACCTCTTCCTTAAAATCACCCTATCTCCTGGAGCTTCCCTCTTCTGTCCCAATCTCACATGGCAGTCCCCAGGCCCAGGGCCTCTCCTAAGCCCTGCCCCTCCTTAACCCGTCCTCACCCGGGGTCCGGCCCATTTTAGCCCCGCACCTGCCACTTTTGGGCTCCTCCCTCTTCCCCGTCCCTGGCTGTAGCCCCGCCTCTTAGCCACGCCCTCACCGAGCCCTTCCTCCCATCTCTTGGTGTGCCCCGCCCAGCACTAACGCTGCAGGGTCCCATCCTGGCCCTGCCTCCCTGGACCGAGCCCTGGACGGAGCCTGCCGGGAGCATCGCTCACAGTGGCACTGTGGATCTTCATCTTGAACTTCTCGAAGTAGAGCCAGTCCCGCGCCTCCTCGGGGTCCAGGTCGTGGTAGTAATCACGAGCAGTGTAGCCAAAACTGTGAAAAGTGCCCTCCGGGGTCAGCAGCAGGCAGGTAGGGGTCTTCTGGTGGGCCACGCCCGGGTCCCCACCCTCCCATTTCCTGCGGAGACAGAGGGAAGTGGGGTCAGCAACAACCATCCCTTTATGAAGATGGAAGCTGGCTCTGGGGCCATCGGTGTGACCTTGGGCAGGACACAACCTCCCTGAGCCTCAGTCTTTTCACTGATACAATGGGAGCAATAGCAGTTACCTACCTTATAGGTTCTTGTGACGAGCAAATGGTACCTGCTTGAATTTTCATAAATACTAGTCATGGGCTCCTTTCTGTCCGTGGGGCCACTGGTCCCATCTGAGCTGTGTTCCTTCCATGCAGAGGCACCATCTGACCTCTCCTCTCTGTATCCTTAGACACGGTGGCAGCAGGCCATCATCCACCGGCCTGGTCCAGCCACCTGATGTATCTTTCCAGAACCCGAGCAGAAGCCCCTGACACTTTGCCCTCCTTCAAGCTGTCCCCTAAGGCCAAACTCCTTCAGTGTCTTTCATGACCATTTCTATCTGACCCACCTCAGCAACTACACCCAAGAAGATGGCACCTCCGGCAGGTCCCCAACAGCTGAACGAGACGCTAAACCTCCCTGTGTGCAGGGGCTTCTGGATGTCCACCCAGAACTCCCTGCCCACTTCACTGCCTGGCAAACCCTTCCCTCCTCCTCCCTCTGCCTTCTCTGATGCCTGACCCCTTTGGACCAGGTTCACCGCTGCAGCCCGTGGGGGAAGAGAATTCAGGCAGAGGGAACAACGAGTATGAAGCATTAGAGGTGTGAAAGACCAGGGGAGCCAGCTCTAGACTGGCTCAATACCGGAAGGCCAAGGTCAGAGAATGAAAAACATCAAATGCTGGCTCAGAATTCTATTTTGGTGAACTTTAAGTAGGGGAGTGAAGATGCAGGACTACATTTGCCTTTGGAAAGGAAGGCAGCTTGGTCCTCATACAGAACAGACTGGAGGGAAGAGATGACAAAGTAAACCACGAAGGAGGCTACTGCTGTGGTCCAGATGAGAGAGAGTGGGGTGAACTAAGGCAGGCTGGTGGCCAGGGAGAGAAGTGGATGGGTATTCCAGG
Organism: Hystrix cristata; assembly: GCA_004026905.1. Classification (NCBI taxonomy): domain Eukaryota; kingdom Metazoa; phylum Chordata; class Mammalia; order Rodentia; family Hystricidae; genus Hystrix; species Hystrix cristata. The sequence goes on from PVJO010001140.1 coordinate 28,443, forward strand.
GATACTAGGGAGACATGGAAATGATGGGGCTTGGTGGCTGGTGAAAGGAAGGCTTGGGAGAAGGCCAAGATGTCCCCCACTTACCTGCCATAACTGTCACTTCCATAGGACAGAGACAGTGTCCCTTCATGTGTCCCTGGTCCCACCACAGGCCCTGGCATGGCCTCAGCTGTGTGTGCTGAGGATCGTGCCAGTTGGAATGCCCTGCAGCTCCTAGAGGGTTGAATGTCCACGACCTTTGTGGTCTCTTGTTATGTGGAGGTTGCAACGAAAGGGAAAATCAGCCCAAACTCCTGAAGTCCAAGAGCCATGCATCTTTGGACAGTGACCTCTGTCTCTGCTCATTCACCCTTCCACCCAGCCTCGCAGGCCCTGTGAGTCCCCTGTATCTCCTATCCCTGTCTGGGCTGAGAGTTTAGGGACTTTCTGAAGCTTCACCTCCTGGTTGCAGCCACAGTAAGAGACATTAGGGTCTTGAGGTCCAGAGAGGAGTTGCTGCAGTTTGAATATACACAGTTTGGGTATCTGGACGTCTTCATGTGTGGCAGTTTAATCCCTATCGCAAAGTATTGAGCAGGTAGAAGCAATCCATTTATAGTGTTTAGAAGTGAAGCCTTTGGAAATGATTAGGACTAAAATAAGGTCACTAAGATGGAGCCTCTATTACTGAATCCTGGTAGCTTTGTAAGAAGAGGGTGAGCCAGGTGTGGTGGCACATGCCTGTAATCCCAGCACTCAGGAGGCTGAGGCAGGAGGATTGCCACGAGCTCGAGGCCAGCCTGGGCTATGTAGTGAGTTTAAAGCCAGCCTGAATTACAGAGCAAGACAAGAAGAAGGAGGAGGAGGAAGAGGAGGAGGAGGAAGAGAAGGAGAAGAAGAAGGCGATCCTGAGTTAAAGACATCATATTACGGTGATCCGTGCACACCCATGTTTATAGCAGCACGACTCATCCTAGCTGAAGCTTGGAAGCAGGGTGTGTGTCCATAAACAGATGAGTAGTATTTATCCACAGTGGAATGCCGCTCAGCTATAAAGGATAAAGTTGAGTCATTTGTAGGAAAATAGATGCACCTTAAGACCATAATGTTAAGTGAAATAAATCAGACACACAAGCTTAAATATTGCATGGTTTCTCTTATATGAGAAACCCAAGATATAAATAAAGAACAAAATAAAATATGAGTAATAGGAAACAGGGTGATAGATCTTTTACAAATGGAAAGGGAACCAAGAGATAGAGGGAGGAGGGAGGTGACGGGAAGGGAACGTAATAAGAATTGAGATGGATCATGTACATGTACCAACTCCCCACAATGCATGTAATCATTACGTACTGATAAAAATAAAAATTTAAAAAGAATTTTTAAAAAGAAGAGGGAAAGACCAGACACAGACAGACACATACACACGTTTCCTGTCTCTTGTCATGTGTCACCTGTGTCACCATGGAAGTCTACCACAAGAAAGCCATCATTGGGTTGGTCCCTTAATTTTGTACCTGCAGAACTGTGACCCAAAGTAAACCTCTTGTCTTTATGATGTAGCCTGCCTCAGGTATTTCATTATAGTAATAAAAATGGGCTAAAATAGGAAAGTTCCAGCAAAACCCAACAAAATCAGAATGGAATTTTTGAAACATCTGTTCATATCATCTCTGTAACTTGTCAACCTTTGGACCTTCATTTCCTTGTTCTTCATTTGACATGTGACAACTACAAATCTGCCTCTAGAAATCCACCCTATGGAGATCCCTGCACAAATTTTCAGAAGACATAATTGTAGCACTTTTTGTAATAGTGAAAAATGAGAGGGAAAAAACCCCAAAAAGTACCAAGAGGGGAGGGGATACACCATGACACATCTGTACTGAGGAATAATAGGAAAGTGTCAGAGGAAAGTGGGAGCTGTGCACGTCCGAACACAAGACATCTACCAAATAGCATTGCAAGTTTGAAATAAAGCAAGTTGTGTGCTCCCTCTGGCATCACTTATGCTAAAATAGGAATAATACAGAGATTAGCAAAGCCTCTGTGTCTTGGCCAAGGCCCCTGTGAAGTGTTCCATATTTAAAAAATTAAAATTAAAAATAAAAAATAAAGCAAGTTGTATGATAGCCCATTTTTATTTTTATTTATTTATTCACTTATTTTTAGGTGCTGGGGATCAAACTCAGGGCCTTGAACTAGCTACACAAACACTCTACAACTGAGTTAAATCCCTGACCCCTATTTTAAAAACATGTATATGCATCTATATGTGTGTATGTTTGTGAACAACCCCCCAAAAAGATTTGTGGATTTTATTGCATGTTTGTTATATTCCAACAGAAATTTAAAACAAAACCATGGGGTAGGGGTGTGGCTCAGTAGCAGAGCACTTGCCTAGCATGCTTGACGCCTTGGGTCCAATCCACAGCATCACAAACAAATAAAAAAAATAAAACTAAAACCTGACATTTTCTACAGAGGGAGGGAGCAATCCAACTGAGGCTGGGGCCCCAGACCTGGGGCCCATCCTCCAACCTTTTGTCTCATTGGGGAGCCCCAGACTGGGGATGGAAGGGGCTCTGAGGAGACCTCGTGCCTCTGTGACCATTTCTGGGACCAGGCCCATCCCACCCCAGATCTTCCCGCCCAGCTGCTGTCACCTCATCATGTGGATGGACTCCGGGTCACTGGCAAAGCTGAAGGCATAGCCGCTGGATGTGGTGCCGAAGTCAATGGCAACCACCACAGAGAAAGAGGCCTGTTGGGGAACTCGGGCTTCCGGCTTCTGCAAATCCAAGACCTGGAGTCAGCGAGCAGCCAGCAGGAAAGTGGCCAACCACCAGCAGGGCACCGCTCCCCTCCCTAGCCCAGCACCCCCCCCCACCTGGGCTCCCCTCCCTTTCTGTCCCCTCCCAAGCCCAGGATAGGCCACCTATTCAGAAAGCGCCAACCCTCCAGGTCACCCCAGCAGTTTCAGGCTCTAACAGTTGCTTTCCTGCTTCTAGTTCTCTGCCCACAATTCTGGCTGGACCACCTCGCCCACCCCTCCCATCCCTAACTTCCCAGCGTCCTTCAGAGGGGCGCAGCTGGGAGCAATTGCTCCTCAGGGCAACTTTATAGCACGTGGACCTGTGAGCATTTTATCCCCTTGCTCTTTGTGGTCACAGTGACGCAAACCAGACTCTGTCTGATTCTGTGGCAGACAGGAGAGGCCCCTGTACAGGCAGAGTGGTCCCTGCCTTCTCCCAGGCCAGGCCCAGGCTCCCTGAAGAGTGACGAGGCTGGATCACGGGGCAAGACCATCCCAGTGGGGTCGCCCATGGAACCCCAGGGGTGGAGGCTACACCCTGGAAGCACCAAGCCAGTATTTCCTAACTACTTTTCACAGCACACCTCCCTTCCCCCAGATATGGCTTGAATTAAGGTGGGCTGTGGTTGTCAGGAGAGGAAGCGGTTAATTCTGGGAGGCCCCAGCGCTCTAGGGACCTCAAAAAACCACAAGCTTACCCTACCACCTGTCCCAGGGTACAATGGCCCTGGGGTGTCATTCTGCAGCAGGGAGGGTTGGGAGTTAGTCACATGGGGCTCGCCTTCTCAGTAGAATCGTCACCCCACAGTCCAAGCCACCTAATCATTCAGGTAGGCATGGGACTGGAGTGTGCAAGGGCAAGAAGTGTGGCGGCACGCCCCTGCCCCTGCCCTTTCCTCTTTCTCAGCCCAGCCTCTGCACGACCCTCCTCCGTGTCGCCAAGCCACCCACTGCCCCAATCCTTCATCCAGGCTTACCGGTGACTGCGAGGGTGTGAGGGGAGCAATGCCACAGCTTTCCTGGGTCCTTGGGGAGCTGGGCGGGCTGGGCACTGGGGAGCGCTCTGGGCTGGAGGCTGCAGAAAAGACAGGGCAGGTCACGCTGGCACGATCAGGGCAGCTGGGTGCCAGGGCTGGCACACGGAGGTTCCCCATCAGTCTTGCTGGGGCAGAGGGCCTGGCAGGGTGGGAAGGACATACTGAGGCAGGGGCAGGGCAGGAACTAAGGGCCTGCTATCAGTTTGAAGCAACCTTGCCTAGGCTCACCCCAGGACCCCTCAGGCACACAGTGGGAGAGGGAAGGAGATGGAGAAATATTACGTGCTAGGGAGACAGAAGGGCTGGAGAGATGGGGCAGGTGAACTCCTGGGGTGGGAGTGGAGAGTGGACAAGACATGGAAGGACAGTAAGTTACAGATGCAAGTTACTGGGAGGTGGGACAGCCAGCCCAGAAGTGGGGCTGCTCCCCTCTACCCTAAAGATGGGTCACATGGTTCTAATCAGGCCTTGATGGAACCTTCCCTCCCCTGCCCCCACAAGGGCCACAGACAGGCCCAGCTGGCTGCCTGCGGAGGGTCAGAAGGAGGAGGGCAGCACCTCCCCCATCCCATCCCGGCCTAGGATGCCCAAGCACTAGGATGTCTGGTTACCTGTGCCCCACCAGACTTGCACCTCAGCTAGTGTGTGACCCTGGGCAGGCCCTAGCTCTTGCTTGCTAGCCTCGGGGCATTCAAGGTACATATTTAAAGGAGCTGGGAATAAAGGGGGTCCTGGGAAGTACTCGGACCGTGCTGTAGTCTGTCTGGGTGCCAGCAGGGTAGGGACATGGTGGTTACATTTAGAGGGCTCCCCTTCAGTGCAGGCTCAGCCCTGCCACCAGTTCCAGCTTGAGCAGCTGTGTTGCTGTGGTTTGAGCCTGGGAAGGGAGGCAGGAAGGAAAGGCCAGCCCACCAGGTCTTTGTGAATGGACTTCCTGAGGAGTGTCCCTCCTGCCTGGTGGCCTCCCACCCCTACCAAGCCCAGAGCTGTTCCCAGGCCAGGCCTGACACGCATGCGCACACAGATTGTGCACACAGCGGTTGTACATGCATGGTCTACCTGCAGACCATACCCCCCCACAGGTCCTGGGCAGAGACCTACTCCCAGACACACTCACACACTCATCCAGGGTCTTGTGCACACACCCCTGCACAAAACACACACATATGCATACAGTCCTGTACACACAGACCCTGCCCACACACTTGCATGTACACACACCCACTCATGTACACACAGAAAGGTCCTGTGAACAGATCCAAGCTATGCACACAGACCCTCTCTACATATATACACTCCCATATGCACACTTAATACGCAGATCTGTCTGTGCAGAAGACCCTCCCTGCAAGTGTACACACACCCACATTCAGACCACCCTGCACACGCAAGCACACATTTCCAGAACAGCTCTTGGGAGCCGCAGCCTGCTGGGGGGTCCCAGTGCAAGGCAGTGGGGTGGCAGTCGGGTGGCAGTCGGAGTAGCAGGGTCTTACCCACGTGCAGCCCCTGCAGGCCCATCTCCGGGACAGCCAGCATTCTTGCAGGCCCTGTAGATGTCAACAGGAACAGACAAACAGAATGGGGTTTACTTATTTCTTTGTTCCTTCTCTGAATGCTTATTTAGTTTATTTACTTTTAGCTGGAAACCTTTGAAGCAAATCCCAGATATCACATTGTTTCACCTATAAATTCTTCAATATGTCTCTCCAGCAGATAAAGGCATTTGGAAAAACACCGTTACAATCCCATTATCATGTCTAACCAAATTTAGAGCAAAATTTCTTCGTCTCCTCCGAAGCTCAGCCCCACAGGCCCAGCTTATCTCCAAAACAGCTTGGCTTTGTAGAAATCAGTAGGCCCCTCAATGCTTTCTGGTGCCAGGTGCTGGATGAGGAACGTCAGTAATCTAGAGACACTGTCCCTGTCCTGGGGACCCACAGACTGGTGGGTGAGCTGATCACTGTTAGATGATCATGGAAGTGGCTTTTGGGTTACAAACAATACTGAGGGCTGTGAAGGGGACAGCTGGAAAGAGCAGGGTGGGTGGGGGCTGGGCTCCTCCCCGCCAGGACCCTCCATTAGACGTGGTCTTGTGTGAAGGGCAAAGCAAATCTTGCATAGTTTAAAGTGGCAGGTTAGGGGTAGAACATGGCTCAATTTGCTTTTTTTCAGTGGCAGGGTGCAGGTGGTGTGAGTGGAGATTGAGCCAGGGCCTCAGACATGATAAACAAATATTCTACCACTGAGCTACAACTCCAGCTCCTAAAAAATTGTTTTTCATATATATATATATTTTAATTGAGACAAGGTCTTGCTAAATTACCCAGGCTGGGCTTGAACTCGCAATCCTTCTGCCTCAGTTTCCCAGAGCACTGGGATTATAGGTGTGTGCCACCACACCCAGCTTCGATTGGCCTTTTGAGATGCCCCTTTGGCTGCCCGGCGAGAGCAGACTGCAGGGGACAACGTAGAAGCAGAAGTCCAGTTGGGCTACGCAGCTCTCCAGACTGTAGGTGAATGTGGTGGCTGTGTGGCTGGAGACAGCTAGCAGTTAAGTCGACAGAGCTGACTAGATGGGATATGGGGGCTCAGGAAGAAGGCGTCAAGGTGGCGTCCCCCGGTTCAAAGGAGGACATGGATGTTGAGATGGAAAATCTTGTTGAAGGGGCAGGCTGGCAGGGGCGTAGTGCACAGTTTGGGGTTGGAACTAAGAGAATATTCCAAGCAGCCGGATGACAGGTGATCTGGAGGTTGGGGAGAAATCTGACTTGGAGATGTGCATTGGGAGTCATTGTCATGGGAGGCTTGGAGAAGAGCAAAGCGGGGAAGGGAGGAGAAGCCACAGTTAAAGACAAATGGAGGAGGGTGGGCTGGCCAAGGGACGAAGCCCCTGCGATTTCCTGAAGACCATGATAAGAGAATTCAGTGAAACCAGATGCTTTTGAGGTCCTTAGATGTGGCCGTCATGGTGGCCCAATCCTGTTATCCCAGCTACCCTGGAGCTGAGGCAAGAGGATCACAAGTTTGAAGTCAGCCTGGGCAACTAGCAAGACCTGTGTCAAAACAGCTTTGAAAAGACTGGGAATGTGCTTGGTGGCAGAGGCCCTGGGTTCAATTCCCAGTACCATCTCATCCTTCAGTGAGACTGAAAACTGTCTTGAAAGCACAAGGCAGGAAAAGGAAAAAAAAAAAAAGAGCACAAGGCAGGTAACCCCAGGTGAGGTGTGAGCAGGGGTGAGAGAACTGAACCAGACTTTTGGAGAAACTTGGCTGAGATCAGGAACAGATTTGAGGAGAGTGGCTAGAGGGAGAGCTTGTGTCTCTGGAGTTCTGCGGCCCAGGCCACAGGCAGGATCCTGCAAACCCTGACAGCTTTGTTACTTGAATCAAACAGTGGTCTTGGGCCACAGCACTGGCATCCCCTGGAGCGTGTTGGGAATATAGAACCTCAGGCCCTTGACCCACAGAATCAGAACTTGTTGGTGTGAGAGGTGCCGCTCAAATGTCCCTGGGCTCAACAGTGTGCAGATCATGGACATTACTGCCCTTATCTATGGGCTTGGTAGCTTTCCTAAACAAAAGCAGGGGATGCCCACTCCCTCTCTGTACCCGGTAGCCTGATCAGGAAACTTTGCTAACAACATAGGCAGACACAGAGCTGGGCACTGACACACCCATACACACGTACCCACCCTTGTTCCTGCACAGTTCACACAAACCCAGCCCCGTCATGGTCAGACACCCAGACTCCCACATGCTCCTGTAGGCCCAGGGCACTCCTGCATGCCCAGCACCATGGAAATTCCCAGACATGTGCAGTCCTGCCGCCCCCTACCCCATCACTAGGGGCACACAGTTGGATACCCAGGAATCACAATCAGGAGAAGGGCAGAGGCTGGCTGTGGGCGCTTGCATAGTAGCCAGAAGATACTGAGAAAAAGGGAAACCAAACAGAGGGAGTCAGCAGGGACTCTGGGAGCCAAGGACAGTTCAGTTCAGGGTGACAGAATGGTGCCCTGTTGCTGGGTCCACCCAGCTCTCCAGACCTGATACTATCTCTTTTCCCAATTCTGCCTTCAATATCACTGCTGCGAACTTGAAACCAGCCACAGTGTGAGTATTTACACCATGGAAATTGACAAGACTACAACCCATGGTTTTCCTTCCTGGAGAGTTGTTTATAAAACATTTACCAGCATACCACTGGTTCCTGGCCACAAGAGAGGGGCCAGTAACCATCTTTGTATGTCCTAATTCTGGTTTTTGTGTGTGTGTGTGGTGCTGGGGATTGAACTCAGGGCCTTGTGCTTGCAAAGCAGGCACTCTAACCACTGAGCTAAATCCCCAACCTGTATGTCTTAATTCTTCACCGCACATAATCTGGGCATTTCTTTTGTGCCAGCCTCTGTGCTAAGTGTGAGAACTGGTTTGTTGAATGAATGAATGAATGAATGACTAGATCTGTATGGACCAAGTCTATTGGACCTGAAAGAGAAACAATCTAGCATTGCCAGGCAGAGAAGCCTGAGCCATCACTGGATTCCACGTCCCAGCTGTGTGCCTATAATCTCCCCAACTCTCTGCAGCCTGTCACCTTATCTCCCGAGCATGTGATCCGAGGAAGGCCCCTACACGAGGGTCTCTGGGATGTCAATGGCTTATCATGGCACCCCAGTGTGAGTTCGTTGTGTTATCTCTCTACACCTCACTGAGTTTTCCTATAAAATGGGTGACACAGGATGCGTAAGGACCAAGTTCAGATATGGAAGGCGTTGATAAAGGAAAGGTTAGCAGTACTCTTTCTTTCATGATGTGGATTTTGAATTTTCATTTGTTAGATGTTTTCAGTCTTACTGAGGGTTTTATTCTACACATCTTCAGTTCTTTCGGCAGGAGGAATGACTTTGTGTCACAGAAGGAATTTCTCACTGCTTCCTGGAGAGGTGGAGGTGGAAGGGGCTGACAGTCAAGCAAGCATGCACACATACACCCATGGGACCCCACTCACTCCAGCATGCACACACACTCAAAAATACTGAAAGAGAGTGCTGCCCATGGGGCTCAGGACAACCTTGCTCCCCAAATCTAGCTCTGGGCAGGGTCCACAGCTGGAAATGGGGGAGGTGGACAGGTCCCTAGAGGTCTACTAGTTTGAGGCTGCTGATGCCTATGTGTTTGAGAGTAATTGGGTGGGACAGCTTGAGTTACATGGAAAGTAACTCCATTTCCTGGCTGCAAGCGCTTGCTAGACTCTGGTTCCAGCCTGACCCCTATCTTACCCATAGACAGACCCTTAACCCCGCCCACAGGCTGACCCCTAACCTGTGGCCTCCTACTGACTTCTAATCTTCAGATTCACATGACCTCTGGCCTTGACTTCTACCCAGAAGGTACTGGGGACCAGGAGAAGGTGTGGCCAAGCAGGCCACTCACAGCCAGAAACTACCCAGTACGCTCCCCAGGCTCACAACAGCTTGACAGAGAATTCTCGAGGCTCTCTTCGGGGTGGGGTGTTGAGCTTGGGCAGCGCAGGCTCTGCAAACACGCGTGTGGTGCTGAATTTCAGGGCTTCACACGGTGCCAGTGAGGACAAAGAGCCCACCTGGATCTTTAGGGCTCCCCTCCTGCCTGGGACCCGCTTCCCTGCCGGGCCTTTAATGGAACAGGACCCTCAGCCAGACGACTAAGTAAGGCCACGAGAAGGTATTTCTTTCCAGCCACAGACTGGGCCAACAACCAGGGCCCAAGGGTCAGATCAGAAATGGCACCCAAAGGGCTGCCCCACCCTGTATAGAGGAGACCAGGGGTAGACTGTGGAATGAGGGGGCTGCCCCGCCTGTGCTAGGACAGGGACGACAGAAAGGGCGTCCACCGTCCTTCCTCATCCTCATCTTTTCTTTCCATACATCCTGCCCCACCCCCTGAGTCTTCACAGGGACAGTCCGTTCACAAACAACCTCTATCCCACAGGGTGGGGAGGCCTCCCACCTCTGCCACAGACCTCCACAAGCCCCCTCTCGCCGGCTCCGGCTCCTGGGCCATCTGCTGTCCCTGGCTCCTGGATCAGAGCGCCCTGTCTCCCTTCCACCTCTCCCCACGCAAGCTTGCTCCCTGTGGAGGCCAGACCGCACCCAGCATGAACCCCCAAGCCGGACTCATGGAGAGAAACCCGAGTCCTCAGCAACCTGGCCACACCGGCGACGCTCTTGCATCCCGGGAGCGCAGAGTCTGGGGCCTCGGAGCCGCCTCCCAGCACAGTCCTGCATTCAAACAGGGCCTCCGCCTCAGGCCTAGGCACCGGGTCCCCACGGCAGGCTCCGCGGGGCGGAAAGCAGCCCTCCGCCACTCTCCCTCCAGCCGCCAGCCCGAGCTCTGCGCAGCGAGTGTGGGGCCCCGAAGACCGGGTAGGAGCCCGCGCGCTGCCGCAGCTGCCTTCCCGCTGCAAACCCGCTGCAGAGAGGGCCCCGCAGATCTGGGGTCTCGGCCGACAGCCGGGACGGCCCACCTCGGCACCTCGCTCACCTCCGCCTTCGGACAGCTCGACCCACTCCGGCCGCCTGGGTCCCGGTCCGCCGCCCGCCGCCCGCCGCCCCCTCCCCCGGCCGGATGGCCGCGCGCCCGGCCCAGATGTGCGCGGGGCGGGGCCTGCGCGTCTCCGCGGCCCCCGCCCGGCCCGGCCCCGCGCCCCTCCCGCGCCTGCCCGCCCGCCGAGGGGAGCGGGAGGAGGGGCGAGTGGATTCCAGACCCTCGCCGGCCTCCCGCCGCTCCCCCGCCTCCCCTCCCTCCTCGGCCACCTTGGGGCTCAGCCTGGGCGGCCCACCTGCGCCCTGCCCCGGCCCCTCCGGTCCCGCGGCCTCCCTCCCTCCGCTTCCCCAGCTGGGTCCGGAAGATCAGACGTGAGGCTGCCCTCGGGCCGGTCCGTGCTCAGGTTCCGGCAGCGACCCACAGGTTCTCCCGGCCGGGCCCCACTCATGGCCATTCAGAGCTTCTCCCGCCTCAGCGGCAGGAAGTACTCAGCCTCTTTCACGCGGGGCTCCCAGCCTTCTTCTGGTCCTCTTGGGGATGGCTCCAAATAAGGGGTTTGCGGGGTGGAGGCTGGTTCTGTTGGGCCCTCCACGAGCTTTTACCCAGCTGATTTACCCTGCCTACCCTCTTTGCACCGGTGGGGACTAGCAAGGCCCCTGCACTTACAGGGAACCATGTTCCCTCTATTTATTTATTTCGATTTTTTGAGACAGGGTCTCACTGTGTAGTCCAGGCTGGCTTTGAACTTGAGGAACTCCTCCTGCCTCAGCTTCCCTAGTGCTGGGATTCCAGGCATTCACTACCATGCCCAGCTCCACATTTGTAGGGGCCATTTCCCCTCCTGGGCTGCTTTACGTCCTTCTCTCTGCCCAGTTCCCCAGCTAAGTGTCGCCTCCCCTGGGCTTGCTGCCCTTATTCTCAGGGCCATCATCCCGGGGGGCTCTTCTTAACGAGGTCAGGGCTGCGGCCTAGGTACTTGGTCAGGAGCCAACAAAAGCATTCCGTCAATCAGCAGTCCACAGGCTGCCCTGGTCCTGTGTCTGTCTGAGTGTGCTGTGTGTGTGTGTTGCTGTGTCTTCTGGCTTTGTGTCTAAGTGTGTGGGAATGTGTTTGCACTTGACTGTGGGTATGCGACAGGGGTCCCTGGCCTCCATCTCCTTCGGGGTTAGCCAAGCCAGGAAGGGTCAGTGTGGGTATGAGAGTGGGACGGGCTCTGGCCCCACACACAGGCCCGCCTCTTGTTTGTTTGTCTTTTCCCCTCCACTCCCTTCATCCATTTTCCTCCATCCCCACCCCACCCAAAGGATTGGCTCATCTCTGAGGACCACAGCAGCAGGAATGAAGACTTTAGGATGTCCCCGCCCCCTGCTGGCACCCCTCTTTCAGGCCCCTTCTAAGTGGGGAGTCACAGGCCCCACCCTTGGGCAGCTTCCAGTCTGACCCACAGCAAGACAGCAGATGACCCCATCAAGTCAATAGGTGCCACAGAAACTCTGGGCATAAGCGGGGATGGACAAGGGTCCTGCAGAGCCCCCGCCTCTCACCTCGCTGTGTCCTGTCCCTCCTGCTCCTGTCCAGCACCATGGTGGGCCCACCCACTGACCTCACCAGCTTCCTGCTTCTCCTGGGGATGGGAGGACGGGGAGGGATCTGTGGAGCAGCCGCTCCCCTGGCCAGACCTCCCCTCCTGGGCCTCTGCCCGGGCTCTTCCCCTCCCGGCCAGGATGCTGTCACTCCCAGCCCTGCCCCTCATCCATCTCTAGCTTGCAATTGGAGGAACCTTTCAAAGGTGCAAATCTGCCACCACTCTCCTGGGCTCCTCAGGACCTACGGGAGGCCCAAACGTCTACCACATGACCCTCCATGCTGACCTTCAAGCTCACTCTCCAGCCCTGAGCTCCAGCTCCTTCCTCTCTGGCCCTCCGCACCGCCTGCCTTCTGGGCTCTCGAGCTTGGACCCGTCAGCCGGCACCCATCCCTGGCCCACTCCTCGCATCCCTCCCTCCCTCAGGCCCTGCTGTGGGTACTGGGTCTGCTCAGAGCGCCCTGGCCCCGGGTACCGCCAGGAGGGCCTTCTAGGGCACTCTGATTGGGGGGTAGGTGCCAACGACAGGGTGGGGCAGCCAGCAGCTTTAGGGGCAGGAGGCGAAGTTTGTTTCAGGACTTGCTGCCTCCCACCTAAGCCTATTAGTGCTGGGGGGTGTCCCCTCATTGACACCTTACCCTCAACTCTTGCCTACACCTGGCCCCTTGTTCTGTCCCAGAGCTTGGGGCAGACTCACGCACAGACATCCAGACGCACAGAAATGCCTCAGGGGGGCGAGACTGAACCCCAGGGAGCCTCGGGGTACGCTGGAGCCTGGGGACCTGACTGCTGCCTGGTCCACACCCACGGAAAGAAGGGTTTTCACATCACTGTATGGTAAGAACTCAGGGGCCAGGAGAGAATGGAGTCCTGCCGAATGGAGTCCCAACCCATAAGCTGCCTCTGAGCTTCGCCCTCCATCCAGCTGCAGGGGCTGGTGAGGGGCACTGGGCCGCATGCTCCCAGCTGCCTGCCTGGCTCTGGGGACGGGAGGTGGGCAGCTCCCAGAGCAGAGCCCTCTGGAGTGTTTCTCTACCAGATTCCTGAGGTGTGAGCTTCCTTCCAGGAATTACTCTGCCTGCTCCCGCCCAGATGGACTTCCTCTCGGGGCCACTCGGGGCCACGGCCTCAGGCAGCATCATTTTCCTCACTGGAGACCCAGCTCCTCCCTACTCCCTGAGGAGCCTGGTGGCCGGGAGCTCCAGACTGGCTTCCTGCTGCCCTAGCTCTGTTCATGGAAAGGAAGACTTGGGGTCCCACCTTGCAACCGTGCTTCTCCACTACCCTGCCCCAGATGCTCCCAAAGCACGGGGGTTGGAGCCACCGCCAGGATGCCGTACTGACACCCCCACGGGCAGCCCCTTCTCTCCCTGTGCTACACGGTGGCCCAGCCAGACACCCACGGAGAGCCTCGTGGAGGAGGCGATCCCCCATTGGAGCCTTGCAGGATGACAGAGTGAACCACGCAGAAGAGCAGGAAGGGCACTACAGGTGGAGGCTGGGTGTGGAGTAGCATCCAGCAGGATGCGGGGCTGGGTTCTTTGTCCCTGCTGCTTTCAGCCTCGGACCCACCCTAGTGTCCTGCCCCACAGGCCACCTGGTCCTTTGCCCGGGAGCTCCCAAGCCCACTTGCCCCACTTGGGTGGCTTCTGTTTGGGGTCTTCGCTGCCTGTCCCTCACCCCTGGGTGTTCCCGGCCAGCCCTTAACCACAGAGGGAGGAGGCAGCAAAAGGAGCAAAACTAAGGGAGAAGGAAGTTCTGAGAATGGTGAGATTCCCACCACAGCCCAATCAAGGGTGAGGAGATGGGGGGCTGCTGGCCAGACGGTGCTGGCGGCCCCCACCTAATATCCTCCTTCCTTCTTCCTTCCCTCTTTCCCTCCTCCCTTCCCTCCTTCCTTCCTTCCCTCCATCTCTCCCCCCCTTGTCCTTCCTTCTTTCAGTTCCAGAGGTTGAATCCAGAGCCTTATCGTGCATCTAGACGAGGATTCTACGTTAAGCTACCTCTCTAGTTCTACTCTGATTTTCCTTTTTTTGTGCGTGTGTTTTCCTTCTTTGTTGTTGTTGTTGTCTTGCTTATTTTGTTTTGTTTGAGACAGTCTTGCAATACTGCTGTGTTGTCCAAACCAGACTTGAAGTTGCCGCGTAGCCCAGGCTGGCTTTGAACTCGTGATCCTCCTGCCTCAGTGTCCGGAGTGCTGAGGTTACAGGTGTGCACCACCACACCTGGCTTGACTGTCACTTTCTTGATGACAGAATCCTCCCTTTGTGTCCTGCGTGTGGCTACTTCACCTGAAGAACAGAGAACGTACCTCCCAGCCCACTTTGCTGCTGGCCGTGGCCATGTGATCAGTCCAGCTGATGAGACAGAAGCAGAAGTGTTCCATGGTATCCTTCTTTTTTAATTTTTTTTTTCTTTGAGGCAGGGTCTTGCTCGGTAGCCCAGGCCAGCCCGGTATTCACAGCGATCCTCCTGCCTCAGCCTCCCGAGTGCTAGGATTACAGGTGTGTGCCACCACATCTGGCTTTGCACCACCACGCCTTGCTAGCATCCTTCTTGAAACAGTTGGCAGGAGTCCTTTGTCCCTTACCCTGCTCTGCTCCATCTTGCGGCTTGGAACGTCGATGGGATGACTGGAGCTTCAACCTCCACTTTGGACTATGAGGTCAAAGGACACACCTGAGTAGTAACCGGCAAGGACACTGTGCCCTGGAGCAGGATCCCTGCACCAGCCCCAGGCTGGGTCTTTTATTTCCAGACTTTTAAATGTAAGAGAAAGCCACTGTCTTGTTTAGGGCACTGTGTTTCATAGTCTCTGCTCCTCACAGTGGAATGTAACCCTATCCCGTTGGACCCCGCAGGGAGATGTTGATGAGGTTCTCTGTAGGTATGTGGGTCTGGAGTGGAAAGCCGAGCTCCGGGTTGCGGGTAGGAACCTGGCAGTCATTCTGGGAGGTGGAAATTGAAGACACGCGGACAGATGCGCTCATGCAGGCAGAGTGTGCTGGAGAGAGACGGAGGCAGCTGCCTGGGATGCCCGCCTGCTCTCCTCTCCAGCCCTCCGAACGGGGCGCAGGTTTTTCCCACTCTGTCTCACCAGCCTCTTCCAACGGGGCGCATGGGGCGAGGTTTCTGGAGGGATCTGTAAAGGTAGGGTGGCAAGGGCGACTGTGTGTGTGGCTCAGTGGGTGGGAGGAAGAAGGGGCTTCGATAATGTTCTGCTATAACGTGAGGAGCCCGTTGTGATGTTCCAGAAACACCCAGAACTTTCTTTTTGACACAGGATCTCACTATGTAGTTTGGGCTGCCCCTCTACTGGCCTCTGACTCCCAGCGATCCTCCTGCCTCAGCCTCCAGAGTGCTAGGATTACAGGCATGTGCCACCACGCCTGACTACCTAGAACTTGAAGTTTGTGGAAATTCCCTTTTGGAAACAAGACTCAACCTCTTTGGTCACAGCAGGGCTCTGAGCCTGGTCTACTTGGATGATGGTTTCAATAAGGTCACCACATTTACCAGGGTAGCTTAAGACAAGGAGAAGTTGCTGTCGAGGACACAGGGCTTGGACATCGTGGAATCAGGGGGGTATCTGGGGTTCATCTCCTCCTGCTGCTGCCGATGGCCTACCCTCACCACCACCCTAGATCCAGCCCGGCACCTCAAACGGGCTAGGCCCGCGCTGTACTGTGCAACCACATACTTGGCCCCTGCACATCCCTTTTTTTCCAGTAATAGGCTAATAGGCTTTTTTGTTTTGTTTTGTTTTGTGCTGGGGATCAACCTCAGGGCCTTGAGCTTGCTAAGCAAGCACTCTAATCGCTCAGCTAAATCCCCAACCCCTAATAGGCTCTATTTTTAAAAACAGTTTTAGATTTATAAAATCACTGATGTATTTATAAAATCCCCTATATTCCCTCTCTTGCATGCTGCTTCCCCTGGTATTAGTATCTTGGATTAATGACCCATTATGGATACATTATTAACTATAGTCTATAGTTTACATCAAGGTGTGTGTGTGAGTGTGTGTTGTTTTTGTTGTTGTGTGTGTGTGTTTTCAGGGCTTGACTCACTATTTTGCCCAGGCTGGTCTCACACTCCTGGGCTCAAGTGACCCTCCTGCCTCAGCCTCGTGAGTAACTGGGGCTACAGCACATGCCACCGTGCCTGGAGAGGCTTTACTCGTTGTGTTGTACTTTCTCTGGGTTTTGATGAATACATAATGTCATGTGTCCACCACCTCAGTGTCATATAGAGTGTCCTCACTGTCCCCAAATCCCCTGTGCTCATCTTGTTTCCTGACTCACACCGACCAATGACACCTTCTCTGCCTGCCTGCCTCTCTTTCTTTCTTTTACTTTTTTTTTTCTGCGCTGGGGATTGAAAACCTGAGGCCTTCAAACTGAGCTACATCCCCAGTCTTTTTTTTGTTTGTTTCAAGACAGTCTCACTAATTTGTTAAAATTGTCCAAGCTGTGCCTGAACTTGTGATCTTCCTGCCTCAGCCTCCCAGAGATTACAGGCACATGCCACCATGCCTGGCTGCTTTTACTGACTACATGGTTTTGCCTTTTCCAAAATGTCAAATAGCTGGAATTACACAGCGTGTGGCCATTTCAGACTGGCTTCTTCCACTTAGCAGTGTGTGTTTTAGGGTCCTCTGTGGCTTTTCATGGCTTGATAGCTCTCTTTTTTATTGCTGAATAACATTCTGTTGTGTGGATGTACAAGTTTGCTTACCTGTCCACTCACTAGGGGGCATCTTTGCTGCTTCCAGTTTGGGGCAATTATGAATAAGCCTTCTACAAACATTCATGTACAGGGTTTTGTGTAGACTGTTTTCATCGCAAATGGATGACTATCTAAGAGCAGGACTGCTAGATGACTTGCGAAGGCTGTATTTAGTTTTGGAAGAAACTGTCAAACTGTCTTCAAACGTGGCCACACCATCTTACACCCTGGCAGCCATAAGTCAGAGTTCCTGTTGCTCCATGTGCCTGTCAGCCTTTGCTGTTGTCAGAGCTCTGAGTCTGGGCCACTCTCCCAGAGGTCAGTGGAGTCTCACTGTTTTAATTTGCAGTTTTCTAAAGACAGGTGACACTGAGCATCTTTTCCTATGCTTCTCTGCCATGTGCACGTCTTCTTTGGGGAGACGTTTGTCTATGTCTTCTCCCATTTTTTAGTGGAGTTGTTTGATTTATTGTTTTTTTTCTTTTTATTTATGTTGTTGGGTTTGTTTTGTTTTTTGGTGTTTTTGAGACAGTCTCCCTGGGTAGTCCAGGCTGACCTTGAACTCCTGGTGATCCTCCTGCCTCAGCCTCTTGCACACTGGGATTAAGGTGTGTGCCACTATGTCCAGCTTCAACTTTTTTGACTATTCGTTGACTACGCGAGTTGGGAAATTAATTATGCCTGGCCGGCGTGGTAGCATTAGGCAGCTGGAAGAGACGGGGTGGGGGAGGTGAAAATCTAGTTTTCCAGCTTCTGCCGAGTAGGAAGGCAAACCAGAAGGGGTAGAAGGAGTGTAGATAGCCACCCTCCCCATAAACAAAGGGGCACAGCCCTATGTGTAGGAGTGTGGAGGATGGTGAGAGGTTGCAGAAAATGTAGGGAAAAAATTCCAACCAGTATGAAATGAGATGAAATGAAAAACAAAATTTCCCACCCCTGGGTTCCACCCCTCAGAAAATTTTCCCTGTATTTAGGTATTGTAGAGTTGTAACCTCAGTTCTAAATAATGTGCTATACCTCTGTTTCTCAATTTAGTGAATTCAAGAGATATCTACTGAGTCCTCATCATTTATGAAAGGAATTGATTTTTTTTATTAGGAGATGGGATCTTGCTACGTTTTCCAGGCTGGCCTTGAATCCCTTGACTCAAGCAGTCCTCCTGCCTCAGCTTCCCGAATTAGCTGAGAGTATAGGAACACACACTACAGACACTGCCTGGTTGAGCAGGAATTTATTTATTTATTTATTTATTTATTTATTTATTTATTTATTTATTTATTTATTTATTTTGAACCACTGCTCAGCTTTATTTTCTGCAGCAACAAACATTTAATCATGTCTCTTGTCAAGCAACGGGGAAACAAAACAAGTGGGCCCTGAGCCCCCAGTGAGTAACTAGTAAAGGCAGAAGATAGTAGGGTCTAAGAAGGACACGACGATTAGTTCAGGAATTTAGGGCCTAGGGAAGGATGCACTGTCTGGCATGGGAGCGTGGGCTTCAGCCCCCTTTTCCTAGCAGAGACGCAGGGGGAAACGGAGGCCCAAAGCGCTGCATGGTCCGCAAGAGCAGGGCAAGGTGGTCAAGGAAGTGGTTGAACACTGTCTGGAGGTGGCTATGGTCTTGGGCAACCCATCTCACGGTCAACAAAGTGCCATCCACCGTGAACTCCCTGTGAACGTCAGGGTTTTCTCCAAAAGGAGCCAGGGATCTTCGGGCGACTTCTGCCTCTATGGGAGATGCGAAAGGCACCCTGAGGCTGAATTCATGCAGGTGCATCGCTGTCCTGCTGGTCACAAGCACAATGTCCCCAAAGGGCCACAGGCCATGAGGTATCTGCACAACCCGAGGAAGGGCTCCAGCATAGGTGCCGTCATCACCAGAGTCACCTGCTGAGCCTGCACCACTCTGACCAGAGTGCCCAGGGCCCTCCGCTCCACCCGCACCACCGTCAGGGGCCTGCATGGCTGTCCCGCCTGGTCCCCTCGGAGCCGCTTCAACCACGACCTCTCAACACGGACTAGTTCCAGGGAAAGAAGTGCCGGTGAAGCTCCACCCCCGCTCCCCCACCAGTGCGCCTCGTGACACCCACAGTGCCTGAGCAAATAGGCTGAGCAGGAATTTAAATCACACACTCTCTCATTTCCTCTCAGGTCTACTGTCTCAGTTTTGTTTTCTCTGACATTATTGCAGTCCTATGTTGGTGTTACGTATAGCACAGAACAGAATGTACACTTCAAATTTAGTTCCTCACCCATCAACTTCAAACAGAACTTCTCGGGCCCTTGGCTATGTAAGAAAATCGGTCCCCTGTGGGCCACCTGGCCCGCTGCCCCCTTTCTGATTTCTGTGGTTTTCTCTTTACATTTCCACAGTCGAAGTTTGTAACATTTATACCCTATTCTAGAACTATAATTAAATCATCCACACTTCACCTTCAAGCTGATTTGGAAAATTGAAAACCTGCTGCTGCTGTGATATATAAACGTGATTTGCCACAGGGCCAGGTAATGAGGTCGCTCCCCAGAGAAGGAGACACACTGCCATCGCCCCGCCCCGTACTGCTGGAAGAAGAGCATTCGCGCCGGGTTCAAAGCCAAGTTCAAATGGATTCTCTTCTCACACTCCGCTAAGCACCCAAAGTCCAGCCTCACTGTGTTGCTTCATATTTGGTTCCTAGAATCGACTTTGTTGTTTCTGGCTTTCTAGTTGTCTTTCTGACTTCTTCCAGAGAGAAGAAACAGATGCCATCGCCTTATGTCACCAGAAGGCTGTGCACCGTGTGTGCCTTCCCTCTGCGAGCAAAGTGAGGTGGAGTAGTTGTGTTTTCACTTCTTTCTTCTTTGTCTTTTCCTCCTCTTCCTGCCTGCCTGCCTGGCTTCCTTCCTTCTCCTTCCTTCCTCCCTCTCTTCTTTCCCTCCCTCCCTCCTTCCTTCCTTCCGTGCTGGGCTTTGAACCCAGGACCTGACACATGCGCAATGCTCTATCACTGAGCCACACCCCGGTGCCCCTTCCCTTTCTTTGATGAACTGCTGCTCTCCTATTGTAAATTTCCCCTTACCTGTGGCAGTTTACCTTGATGGTGGCTCATCAGAGGGCGAGGGTAGGACACCTGACAGAGGCAGGGGCACCTGGAGTCCTCTGGGATTTGACCAGCTGTTGCAGGGAGACGGAAGCAAGCACTCACTTTTAGCTAGCGTCAGACACTCACTAGTGGTGTCAGGGACCCAGGGTCTCCAGGTGTCCTTCCTCTGCTCCATGTCATCTCGTCTTTGTCCCCTGGCTCCTCTCGTGGGCTGTCAGAGCATCATCTTCCTCTTGGGGGGAAACAAGACAGAGCTTCATCCATCCATCCATAGAACTATAGGAAAGAAATCGAATTGTCATTTCCCTATACTGGGGATTGAATTCATGGGGGCCACACCTCCAGTGCCTTTTACTTGTTTATCTTTTTTCCATCTATTTATTTTTGAGACAAGGTTTCACTAAGTTTCGTAGGCTGGCCTCAAACTTGCAACCCTCCTGCCCCACCTCGCAAGTATCTGGGCTCACAGATGTGCGCCATCCCCCCCCCTTTTAAAACAACAACAAAAAAGTGAATTAATTTTGGAAACACAAGCTACAGATGTTCATACCCCCTCATACTATGAATTTCTTTTGGGGGGGGTGCTGGGGATCGAACTCAGGGCTGCACTTGCTAGGCAAGCGCTTTACCACCGAGCTAACTCTCCAACTCCCCAAATTTCTTTTTATGTCAGCAACTCCATTTTAAACTTCCAAGAATCATTCCTTACTTTCTTTTCATCACTGCCCTTTTGTTTTATGAATGAAATAGCATTAGAATCTTTTTATAAATTCTCCCTCTTCCTTGAATTGTTTCCTCTGGGATCAGTGTTTTCACCTCTTGTTTGGTTTATTAGCATCACTGGAATAGAGGCGTTCGGAGCACAGCTCAGGAAATGGGCTGCCTGCATTCGTATTCCATCTCTGCCACTCACGGCTGTGTAAACCTCATTCAAGGTACTTTACCTCCCTGTGACTCAGTTTCCCGGAAGCGGAGCTAAATATGACACCTAGCTCGAGGATCATTGAGTGAGTTAGTAAATGTCTGATGCTTAGCACACTGCCCGCAGTAGACTGCCCTCAGTAGGGTTTGCTCTTCTTTTTTGCTTTTCTCAGCCTCCGCCTCCCCTCCCCCTCCCTCTCTTCCTTCCTATTTTGAGACAGTTTCGCTAAGCAGTCCAAGCCGGGCTGGAATTTTTGATTCTCCGGCTTCGGTCCTCCGAAGGGCTGAAAGTGCAGGTGAACACCATCATGCCCGGTTTATTCCTTGCTTAATCCTCTTCTTGTTGGTTTTCCTCCACTGTCTGGTAATTCCCTGGTGACCGCGTCGCCCTTGTGAGCCAGGTACCGGGTCGGCGCAGCGCACTCGCGGGGTGGAGGGCCCTGAGCCGGCTGCGCCCTCTGCCGACCGCCCGGGGCGCTGCTCCTGCCCGGCTCTGGTCCGCGCGTCCCGGGTCGAACCTCGCCGCAAGCCCCAGACCCCCACCCCAGCCGTCCTCTTCCCGCTCGTCCATTATGGACCCGCTTCCTCTGCGCTCCCCTCGCTGTGCTTGCGGTGGGACTGGAGAGGCCGGGAGCGGTGGAGACTCGGTCCCCACCAGCATCTTGAGCCGGAAGTCAGTGGGGTCTGTTTCGCTGTCCTTGGCGTGCTGCAGGTGGAAGCCTGTGCCAGCTGCCCCCAGCCTGCGCGCGCGTCCAGATGTTCCTGACTCCCTGCAGGTCTGCACAAAGGGTGCAGAGGTGGCCCTCAGTCTCTGTCGCACAAAGGGACAGAGGGGGTGAGGACCTTCTACACGAGCAGCGGGGGGGGACAGTCTGTGTGAGATGAGGTGACGGAAGAGTGGAGGTCACCTTGGGTGGGGGAAAGGGCGGGACGGCCTTCGGCCACCCTCGCAGACAGAACTACAGCGGAGGCACCGTTCTCACAGCTCGTTCTACGTCCCAGGTCCCGGGAAGCTCTTCACACAAGCTTTCCCGAGGACTGTGGGTTCAGAGTGGTTGGGCGACTCCTCCAGGGTCACACAGCAGGTGAGCGGTGTGTCTAGATTTGAACTCAGCTCTGCACGGGTCCCAGGATCTTAACCACGGAGCTACGTGACTGCAGGGTGAGCAGGGCTCGGTCCGGAAGATCTCCGCTGGGCCACCGTGGCCCGCACTGTCCACGCGGCAGATGCACCAGCAGGCGTCGAAGGTCCGGGAAGCGGAGGGCTCTGGCGCCCTCTGGGGGAGACAGGAGGCGCCGCAGAGGTACCGAGGAGGCCGCGGAAGGGCCTGGGACAGGAATCTGGGGAGATCCAAGAACCAAAGACTTCATTAGCCACCCCCCACCCCCACGCCGTCCTCAACGCCGACGAATCAAGGTTTGCCTGGGCACATCCTCGACCTTGTGACTAACTTCTGGCTAATTACACAGAAGCAAAAATATAGTGTGTGATTAAGGAACTACCATAAAGCAGGGTGCATGACCTGCTCTGTCCCTTCTTCCATTCCGCTTTCTGGAAAGCGGATATCATGGAGGAGCAGAAGCAGCCATCATGGAACATGAGCAGAAGCCGTCTACTGAAGACAGCTGAGTACAAACTGAGACGGAGCCTACTTTGATAAGGAGTCTGGAATTGCTGTTATGATTTAGATCTAAAATGTCCCCCAAAAGGAGGGCAATTGGGTCATGGGGGTGCTATACTCATCAATGGGTACATTTGTAGAGATGAGTTCAGTAGCTGAAAGCTTTCTTAGTAGATGGGGCCTGATTGGAGGCGGGTCGCTGAAGGTGTGACATGAAAAAGAGAACTCCTGTCCCTGGCTCCTACTTTCACTTTCTCTGCTCCCTGGCTGCCACGGATGGACTGCTTTCCTCTGCCACACCCTCCCACCGTGCGCTTTCTGCCTTGGAGCCAGCTGCTCGTGGGCTGAAACCGTGAGCTAAGAGGAACATTTCCTTCTTCAAGTCCTGGGTGTCAGGCATTTTGTCCCAGCTATGACAGTTGCTATATCAATATTGGACAATAAAGCTAAGGGTGATGGTACACAACCATAATCCCAGCACTCCAGAGGCTGAGGCAGGAGGATTGCAGTGAGTTCAAGGCCAGTCTGGAATACGTAACAGGATCTTGTTTCAAAGAGCCAAATTTTATGTATGTATAGATAGATAGATGGATAGATAGATAGCTAGATAGACAGGTAGGTAGGTAGGTAGGTAGATAATGCCAACACCAACCTGAGGGAAAGGGAGATATGCTTCTTATTTTATTTATATTGGTACATGTTTGCAGTATATAATGATGACATTCCTCATGGGGAATTGGTACATGTACATAACACATCTTAATTCTTTTGTTCATCTACCTTCTCTCTCCCTCCCCCCTTACACACTTCTAGTTTGTTTACACTATTTGGGGTCTCAGTATTTGTAACTATTTATTTATCTGTTTTGTAGCCAGAAATTTTTGCCTTGGGAAAACTCCCTAGCATCCTTGGTTCATGTGTCTGCAGTGAGAATCATAGTACTCACCTCACAGAGTGTGTGTGGAGGGTCAGTGTCTTTACCTACGGACAAATTACCTTGTAGATTTTGTTTATTTAGGCTGCTGTAGATGCACAGAAATGATGGAAGGTAGTGCTCCCCAACTGGGCAAGGCAGAGGAGTCCTGTTCTGCTCACCCGAAGCAGGGTAAGCCGCTGGGGGTGTTGTTTGGCATGCAGGGCTTCAGATGCCTAATGTAGCTGAGCAAGCGGCCACTCAGTTCCCTGCAGCACCCAGCCGGGAAGTCACAGGGGCTCAGGTGGGGCTGAGGAGGCTGGGCCCCACTGGGCTTTGCTCCAGGCTGGAGGGCTGGTTCCTGTCTGTCCCACTTGCCTCTCTTCCTCTTTGGACCAGCAAGCTGCCTAGAGTCTGCCCTTTGTACAGCTGTGGTACAGACACCTGTGGGAGGCTGCCGTATGAGGACATCTTGAGACCTTGCCTATGTCACATCCATTCACATCCATTGTCCAGGATGAATCATGTGGATAAGACAGAGTCGAAGGTGAGGGCAGGAGGTGGTTGCTTCCTCCAGTAAGAAGCAGTATGGTAGATGAAGGTATCTGCAGAGGAAGGATTGGTACCAATGTGTCACTAAGGAAGGAGGCAATGGAGTGAAACTTTTGGGTTTTGGTCAGAAAAGAAAATGACCCAAGCTTAGCGTTGGCCTTCTGACAATGAAGGACAGTGAGAGCTAATCTCTCGGGCCTGAGCGTGTCAGGATAGAATGCTGCCAGATGGTCACAGTGTGCTTTGGGCCACTGTGACCATAATCCTGCATCCACCTTGATTTAGGGTTTCACCTGCTTTAGATCTGCACATGTGGGTTGGCCCACAGGGTCCGGGGACCTGATCTACTGTCCTGGGTTCCAAGACTGGTAGGCAGAAGCTGAGTTGAGTCGAATTTGAATTGCAAAATTAAAAAAAAAAGTGTTGTCATGTGTATCTGGAGTTGCTTAGAGCAATTAACATCTGTCCAATATGTCAAGTACATGTAGGAAGCCCTCAAAAAAATAGGCTCCAGAATTGTAACTGGCTCAGCTGTGGTGGGGTCTTTCCTCTTCTGCCTCAAGGGTAAGGGATAGTGATGGAGGGACATTCTACCTGGCCTGAGGAGTGTCCTGGGTATTGGAGCCCCCGGGTTCCCACAACTAGGACCTGCATCTTGAGAATTTATAAAGGTAGCAGCCAGGCACAGGGAGGCCCCTAGAGGACCTGGAGAATAAGGCAGCCTTGGTCTGGGTACTCAGACATCCCCCACCAACATTGGGCTCCACTCCTTCCCTGTCATCAGGGAGAAACGGTGCTGAAGACTCCTCTTGGCCTCCCAGTCTCTCCCCAAAGTGGCCTGGTGAGGGGTGGGAATGGCTGGAACACTTCAGCCCCTTTTTCACTTTGCCTGGGAGGAGGCTTCAGCCCCTCCCCCCTTCTCCTAGGTCCTACTTCTGCTTGCTTAAGTCCTAAAGAGTCCCAGGCTGGCTGGGGCCTTCTCTGCTTCAATCCTTCCTGTCTTGCTGTTGTGCAAGGCTGCAGCTGCCTTGCTGACCCAGGAGCTCCGGGCTGGCCAAAGAACTAAAGCATTGGGAAAGAGGAAGCAGCACTAAGTTGTGATCCTCATTGCTCAGGGTGCAAAACCGGGAAGCCAGCTGCATGCACCAGGAGCTCCGGCTGCTCCCAGGGCTACTTCCTCTTCAAGCAGGTACTGCTGTCCCTCGGCCTGGGGCCAGGGGAATAGAGGGGGTGGGGATGGGGTTTGAGGGAGTGGGGGGCATGTGGATGTGAATGCTGGGTCCCAAAGCAACCCAAACCTAAAACACGAATCAAAGTTGTATTCGGAACCCAAATGCCCCCACCACTCTAAATTCTCCGAAATGAGAGCCCAGTCCCAGACCCGACCATCATCCTAACCCCCCACCTCACTGCAGCCTCAGCCCTGATCCTAGGCTGTCTTCACCTGCATGATCTTGGCAACCACTTACTGACTGCCTGCTTCATGCAGCCTCAACTGATTCATCCTGCCCAACGCCCGACCCCACCCCTCATCCCAGCCAGGCCTCCACTTGTCCTGATCATCATACGCAGCCAACTTCTAGGAGTCTCCTGCTCCCACCAGTCACTGCCCTCTGCCCCAGTGGCAGCCCCCATCCCAGCCTGAATTCCACCCCAAACCCTACGCTACCATGCCCGGACCCTGGCCCACACCTGGCCCATCCCCGAGGCTGCCCGAACTCTAACCCACCCCCACTCCTCTCCATCCATCACCACCATGTCTGTCGCAGAGGACCCCAGTCCTGAACCACAGGCAGCTGGCGGAGCTCAGCTAAGGAGCCCAGTGTGAGCTTTCTGTCACTCATGTCAAAGCCAGCGCACAGTCTTCATGGACTCTAAGGCTGGCAGAATGAATTTTGGGTCTGTGTTTGGGGGCTTTCCTCTGTTTTGAAGACAGTCTACTTCCGGAATGGCCCGACTGTACCCTGACTTCTTGTCTTTGGACCAGAGCCCTCCAGCTGGCCATATGACCCCATG
Source organism: Hystrix cristata (assembly GCA_004026905.1). Taxonomy (NCBI): domain Eukaryota; kingdom Metazoa; phylum Chordata; class Mammalia; order Rodentia; family Hystricidae; genus Hystrix; species Hystrix cristata. Next base: position 54,225 of record PVJO010001140.1, read on the forward strand.
TCCCCATTCCCTCCTTCTCCAGCCAGATAGGGAAGTTGAGGAGAAGCCCTGGTGTTGGGAAACAGAAACTGAAGCCTATACCCAGGCACAGCTGCCTACAGTGAAATCCTTTCCCTTTCTCGCCTGGCAGGACTTAGCCTTGGGGTCAGAGGTCAGGGATTTGGGGCGTCAGCCTGTGCCCTATTCCGATGTCCTGGGACAATCAGTCTCACATGCTGCAAACATGGGCCCTCACAGAGTACCAGGCCATCCCAACCCATCCTGGTTCCGGTTTCAGGAGTGAGGATTAAAAACTCTGTCTTTGGAGCACCCGAGACTCGGGAACACAAGGATGAACTTGTGTTTGGGGGACAATGCTGTTCTGAAGAGTCACTGTCTAAGAGAGGGCCACAGGGATCCCTGTGTCCTGGCACATCCTTCCCCACTACTGGAGTCACCGCCACCAGGGGCACTGGGTACCCACTAGACCCAGCAGCTGCTACCTGGGGGTCTTCCCTTCCACACCAGGCCTTCACGCAAGGACAAGGGCCTCCCTTGCTGGGGTTGTGCCTGCTCGCTCTTTTCCAGGACAATTCTCTGGGCCAAGGCTGGTCTTTGATGTGGAAGAGGCTAAGCCAGTGATGGCAAATCCCTTAGAGCTCTCGATGCTAAACAGCCTGCTGTGGCACATGTGCTGTATGTTTGCCATCATTAAGCCCATAAGGGGGCTCCAATGGTGCAGGTCCTGTGGGGTGGGGGCTGGGCTAGGCATAGATGACATCCGCACCAGGTGTTCTGGGTGCTTCTGGAAGATTCTTCCACGTGCTCCTTTCTGGGATTTGTTCATATCCACCATCTTTCCATGACCTTCAGTATTGCCCTTTCTAGGATCCCGAACAGGAGGAGCCAGGGAGCTGGGGACAACACAGACACACCTTGCAGATGTCCCCAGCTGCAGAGGGGCTGAACTTGACACTCAGCACAGGTCTGGGCCATCTCCCGAGGCCAAAGACTGGTGCTGAGGTTGGGGGTACAGGTCCCTGGAAACGGAGCAGGCCTAGGACTGCCCCTGGCTGAGGACAGGTCCTGGTCGCCTGCGAGGTAGAGTTCTTCCTGTCCGGCCCGCGCCCTTGCTGCGCTCTTGCTAGGGCGTCCCTTCTGCCTTCTGCATTAGGCATCCCAAATACCTCAGACCCATCCAAGCATGGTCTCTGCTCTTCCCCTTCCCAGGTGTGCCCTGGGGTAGCCAGCTGAGGCGGAAGGGCTGGGGCCTGGGAGATGTCATGCATTTCCTGTTCCTGCTTCCAGCCTCCCCAGGCCCTCCTGTCACTCTGCCGAGTCAGCAGGCACAGGGAGGCTTGCAAAGCTGGCAGCTCGTGTGTAGATGTTGCCATGTGTGTGCTGGACGATGTCCCTCATTAACTGCCTTTAAGTGTACTTGGTGGCAGTAAGTACATCCCCGCTGTCCCTTTCAGAACTTTCTCAGCATCCACACAGAGACTCTGTACCCATTAAACACTAACTCCCCATTCTCTCTGCCCCCGGGCTCTTAGTAACCTCTATTCTGTGTCCTGATCCCTGGGAATTTATGTATTCTACAAATTTCACGTAAGTGGGACTATACAGTATTTGCCCTTTTGTGTCTGGCTGATTTGACTTAATGTTTTCAGCTGGATGAAAACATTCTTCTGCCCTTGCCTGGAATCCTAGCTATTTTGGAGGCAGAGGTAGCAGGACTGCAAGCGCAAAGGCAGTCTAGGCAATTTAGCAAGATCCTGTCTGAAAATTAAAAATAAATAAATAAAAGGGCTGGGGCTATATAGCTGAGCACTCCCTGGGTTCAGTCCCCAGCGCTGCAAAACAAAACCATAATGCCTTTAGGGTTCATCTGTGTTATAACCAGTGTCAGAATGTCACCCCTCCTCGTGGCTGATTACTGTTCTGTTGTACACGTATAGCACATTTTGCTTATCTGTTCTTCTGGTGGGGACGCTGCTGCTGTTCCCAGCTTTTGGCCATTGTGAAAATGCTGTTCTGAACCTTGACGTGTGAGTACCTGTCGGAGTCCCTGCTTTCCACACTTTTCTATATGTGCCTCAGAGTGGGATTGCTGGGTCATTTTGCGATGCTATGTTGACTTTTTTCCTTTATAGTACTGGGAATTTAACCAGGGCCTTCGCACTGAGCTACCCACTCCCTAATTCATACCTGTGGGGCCCCAGAGAGCCCCTTCCCCACCAGCGGTGCTCCACGGCACAGGGCCTGCCTTCTCTGCCTGGTATTCCGTAGGCATTTCATTCACATTTGTAGGTATGTGCTGGGCAGGGCCCTTGTGCCACCTGACACTCCTAGACTTGCCCTGCCACCGCCTTGCTTCTACTCTGAATCCCCGAGGGGGCTCAGGGGGTCCACACCGCTTTCTCACTTATTGAGCTGGTCCCTGAGTGCGCCTGGGGGCTCTGCCCTGCTGGGAGCTGTGTGTTCTCGGCACCACCAGATCCTCCAAAATGGGTGCTCACAAGCTGCCAAGGACAAGGCAAACACAGATAGCTCTAGGGTGACTACCGGGACTCTGAAGGGGAAGTTCCAGCTGAAAGTCCCGTCTGTGCTTACCTTGAAGTCTGGATAAGGTTTTCGTAGACAAGGATCAGTTGTGGTGGGTAGATGTCACAGCTGGGTAGCTAGGAGCCCATGAGCAGACAGAACAGGGGCAAGGGAGCCACAGAAAGTTCTCAAGCAGAGTAGTGACTCTTCAGGGCAGCACTTTGGTAAATTGAGTCAAGCCCCATTATGGTCAGACCTGGTGGCACAGTTCTGTAATCCCAACACTCAGGCTGAGGCAGGAAGATCCCAAGTTTGAGCCCAGCCTGGGCAAGTTAGTGACTTAGCAAGACTCTGTCTCAAAATTAAAAAAAAAAAAAGGTCTGGGGATGTAGCTTAGTGTGAGGGTCCTGGGTTCAATCCTTGGTACCACAAAAAACAAACACAGAACTCATTATGGCCTATAGCTGGTAAGGCTGGTGATAAAGAAAAAAATTTCCAGTGAGAAACCATCCTTGTCACTGAGTGACCTGGAATAAGCCACTGGGCATCTCTGGGCATCTCTGGGCTCCAGTTCCTGCCAACTTGGGTGGGAAGGAGGGGCCAGGAAGTGGGGGAGGAGGTTGAGACAGCTGCTCATGGGCCCAAGACTGTGTTCTTCAGGGGCAGGAAAGGACTTGGGCACAGAAGGCTTTCTGGGCTACACCACCGTGTGAAGGTTTTTCTAGGCACAGCCTGAGCCTGGGAGGTGGACTCCTGCTGCTTGCTGGTGGCCACTCTACAAGTCCTAAGGAGACCTATCCGCTCCCTGGGTTGGCCAGCACAGCAGCTGGGGACACAGAAGTGGACTCTCAGAGGCTCTGGGGTTGAATGCCCTGAGGTGTCCCTAGGAGACACCCATGTGCCCTGCCAACCTGCTGTATCACCCTCTTAGGCACCAGAACCAGTCCGGGACCCTGCTATGGCCTTCCTGTTCCAGCTGCTCGTCTTGGCCTCCATCCTGCCCTCAGGTAAGCTGCAGCCAGCGCCTGGCTCCCAGGACCCTGCCAGCGAAGGCCTGGCCTCAGCAGACTAGACCACGCCTGGGTGAGATCCGGCTGCTGAGTTCAAGGGAGGGGCACAGGGAGCCCGTGGCAGGAATGAGCAGGAGGCTAAAGTCCCTCTTGGAAGGGACTCTGCGAAGCTTCTGAGCAGCCCTGGGGCAAGTGACACCCCTACCCGGGGTCACCCAAAGGGGCCATGCTAGGGGTTTTGTCGGGGCAAGGCAAGGTTTGGGGGCCTATCTGGGCACCTTTCTGGAGCAGATGGCGCCAGGCAGAGCTCTGTGGGATCCCAGGCTGTGTCATCCTCCTCTCTGCCCCCGCCACCCCTCCCGCAGGCTGGCCCTCGTGGGGCGTCTCCAGTCCCGATGGCGTGCAGGGTGTCAAGGGGTCTTGCCTGCTCATCCCCTGCACCTTCAGCTTCCCCGCCGACGTGGCGGTGCCCAGTAGCATCACTGCCATCTGGTACTATGACTACTCGAGCAGACGGCTTGTGGCGAGCCACTCGGCCAGCCCTGAGCTGGTAGAGTCACGCTTCCGTGGCCGCACGCAGCTGCTTGGAGACATGAAGAACAGAACGTGCAGCCTGCTGCTGAGTAACCTGCAGCCCGAGGACACTGGCGCCTACAACTTCCGCTTCGAGATAAGTGAGGGCAACCGCTGGTCAGACGTCAAAGGTACCTCGGTCACCGTGACAGGTGAGGATGGGTGGCCTGGCTGCGGCCTGGCTCCCTGGCTCACGGCCTCACCCACGTCCTGACTTCATCTGGGCCAATGCCGGCTCGGCCCCAGACGCCTCCTGCTTCCTCCTTGCAGCCTTTCCCATCCCTGACGTCTCCAGACCAGAGCTCACCCCTGGCCTGTGGCTGTCGGGTGTGGCCAAGGGGGTCCTGAGCTCTCCTGTCTTTGTTCTCAGAGGAGCCCCATGCGCCCACCATCACCGCCCCGGAGGAGCTGCGGGAGGGCACAGAGGTGACCTTCAACTGTTCCACGCCCTATGTGTGCCTGGAGAAGCTGGTCAGCCTGCAGTGGCAGGGCCAGGACCCCGCTCGCTCTGTCACCTCCAGCGCCCAGAAACTTGACCCCACAGGTGGTGTCAGCCACATGGAGACCCTCCACATGACCCCATCCTGGCAGGACCACGGCCGGACCCTGCTCTGCCAGCTCTCGGTGGCCGACCGCAGGAGTCAGGCCCAGGTCTACCTCCGTGTGCAGCGTGAGTGTTCAGGGAGGCGGCATCCTTGCTACTGAGCCCACATCTGTGGCTCCCGACAAAAAAGCAGCCCCTAGAAACAGAGCTTTGTCCTTGAGGCCGAGCCAGGCACACTCAGGCCTCCAGGGCAGAGCCAGTGGAGGGAGATGGCCAAGCCCGAAGTTAGCCAGGGATAACGGCTCTCTTCTGCCTTTGCTGGCTTCAAGGGAGTCTGTCCTTGAGGCCCGGCTGGGCAGAGAAAGGGAAACACAGAACCAGGGAACAGGAGCTTCTAGGTATACTTGGGGGATGGTGGCAAGTGCCCCAGAGTTCAGCCCCTTTCTAGAGGATGCTGGGAGTGGAGTGTGCCCCTTTCCTGTCTCAAACTGCTTATGGTAATGGTGGTCAGGGCCTGGCCCAGTAGATGGGAAGAAAGCTCAGGTCTCCCGCATTAGCTACACATCTTCCCAGCCCAGTCAAATGGGCAGTGGTTCTAAAGTGACTGCCATTCACAGGCATCAAGCCTGTGGCCCCCGCTCCCTAGAGAGGCAAATGCTGGGCTAGTTGCTTGCCTCCTGGAACTGCTGTTCTCCCATCTGTAGAGTGGAGTTAATGATTCGTTGTTCCTATCTCATGGAATTAGAGGAAAATGAAAGGAGGTAGTTAGAAGGGTGCTTGGCACTTGGAAATATGAGCTTTATTTATTTATTAGCATGTTTACGTAGAGGCCTTGGAACAAGATTTGAAGAATCAGTTTCTTGCTATTGCTAGTTTCTTCCTTGCAAACTGGTTAACTCTTCCGAGAGCTAATCCGATGCTGCCTTTAGTCCCCTGCCATTAGATGGCTGAGCTCTTCTCAACAGAGACCACAGGCCACTAAAGCAGTGTGGTGCCTGTGACCTTCTCTGTCAGTTCGCCCCATCCAGAGCAGGGACAGCGGGCAGTGCTGTGAAGCAGAAAGCCACAGAAAGCAGCACCTGCAAGCACCAGCTGCACTGGCAGAGTCTGGGTGGAGAAGGAAGGAAGCAAGGATGTGAGAGGGTGGGGGGAGGACAGGGTCTGGCCTGGACAGGGGGACGCCTGGGTCTGATATTTTCCCTGGGTGGCCTTAGAACAGATCTCTGAAGGGCGGGAGAAGTGTGGCTCACTCGGTCCTCCCCTGCACCTCACCCGACACCCCCTGGGGCCCTACAGATGCCCCCCAGGGCGTGGAGATCCTCCTCAGCCCCTCAGGGCGGAACATCCTTCCCAACGATCCGATCACACTCACCTGCCGAGTGAACAGCAGCTACCCTGTCGTCAACTCTGTGCAGTGGCTCAAGGATGGGGTGCGCCTCAAAGCCAACGGCCTCGTGCTGCAGCTGTCCCAGGCAGACTGGGACGACGCAGGTGTCTACACCTGCCGAGCTGGGAATGCAGTGGGCTCTTCCGTCTCGCCGCCCATCAGCCTCCACGTCTTCAGTGAGTCCTGGGCGAGGCTGGTTCTAGCCAAGAGGCAGGGAGGGGTCCGGGTTGAGACAGAGTCAGAGGCATCTGTCCCTCTGGGATGCAGGTGTAGAGACCCAGTGCTGCCTCTGTGTGAGATGGATGTCAGCACCTCCCTTCAGGGTGAGATGTCAGGAGGACCCTGGTAAAGAGGGTGAAGAGACGCAGGGTGGCGCTAAGAGGCTGCACTGCTTGGGAGATGGGGACGATGAAGTAGAATCTGCAGAGATTGAAACTGACTGGCTGCGCCCCAGGACTCTAAGAGGTCGGGGCTGGGAGTCATTGGGGAACTTCCCAGCATGGCTGTGCTGCTTTTGCAGTGGCCAAGGTCAAGGTGAGTCCATCAGGCCCTATCCTGGAAAACCAGACGGTGACGCTGGCCTGTGACACACCCAAGGAGGCACCCAGTGAGCTCCGCTACAGCTGGTACAAGAACCACGTCCTGCTGGAGGATACGCACACCCCCACGCTCCGGCTGCGCTCGGCTACCAGGGCCGACACTGGCTTCTACGTCTGTGAGGTGCAGAATGCCCAGGACAGCGTGCGCTCTGGCCCTGTCAGTGTGGTGGTCAGCTGTAAGTGGCCAGAGCTGGTGGCAGTGGACACTGCCAGGGCAGGACAGGAGAGTGGAGCCCTGCTGGAGGGCCCTGGCATGGGAGCTCTGAGGCCACTTTAACCCAGAGAGTAAACTGGGTGGACTCTGCAACCAGGTGGCCTGGAATTCACAGCCCAGCTGTGCACATCTGGGAGAGGCTTTGGGCTCCCTGGGCCTCAGTTTCCTCCTACTTTTCAAAACATTTTATTTGGAGCTGGGGATGTAGCTCAGCAGTAGAATGCTTGCCTAGCATGTGTGAGGCCCTGGGTTCAACACCAAGTACTGAAAAAACAAGTTGTATTTGGAAATAAATTCAAATTTATGAAAGTTGCAGGGATAGTACAAAGAATTATCATATACTTTTAACCTAGATCCCCAGAATGTTAACATTTGGGTATATAGACTTCATATTTCTCATTCTCTCTATCTCTCTCTCCCTCTCCCTTTATATATTCATATATATGCACAAATGCATTTATATATTTATATAGACACATGCATAATCCGTACACAGACATATGTGCCCGTGTGTACACACACTTACTGTCTGGTCTGCAACACTCCCACATGTAATACATATGCACAGTCTGCTAAATGCACATGTATGTTATCTATCTGCTTCCTACTTACCTTCATACAGATGCTCCTCCGCTTACAGTGTAACTGCATTCTCACAACCCTTTCGAGAATTTAAAATATCAAAGTCAGAAATGCATTTAAACTGGGTGAGTGGTGCACACCTGTAATCCCAGCACTTGAGAGGCTGAGGTAGCAGGATTGTTTCAAGTTCAAGGCCAGCCTGGGCTCACATAGTAAGTTCAAGGCAAGCCTGGACTAAAAAAAACCAAAAAAATGCATTTCATACACCTCACCCATTGAACATTGCAGCTTAGCTTAGCTTACCTTAAACACGCATGCTCAGCACACTTATATTAGCCTAGGATTTGGCAGAATCATCTGACACACAGCCTACTTCATGATGAAGTGTTGTGTGGCTCGTGTAATTTCTTGAATACCTGTGCTGGTGGTTTGTCCTTGTGATCGCCTGGGTGACTAGGGGCTGCGGCCACTACTGCCACCCAGCACCTCGAGACAGGACAGGGAAGAGATCAAAACTCAAAACTCAAAGTAGAATTCCCATAGAACGCATGTTGCTTTCACATCGTTGTAAAGATGGAAGATTGTAAGTGGAACCATTGTAAATCGAGGCCAGTCTACATTCCCACTCCTAAGGCTGCAGAGACAATACCCCTTTGCCCCTGACTTAGCTGAGTTAATTTCCCAAGACCATTTCTGTACACCATTCTAGTAGGAGGGCGACAGTCAGGGAAGGTGACCTTGACCCAAGACTGAGCTGCAGTTCTTGTTCAGATTTTAGCAACTGACCCAATAATGTCTTTCGCAGCAATTCTTTCTCTGGTCCAGGCTCATGCATTGTATTTAATTGTGTCTCTCTATGGCCCTGTCCTGTCCCCTGGGACAGTTCCTCAGTCTTTCCTTGTCTTTCATGACGTTGAAACTTGAAGAGCACAGAGTTGTCCTTCAATTTGTATTTATGTGAGACTCTGAACTTGGTTGTCCTCAGTGCATCCTTCGTCCTGTCAGGAGGCCCACAGGGTCAGTCTGTCCCATGCTGCTAATGTCCCCTTGGATTGCTTGGTTGAGGTGCTGTCCACTGCTGGTCTCTACTGGTTTTCTCATCTGTAAAGTGGGGCTCTGCTCCCTGCAGAGCAGCTGTGAGGACTAATGGGACAATGGCGGGATTTGCCCAGCCCAGGAGCTCCTGGATGGTCCCCACCCCAGTGCACTGTGGGCCGAAGGGGTGCAGGATGGTTGGTTCTGATGAGGGACCCAGGAGTGCTGTCCGAGGCTGACAGGGCCGCCTCTGGTCTCCACACAGACCCGCCCCTCGTCCCGGACCTGAGCGCCTTTCTGGAGATGCAGGCCAAGCTCGTGGGCATCCTCCAGTGCTCCGTGGTCAGCGAGCCCCTGGCCACACTGGTGCTGTCCCATGGGGACCTCGTCGTAGCCTCCAGCTCTGGGGAGAGTGATTATAGCACCCGCTTCACCATCTTCTCTGCCCCCAACTCCCTGCGCCTGGAGATCCGAGACCTGCAAGCAGCTGACAGTGGGGAGTACAAGTGCACAGCCACCAACTCCCTTGGAAATGCAACCTCTACCCTGGACTTCCATGCCAATGGTAAGATGGGCACAGATGGGGTGTGTGTGTGTGTGTGTGTGTGTGTGTGTGTGTGTGTGTGTGTGTGTGTGTGTGTTTGTAGAGAGAGAGAGCCCAGAAAAGGAGACCAGCTCTAGCTTCCTCCTTCTAGGAGTCCAGAGAACTCAACTAGGAGGCTGAACTAGCTGGCTAGGTCACATCAAAGACCTAGCCATATAATCATTCCAACTTCAGAGGTTCCTAGAAGCCAAGGCAACAAGGGAAACGTTGCAGATTGCATTATTTCTTTTGTACACCCTCTGACTCTGAACTTGGAGGATGATTCATAGGCAGTCATTTATTATGTTTTAAAATTTATTAAACTTTTGAGGCTCTGTGCTAGGAGTTAGACAAAAGAGGCAGAATAAAGAAGGAGGGGGTGTTGCGACTGTTGGTGTGCACACTGCCTTTCCCCCCTTCTGAGGCCGTGGTAAACACAGCAAATTGGTCAAGCCTGATTTGGCGCAAGCTTGGCTGTGGCTCAGAGCCCTCAGCTGTGCTGCAGATAGCTGTTACCGGTAGATCCAGATTGGTGTTCAAGGCCAAACCCTCCTGATTTACCACCAGCCCAGACCTGGCGACAGTCACCTCGGCTGGGAGAAACCTGGAGGTCTCCTGCACTGGGTGGTGGGAGCGGTGGGGCCCTCACAGACACCCCAGCCTCCTCTCCGCCCTCCTGCAGCAGCCCGGCTCCTCATCAGCCCAGCGGCCGAGGTGGTGGAAGGGCAGGCGGTGACTCTGAGCTGCAGGAGCGGCCTGAGCCCCGGGCCTGACACCCGCTTCTCCTGGTACCTGAACGGAGCCCTGCTTCTCGAGGGGCCTGGCAGCAGCCTCCTGCTCCCTGCGGCCTCCAGCAGTGACGCCGGCTCTTACCACTGTCGGGCCCAGGACAGCCACGGTGCCAGCGGCCCCTCCATGCCCGCCGTCCTCACCGTGCTCCGTGAGCGGCAGCGCCCTGCCACTGCCTGCTGTGGGGAGGGTTGCCCACGGGACCGGTGGCCACCCCGCCTCTTCCGCTCACTTGGCCCCATCCTGCCCAGGGGTACACACAGGAGGGTGGTCGCAGGCCTGGCCACTGTGATGTCTCCACCCAGGGCTGAAGTTGGAGCAATGAGGCTGGGGCCTCCTCGACCTCCCTGTGTCCTGGCCTCCAAACCCAGCCCTTTGGTCCCTCCTCTCAAAGCCACCATATCCAAAGGCCCCATATCCAGGCTTTGTTCTTTGGGGAGCCCTGGGACACCAAACTCCTATAGATGTGCACATGCCTTATGGGCTGGGCCCCCGGGGCTCCCGTAGTTACCAAGGCAGCAGCCTTTGGCACTGGACGGACCAGGCCCTCTCCATCCCGCCACAGGCAGATATCCTGCGGTGGCTAGGGACTGAGTCGTATTCAGGGCACATTTAAATTCCAAAAGGCCTCCCTAACACGTGTGTGCAGTTCTCGGCTCAGGAGTGGCTGAGGCAGACTTAGGGCCACATAGCATCTATGTCTCAGCTAGAAAAGAGCGCCCCTTCTTCTGGGAAGTCACCTACCCCCAGGACACACCTTAGCTGGACACACATGGGCTGAATCCCACCCACCCTGGTCTGGATTTCCTTTGGCAGTGCACAGCCTGCACAGCTGTTTGGGGCTGCTCTGGGCCATGACTTTGTCCAGTGTGCTGTGGGAGCCCAGCCTGGAATGGATCCAGGGCCCTGGCAGCAGCCACAGGTTGAGTGCTTGGCTCTCCCACTCCACAGACCCCCCACGCCAGCCCACGCTCACTGCCCACCTGGAACTCGATGCCGCCGGAGTTGAAGCTGGGCGGCGCGGCCTCCTACTGTGCCGTGTGGACAGCGACCCACCGGCCCAGCTATGGCTGCTCCACAAGGACCGTGTCGTGGCCACATCATCGAGGAGTAGCTGCCGAACCTGTGGGGGTTGCTCCCCACGCACAAAGGTCACCAGCACCCCCAACCTGCTGCGGGTGGAGATTTACAACCCGGTGCTGGAGGACGAGGGCGTGTACCAGTGCGAGGCCAGCAACACCCTGGGCAACGCCTCAGCCTCAGCCACCTTCAATGCCCAGGGTGAGGGGCAGGGGCAGGTGGAGGGAGCGGGGCCTTCCTTCTGGTCCCTGAGTGGGGCAGCGGGAGTGGCCAGAGTGAGGGCCATCTCCAGTGAGCCTGTGTTGCCTGCTCTCCAGCCACTGTCCTGGTCATCACCCCATCCACCTCGCTGCAGGAAGGCACAGAGGCCAACCTGACTTGCAACGTGAGCCGAGAAGCTGCTGGCAGCCCTGCCAACTTCTCCTGGTTCCAGAATGGGGTGCTGTGGGCCCAGGGCCCCCTGGAGTCTGTGAGGCTACCATCTGTGGCCAGGACCGACGCTGCTCTGTACACCTGTCGCCTCCTCACCGAGGCCCTCACCCTGCCCTCGGCGCCTGTGGTCCTGAGCGTGCTCTGTGGGTGCCGGGCAGGACAGTGAGCTGGGGGACACAGGGTGGAGCTGGGGTTGGGGATGCCAGATCCTGGCTGGGCCTGGGCTCTGTGTGTGCAGGGGAGGGACACGGTGTGGCAGCCGGAAAGTGGTGGGCTGGGCTGCAGGGGCCTGAGCTGCCTGTTTCTGCAGATCCCCCAGACCCTCCAAAGCTGTCAGCCCTCCTGGACATGGACCAGGGCCACACGGCCATGTTCATCTGCACTGTGGACAGTCATCCCCTGGCTCAGCTATCCCTGTTCCATGGGGAGCGCCTCCTGGCCACCAGCCTGGGACCCCAGCTCCCATCCCACAGTAGGTTCCGGGCCAAGGCCACTGCCAACTCCCTGCAGCTGGAGGTCCAAGAACTGGCACTTGGGGACTCTGGATACTACCACTGTGAGGCTACAAATTTTCTGGGATCAGCCAACACCTCACTCTTTTTCCAGGTTCGAGGTGAGTGTGTGTCCTTTGATGATGGTAGACCCTGATACCAGGGCTACTTGGTCAGGTGTCAGGCTGCATTTATGCTGTGAATTTTGCACAGAAACGAGAGTATTGCCAGGCGTAGTGGCACATACCTATGACCCCAGCACCCAGCAGGCTGAGGCAGGAGGATTACCAACAAGTTCAAGGGCAGCCTGGGCTATGTAGTGAATTCATGGCCAGCCTGAACTACGTAGTGAGATCCTGTCTCAAAAAACAAAAACAGGGCTGGGGATTTAGCTCAGCGGTTAGAGTGCTTGCCTAAAAAGCACAAGGCCCCGAGTTCGATCCCCGGCACCAAAAAAAAAAAAAAAAAAAAAAAAAAAAAAAAAAAAAAAAAAAAAAAAACCAACCAAACAAAAAGAAATGGAAGTCTTTCTTGTTTCCAGCCAGCCAGCCTGCCTCCCCTTGCCATCTGCTAGATTTTTTTCCTGTAATACCTGCAGCAGCCTCTAGGAGGCAGTGGCAATTGTGCACGGTGGCTGGCTTGGGTAGCACACTTCTGACATAACTTACTGGTTAATAATATAATTTTGTTATAAATTAAGTAAAAATTTTCATATGAAGCCTAATATACACATGTACTGTATATATATATATATATGAATGCATATACATAATGTATTCATATTCTCTATAAAACTTCTCCCTGAGCAAATAAGCAAGAAAAAGGGAAAGGTAATGCCTATAAAGAGAACGTCAAGGAAAAATGCATGCCTCTCCCATAATGACTAGCAGTGGCAAGTTTGGGGCATTTACTTTGGGGCTTCATTCTGTGTATCTTTCTTATTTATTACATCCATTTCAAAGGCAGAGAAATCGAGGGGCAGAGTCTTTCTCAGGAGCTCACTCGCTGGCATGTGACCTGCAGGCCCTTCTAATTCTGGACTAATGTGGGTTGGGTCCCCACACGGCCTGTGCTCTTGGTTTCCATCTAGCTGCTTCTTTGCCACTCTCAACCCTCATCTCCTTCTGCTCCAGAGCTGGGGGCCACCAAGGACCCACCCTACCTGCTGCCCAGGGCCTGGAGCTGGGTGCACCATGGTCTGAAGAGGGCTGGAAAGAGCTTAAGGTCACACAGCCACCAACCTGCCCCTCAAGCCCTTGGCCACCCGCATTGTTCATGGTCAGGACAATGGCCGTCAGTGTGACCTACACCTCTCTTATTTCAGTGCTTTAAGGGTCAAACCAACATTTGTCAAGAGCTCACATGCAGGTGCTGTGCCTGGCACTAGGGTTCCAGGCCACCCAAGCCTGGTTCCTGTAGACTCAGTCTCCTGCAGGTGGGATGTGGTTGGTAGAGTAAAACCATAACTCCAGTGGTGGGCAGTGAGTGCCAGCCAGAACAGAGCTGGTATAAGTGGGTTGGGAGCAGGAGAGGCAGAAACATGGAGCTGAAGGGGGTCCCAGATGGTGGTCTGGGGAGGACCCTGCGGGGAAGCGGGTCTGGAGTTTCGAAAAGTCCTACGTGGCCACACCTGCAGCCCCAGACTGCTGGAGTTGTGGCCCCAACCCTACACCTGCCTTGCTTTCTCCCTGCAGGAGCCTGGGTCCAGGTCTCACCAGCCCCTGAGCTCCGGGAGGGCCAGGCTGTGGTGCTAAGCTGCCAGCTGTCTGCGGGGCCCCCCGAGGAGGCCTCGTACCTCTGGTTTCGGGATGGCCGGCCCCTCCACACGTCGACCTCGGCCACACTGCACATTGCAGCCATAACTGTGAAGCAAGCTGGTGCCTACCATTGCCAAGTTCAGGCCCCAGGCTCGGCCACTAGCCTGGCTGCCCCGGTCAGCCTGCATGTATCCTGTAAGGGTGTGTCCCACCCATAGGTGGGGAGGGGATGCAAGCCCTGGTCCTAGGCTCTGCGACCATGACAGAGCCCTGGACGAGGGACCCTGACCAGGCCCTGACCACTCCCCACCCATGCAGACGCCCCACGCCAGACCACACTCACCACCATGATGAACACAGGCCCTGGGCGACTGGGCCTCATCATGTGCCATGTGGACTGTGACCCTCCAGCCCAGCTGCGGCTGCTCCATGGGGACCGCCTGGTAGCCTCCACGCTGCAAGGTGTGGAGGAAGCTGCAGGCAGTGATGCCCGGCTGCAGGTGTCCATGACCCGCAATGTGCTGCGCCTGGAGATCCACAACACAGTGCTGGAAGACGAGGGTGTCTACACCTGTGAGGCCACCAACACCCTGGGGCAGGCCTCAGCTTCAGCTGACTTTGATGCCCAGGGTCAGTGTTTGTGTGCAGGAGTGTGTGTGTGTGTGCATGTGTGTGTGCGCATGTGCCCTGGAAGAGAGGAGAGGAGATGAGAGAGGGCTCTGGAATCCACTGAGCTATACATCCCGCCCCTTTTTATTTTTTTGAGATAGGATCCTTCTTGTTTTCCTTTTTTTTCCTTTTTTTTTTTTTAATGTTACTGGAGAGTGAATCCAGAGGTACTCTACCACTGAACTATATTCCCAGCCTTATTTTATTTTAGCTTTGTTTGTTTTTGAGACAGAGTCTCACTACATAGCCCAGGCTGGCCTCAAATGCACAGCAATCCTCCTGCCTCAGCCTCCCAAGTGCTGGAATTACAGGTGTGCACCACTGCAACTACTTTATATTTATATTTATATTATTTATTTTGAGACAGTCTCGCTAAGTTATCCAGGCTCGCCTTGAACATTGCTCCTACTGGCTCAACCTCCCTGGTAGCTGAGAGTCCATGCCCAGCTGGAAGAGCCCTTTTTAGACACAGAATTTTCCATGGATGCCCAGTTGATAAACTAATCAGAGAGTACATCTCAAGGAGAAGCCGCAGGGGCACAGGGAAGCCTTGTTCTTCCTGTTTGCCCCCATCAGGGCAGGGAGGGGCTCAGGGCTCTCCAGGGCTCCACTTGGCAGCACCCAGGAGACAATGAGCCCCTTTTGTGGGGCGTACTGAGCCTCATAGCACCCTAGGGGGTCCCCAGCAGCAGGGTGACAGGTAGCCTGCTTTACACAGCCTCCGGCCCTCATGAGTGTCCCTCTCTCCCCAGCTGTGAGCGTGCAGGTGTGGCCCGAGGCCACTGTGCAGGAGGGGCAGCAGGTGAACCTCACCTGCCTCGTGTGGGCCACGCGCCTGGCCCAGCTCACCTACATGTGGTACCAGGATGGGCAGCAGCGCCCAGGTGCCCACTCCATCTCCCTGCCCAACGTCACGCTTGCCGACGCTGCCTCCTATCGCTGTGGCGTGGAGTTCCCTGGCCAGGCACCCCGCCTCTCCACACCTGTCACCCTAGATGTCCTCTGTGAGTCTGGTTGGATGCAGGGTGGGGTTCAAGGCATGGGCAGAGCCACACAGCTATCCAGGACTCCATCCCCAGCCAGCCGATGGAGAACTGGATGAAGGGCATTGGTTTGGGGGACATGGGATATGTCCTCTCTGGGCAGAGGGGCAATGGGGTGGGGAGCCAGGGCCCTCCTGGGTTCCAGTGTCACCCACAAGTTCCTGGATGCCTTCTGGGTCCCTGCAGATGCACCCCGCAGCCTGCACCTGACCTACCTCCTGGAGCGCCACGGCGGGCAGCTGGCCCTGGTGCTGTGCACAGTGGACAGCCACCCGCCTGCGCAGCTGGCCCTCAGCCACGCCGGCCACCTGGTGGCCTCCTCGTCCACAGCCTCTGTCCCCAACACCCTGCGCCTGGAGCTGCAGGAGCCACAGCCCAGCGACGAGGGACTGTACAGCTGCTCGGCCCGTAGCCCTTTGGGCCAGGCCAACGCGTCCCTGGAGCTGCGGCTGGAGGGTGAGGCAGGCCAGGCCCGGGCCATGGGAATCAGCTGTGAGACTCAGCAGTGTCTGGCTGGGCCCCGCTGACCCTGGCTTTCTCGGATCAGGCGTAAGGGTGACACTGGCTCCATTGGCTGCTGTGCCCGAGGGCACCTCTGTCACAGTGACCTGTGAGGACCCCATTGCACGCCCACCCACACTCTATGCCTGGTACCACAACGGCCGTTGGCTGCAGGAGGGGACAGCTGCCTCACTCAAGTTCCTGAGGGCCACACGGACTCACACGGGCGCCTACTCCTGTCAGGTCCACGATGGCCAGGGCACACGCAGCTCCCGGCCGGCTGCCCTACAAGTCCTCTGTGAGCAGAGATCCTTGGCTGGTGCTGCCAGGGATGAGGGTGGAGGAGGATGCGTCTGGGTCCCAGTGAGGGTGGGCCAGGACTTCAGTGGACCCAGCAAAGGGCACTTGGGGAACAAAGGACACAGGGCCCTAGGAGTCCTGCCTGGAGGACTCTACCACAGGATTCCTGGAAGATGTCACTTCTAGGAGGTGACCTTTTGTCTAGAGGCTCCAGCCTTGCCACCAACAGGCAGGGGGGCAGCGGGAAGTATAGGGCACCTAGACAAGGCCCTATCTACATCCTGCTCCCCAGATGCCCCCCGGGATGCTGTCCTTTCCTCCTTCCGTGACTCCAGAACCAGCCCTACGGCCATGGTACAGTGTACTGTGGACAGTGAGCCGCCTGCCGAGCTGGTCCTGTCCCACAATGGCACAGTGCTTGCCACCAGCCATGGGCTCCGCGGCTCAGCATCTGGGACTGGTCACATCCAGGTGTCCCGCAACGCCCTGCGGCTACAGGTGCCAGATGTGCCCACAGGTGAAGACAACACCTATGTTTGCATGGCCCGCAATTTCCTGGGCTCAGTCAGCACCACCTGGCAGCTTCAGGCGGAAGGTGAGTGGGAGAGCAGGGAGAGAAGGAGGCTTGGTGCTCTGAGGCCAGGGCCTGTGTCAGGTGTTGGGGCTCCCAGTAGAGGGCTTGGAGGGGTGCTCGACAGCCCTGCCCTGATGGCCCACACTGCTGGAGGGGTCGCCACCCTGGGAGAAGATGTGTCTTTGCCCTGAGGGAGAGCAGCTCTCATAGTGCCTGAGGGGAGCTATGTGGAGGTGAGACAGAACCCCCCTCATGGAGCTCAGTCTGGGATGGGGACAGAAGCAGAGCCCCACTCTCAGGCAGCCCAGTCTGAAGGCAAGATGCAGCCTCATCCATCAGACCGGCTGGTCTGACGAGGGAGGCTCGGCCTGTCCTGGGAGCCCAGTGCCCGGAAACTCTCAGTCCAAGGAGAAAGACACAATCCCACTTGGGGGACTCAGGCCCCAAGACTGGCCAAGACCTCCACACACTGCACGGGACTACAGAGCCCTGACCACCTGCCCGTCCTCGGCCTGCAGGTGTGCGCGTGGTGGCTGAGCCAGGCCTGGAGGTGCCCGAAGGCACCGCGCTGAACCTGACCTGCCGCCTCCCTGGTGCTCCGGGGCCTGAGGGCAACGCCACCTTTTGGTGGTTCTGGAATGGCCGGCCACTGCACACACATCCTGTGCCCAGTCTCACCTTCAGCCACGTGGCCCGTGCCCAGGCAGGGCTATACCATTGCCGGGCGGAGCTGCCCTCTGGAGCCTCTGCCTCTGTTCCAGTCATGCTCCAAGTGCTCTGTGAGTGTGAAGCCCCCCTGCCTCGGTCTCCCTGCACCATGAGTGCCCCCTCAGGTTTTCCTCCTCTTCTGTCTGCAGAGAGCGAGGGCTTCACAGGTTTGGAGTGCAGGGTTGGAATCCCAGCTTTCCACCTGCTGATTGTATGCCCTGTGCATGTGTGTCTTGGTTCCCTCACCTGTGAAATGGGGACCATGTCAGCCCTCTACTCTTGGGAGGAGAACAGAAGATCAGCGCAGGGTGCCTGGCACATAACAGGCTCTCATCAGTCATGGTCTCCCACTCCAGTCCTCGCCAGCGCCCATGCCACATCAGCCAGCAACTGCTTCATAACAAGCTACCCCAACTCACATCCATGAGTCTGAAATTTGGGCTGGGCTCAGTGGGGCAGTTCTTCTGCTGGTCCCATACTATGTAGCTGCCATGGTCCGGTGGCTCCACTGAGGCTGGGTGGTCAAATGTGGCCTCACCCTTGTGCTGGGTCTGGTCCTCTCACATGGTCACAGTCAGGAAGCAGAATGGAAGCAGCAAGGCCTTTGAGGTCTAGCTCTGAAGTCCCACAATATCGCTTCTGCCTTCCGTTGTTTAAAGTGAGCCATAGACACCAGGGGTGAGGGAATAGAGTCCACCTCATCACAGGAGGTGCAGAAAGTCAGGGTGAACAGGGGCAGGGAGAGAGGGATTTGTGGTAATTTCCCCCAAAAAACAGACTCTCTTCCTGCCCACAGACCCTCCCGAGAGGCCCACCGTGACAGTCTTTGTGGAACCTGAGGGTGGCCTCCGGGGCATCCTGGACTGCAGAGTGGACAGCGAGCCCCTGGCCAGCCTGACCCTCCACCACAGGAGCAGACTAGTGGCCTCCAGCCAGCCCCAGGGTGCTCCCGCAGAGTCGCACATCCATGTCTCAGCCTCCCCCAACGCCCTGAGGGTGGACATGGAGGTGCTGCGGCCCAGTGACCAGGGGGAATACGTGTGCTCCGCCTCCAATGCCCTGGGCTCGGCCTCCGCCTCTGCCTATTTTGGGGTGTCAGGTGAGGGGAAAGCCTCCATCTCCCAACCTCTGTGCTGCTTTCCCCCAATCCCTTCTACCACAGTGCAGCCTGTTTGGCCTAAACCGGCCTCTTGGAGCTCCCCGCGTGGGGAGTGTTGAGACAAAGTGGAAAGGTCACCTTGGGAGGGAGCACGGCCTGGAGCCACGGCTGCCCCTGAGGACCCTTCTGTGTCCCAGCCCTGCACAGGCTGCATCTGTTCCAGTGGCTCCTTTGGGTGCTGGGACTGCTGGTCGCCTGCCTGTGCGTGCTGCTGGGCCTGGGAGCCTACCGCATCTGGAGGTGGGTCCAGGTCACCCCGCCCCTTTTCCTCCAGCTCCCCTCACATTCTTCAGGGGAAGCTCCCGCCTACCAAATTCACAGATTGCTGCCCCTCCCAGTGTGGGAATACCCCCAGAACGGCCTCTGCATCCACCTTGCTGTAGCTTTCTTTACTCCTCTCTACCCTGTTTGTGCTGGAGAAAGTGCCGGGGAGGAAGCAAGATGAGGTGCTCTGGGGCCAGCATGGGTGGGGGAGGGAATGGGGGCGGGAGCCTCTGAGTCTGCTCTTGACCGTGCAGGATGCGTGCTCGGAATCTGAACTCAGGCAGGAATTTGGTGGAGATGGGCTTCCCCAAGGAACACCACACAGGTAAGCACTCTACACACATGGGCCCATGCGGGCATGCCAGCCTGCTCACAGTGCCCAGCTGGTATCTGGGATAGTGCCTGGCGCCAGGAGGAGGTTGGGGAGGAAGCCCAGGGAGCCAAGACCCCACCAGAGCGAGTGGGAGCCGTGTTCCGCTCGGGGCTGGCTGAGTGTCTCCAACAGAATTTCTAGCCTCAGCAGCATCACTACCAGTTCCAAGATACACTTTCTGATGCCTTCGCCCTTTGCTTTGAGTTCTTCCCCACTCCTGGGGCTTCCCATCACCTGGGCGGGAGCGAAAGTGGGCCCTCCGCAGATGACTGACAGCTCCAGCCATGCACACTCCCGCCGGTCCACTTGGGACCCCACTTAGAGCAGGGTGGGGTGTATGGAGGGACCGTTCTTGCGCTCACAGTCCTGTGACCAGGACTTTCCTTGTGGGAAGCTGCCTGATCCTGACGCAGCCGCATGTGGGACTTTGTCCGCTGAGCTGGGTGGCACTGCTGGCCCTCAGGAGGAGGATACTGACGGACCAGGCGCTGGGAAGCAGGCAGGGCTGGGTCCTGCTCATCTCTTCACAAACAGCATGGTGACATCTGACTTTTGAAGACTTGACTCCAAGCCTTTTGCTCCCAAGAAAAATGGGTAGTGAGAGGTGGAGAGAGACTTTATCGACCCAGGAGGGTGCTGACTCCAGGGCACCCTCAAGAGAACTGACTTGATCGTGTCATCCACTTGTCTCTCTGCCTCAACCGCTTCTCTGGATCTCCTCTTGCCTCCCCATCCCTCTTCCAAAGGAGGCACTGCCCCTGAATATCTTTCTCCTCAAAGCATACTCCAGACCGTCGGACGATTAGAATAGAAGGGTGTGTGTTCTCAGCCTTGCCAGGGCACTCTGTACCACACAGTGACTAGACAGGCTGCTCTAATGAGAGACCAAATACAGTGGCTTCAACATGATAGATTTTTATTTTTCTTTCTCTACTGGATGGATATCTTATGATGGTGTAAGGTGTTGGGACTCAGGCTCCTCCTGTTTTCTTTTCTCCATCCCTAAAATATTGCCTGTGATAGTGAGGTTCACAATGGCCCCATTGTGTCCACATTCCCTCTCTCCAGAAGAGGGAAGGGTGAAAGTGGAAAGAAGGCATCATCCATTCCCATTGTGGATACAACCTGGAATTTGCATAGGTCAATTCCGCCCCCTTCCCATTGGCCGAAGTTTCTCATGCGGCCATGCCAACTTGCAAGGGAGACTGGGAAATGGAGTGTTTATTCTAAGCCCAGAGTCCATTTGGAAGTTTGGTTTCCAAAGGGCTCCCAACTATGGAGTCAATCCTGGGACTTATGACACTGATGGAAGTGCCATCTGTAGGCCATGACCTGTCTTGGTGTCCCTGGCCATTCTGGTCTTGGGCTTCCTGGAAGAGAAAGTTAGTCCCTCTTACACAGTAACACTAAGGAAATCAAAGTTTGGTGGTCCCTAGGATGAGGGCATGCCTGATCTTCAGGCCAGATCTGGCCCTTGGAAAAAGAAGTATCCTATTTCTCATGCTCCCACCACAGGATCTGGGTCTGGCTTTCACAGTCTTTCAAATGTTGAAGAACAGATGCAGGTGTGCTTAGCACCCCTGGTCTTGCTCCAAGTTCATCCCTCTCCATGACTGCGTGAGCTCCTTTCATTTTTCTGGATTTCCATGAACCAGGGGCTGTTAAAGAAAATGAGGGTGACCAAGAAGAAATACAGTACTTCTGGGAAATCAGGGACTGGGGGGAGCTGGTTCTTGAGTGGCCAGTGATTCCCCTTATAGCCTGGTAGCAGATGGTGGGAGGAGCAAAGGGCCTGCAGCTCTTGGATCTGGGATGAGGAACATGGAGAGTCATGGGGCATTGACACAGGAGCTGACAGGCTGAGAAGAAATCAGAGGCCAGGCGAGCATTGTGTAGCTGAGGCCACGTTCTCCCTCATTCCAGGCCCCATTTCTGTTGGTGCTTAATTGCCACAGTCCTCCTGGACCCCGTCCAGCATGTGTGTTGCTAACTCGCAATGAACAGTGCAGCACTTGCACACAGTAGGTGAGCACTGGTTTCCTCTACTTTGTTGAGTGGGAGGGTGGAAAACTTGGATTAAATCTAAAGATATGACAGAGACAGAGCAAACCAAATGCAGCCAGATGTTTGGAGGCTGTCTAGAGAAGACAGTGAGGGGACAATTGCAGATGGCCACAGAAGGGGCTTTGGGGACATGTGACTTGGAACTCTTCATCTGTGTCTGTGTCCCTCCAAGGGGAGGTATGTCCACCTCGGATTGGAAGGAGCTCAGCTGGGTCCTTCTGTAGTCTAAGGACCCCCTAGACTTTCGAAATAAACTTGTAATTGAAATGTAACATACAGAAAAGTGCACACATTATAAGTATGTACAGGTCAATGACTTTTCCAAAAGCAAACAACCATGCAACCAACACAGATCAAGAAACAGAGCGGAATGTCCCCAGAACCCCCATCACGCCCTCTCCCGGTTGCAATCCCCCAAGGGCAGCTACTATCTTGACTTCTAACACCATAGATTTCATTTGCCTGTTTTTGGACTTTATATAAATGGCACTCTATAGTGTGTATGACAACTTTGGGAAACAACGTGAGAATATCTATTAAGGCTAAAATCCTCCCACGACCCCGACATTCCACCCCTGGGTATTTACTCAAGGAATGAGGGTTTACGTCACTGTGGGATTTGTATGAGAATGTTCACAGCAATGCTACCCATCACAGCCAGAAATAGAGATAATGAAGGCACAATAGCAATAGAAAGGCAATATAAACTGCTATGTTCCGCTCTGGAATGGAATATGACATGAAATTCCATCGTGGATTGGAATATTACATGACAGCGCACATGAGCTATGACCTCAGACAGCAGTACAGGAGCTGTCGCAAACACAATGTTCAGGGAAAGGATCCAGAGGGCAGGAGCCTTTGGTTCAGGAGGCAGCAGCTTTGCCAGGATCACTGTGCCATGCCCTCTGCTGGGTTGCAAAGAAGACGCAAGTTGCCTGGCACCACGGAGCTCTGGGTCTGGGGAGAGAGAGACGAAGCGAGCAGCTATGCCCCTCTGTGAAACGTGCTGTGGTGAGAAGTATCACACAGGGACGGCATCCTGGCTTTGAGTCGGGAAGGGCCCCTGAGCAAGGACACAGCTCTGCGCTTCCTGGATGCCACAGCTGCACAGCTTTCCTCTGCCAGGCCCTTCCGCCAGGCCTTTCTCCACTCCTTGGAGCCAGCTGACCGGAGACTGAAACCGAGAGCCCAAACAAACCTCTCTTCCTTCAGGTCATGAGTGTCAGGTGTTTTGTCCCAGTGATGGGAAAGCAGCTAATACACTGGGGCTCTCTTGGCTGCTGCCTTTTCTTCCTTTTCAGGGTCATTTATACCCATAAGACCTGAGTTTTCACCCCCTAGCACTTCTCATGATCCACCTTCTCTTTTGGAAGCTCCTATTGTGCTCCTAATTCAAGATGGAAACTTGGATCTTTCTGTCCAGCGCCTGTTCTTTCCCAAATCCTCCCTGTGTGATGGGATGTCTCATTTCTGGTGACCCCACTTACTCCTCCACCGGATGAAGGAGGACGCCTCTCCAGCCTGTCTGCATGGGAGCCCCCACATGCCCAGAGCCACTATTGACTGATTAGGCCTCATTGCCTGAGAGGAAAGTGAGTGTACAAGTGACTTTCTGAGGGTGTGCTGCCAGGGGGCCCAGTGAAAGAGGAGGGAAGCAGGGCAGGCCAGGGGAGGAAGCTAAGGACATAAACACCTGAATGTCCACAGCAGCCTTCAGAGCACTCCCAAAATTAGGAGCCCAGCAATAGTAGAATCCCTGGAAAAATATCATAGTCATACAACTGAATACTACCCAGCAATGACTATGAATGAGATGCAGATACATGCAGTGGGCTGGGATGGGAAACCATGGATATGTCCAAGTGGGGGCTAAATTACAGCATTTTAACCATAGACAATGAGAAGGCTGGTCCTACTCTGGTAAGGAACTTGTATTAGTCAGCTTTTCATGAATACAACACAATACCTGAGGCAGCTAACTTTGTAAAGGAAAAAGGTGACTCAGCTCACACTTCAGAAGGTTCAAAAATCTCAGATTGGGGGCCCCATTGGTTTGGCCTCTGGTGAAGGCAGTGAGTGGAGGCCCATCACAGCTGGTACCAATGTACGTGCAACAGGTCACATGGCTAAATAAGAGGTCAGAGAAGAAGACTGGGGTTCCCAGTCTTGATCCCACTCCCTACAAAGGTACTAGCACCACCCAGTGGCACCACCCTGGAGATAAAGCGTTTAATCACAATAGATCCTTGAAGGACACAAACAACGAAACCACCTCCAAACCACGGGGGCACCCAAGTGTCCAACAGGCGAAACTGGCTCATTCGTACCACGGAACACGGCTCAGCAGTGTGAAGGGACAGCTACCGTTACGTGCCGCACAGTGATGGATTGTATAAATGCCAGTGGTCCCATAAGATTCCAATGCAGCTAAAAAATTCCTGTCACCTGCTATTTTACTCTACCTGCTCTACATTTAGATATGTTTAGAAACATAAATATTTTCCACTGTATTTTAATTGCCTGCAGCATTCCCTACAGGACATGCAGGACAGGTGGGTAGGCTGGGAACAACAGGCTGTACCACGCGTAGGGCGCCGGCACGGAGCAGGCTACACCAGCTAGGTTCAGTAGGCGCAAACTCTTGCTTTGTCCTCTCTCTCTCTCTCCCTCCCTCTCTCTCCATCTCTTTCTCAGCATTGGTGCTGAACCCAGGGCACCACTGAGCTACATTCCCAGTCTCATTTAAAAAGTTTTGTGTTTTTTTTCAAATTTTGAAGCAAGGTCTTTCTAAGTTGCCCAGGCTGGTCTCAAACTTGGGCTTCTCCTGCCTCAGCCTTCTTAGTAGCTGGGATTACAAGTGTGCGCCACCCAACCAGGCCCACGAAATCTCTTAATAAAGCCTTTCGCAGAATACACTCCATCATTAAGCAAGGCATGACTATGCTGACACACAGAAGAGTGTAAATGAATCTCAAAAATGTCACGAAGAAGGAAGGAGGCCAGACACAAGAGTGTATGCTGTATAATTCCATTTATAGGCACAGGCAAAACTAAACTATGGCCGAAAAACAGATCAGTGGTTCTTTGGGTTCGGAGTGGGAGAGTTTTGGGAACAGGACACAAGGCAACTTTTGGGGAATGAAGAAAATGAATCACACTTGTGATGGTTATACTGCTATATACAATTATCAAACTCATTTGACTACACTTAAGTGAATTTTATTGTATGTACATGATACCTTATTAAAACTGATGTTTTTGGAAGTTGATCTAAAAACCTAAACTAATAACAACCATAAAAACAACACTAATGAGGACCTTCTAGGTGTGCTGATATCCAAAGTGAGTTAAATAAACAACAACAACAAAAAAAGTCAAGGCGCAGAAAAATGTTACTAAGAGGGAAAAAAAAAGTCTGTATTGTCTTGAGTATATATGAAAATCTAAAAGCCTATATGAGAAACTAATTTCCTGAGGAGAATGAGGGTTGAAAAGATGGAGGAAGACTTTTCCCTAAGTATCTTGTCATACTTTTCTTTTCTTTTCTTTTTTTCTTAATTCAGACGGGGTTTTGCTCTGTTGCTCAGGTTGACTCAGAATTCCTGGGCTGGAGCAATGCTCCTGCCTCAGCCTCTGGAATAGGTGGGACTACCAACCAGGGTCCACACTCCATCAGGCTTTGAAACACATAAGTGGTTTCTCTCGCTGCTGGAATTTTTACTAACCAAAATACTAATTCTAAATTCTCAGGAACAAGCAGATTCTCTTAAAAATTAACATCCCTCCCTATCAGCATAGTTTGTACCTAGTACTCAAACAAACAAGCCTTTATAACACGAACCAGATGTTCCTGAGACCGAAAGTCTCCCCCGCACCGCGGAGCCTGCGGCTTTGCACGGTCCTGACCTCTTGCCAGGCCGGGGACACGGGCTGCCCTGCCTCCTGGCCCTTTTCTGAACCGCGGTCCCCAGCACCCCGGGCCTCTGCGCGCTCCCCACCCACCCGCATGTCCGGCCCGGGCGGTGGCCGCAGCCCCGGAGACGGCTGCACCTGACGGCCTGCGTCCCCGCGGCCCCCAGCGCCGGCGGGTGCACCCTTGCCGGGTTCTCGCCTGAGCAGGACCGGGTCAGACGCCCCAACCCTGGCCTCGGCCCCACCCCGCTGTGGTCCTCCAAGAACCTTCCCCGAGGTCCCCGCCCGCCCCGGAGTGCTGGGTGCCGCCCCGCCCCGCTCCCCCCTCCCGCTCCCCGCGCGCCGGTCCGACCGGGAGGCGGCAGCCCGGCTGCGCGGGGCGTTGGGCGGCCTTTATCCAGCCGGGGCGGAGCCGGGTAGCCTCCCGCCGGCCTGGAGGCCCAGGCGCTCCCAGCCATGGGCAGGGGGTCCCTGCGAGCTCGGGGGTCACGGACGCTGCGGTGGCTGCTGCCACTCCTGCTGCTGTCTTGGGGGTCGGTGCCTGGCGCCAGAGCATCTCCAGGTGAGGACGTGGGTGGGTGCATCCTGAGGGTCAGGTGGGTGGCAGCCACGGGGATGGGTGAGCCCCGAGTCTGGGCCAGGGGATGGAAGGTCTGAAATCCAGGCACCACCTGGGCAGGAGGACAGGGCACCGGGAGGCTTTGGGTGCTCACCCATGAGACCTGCCCAGGAAGCTCACTGGCTTGGGCTGGCTTCAGGCCATCTTGCCAACATTTCTTCTGACACCCAGGGCAAAGCAAAGGGGCAAGGCACCCACTCAGCAGCAGCTGTGCAGCCCGAGTGCTGGCACCGATGTCACAGCCCCAGCCACCAGGGTGGCACTTCTGCCTCTCGAGGGCCCAGGGCCAGCAGGTCTCCTCCTCCACCAGGCCCCCAGGCCCACTGAGCCCCTTGTGTCCTGGGCCACCCCCAGCACCAGCTGTCCCAGTGCCCCCCACCTTCCCCAACCTGGGCAGTGTGTGTACTGTTTATAGAGTTGCCTTGTTTGGTTAGACAGACAAGGACTTCTCCAAACAGACAGGGCTGCTTGGCAGTGCCTGGGAAGCCTGCAGCTCTCTTCCAGGGAAGCCTCCCTGAATTCCCTGCAAGGTGGGGCACGAGATTTGTCAGATCTTGTGCAGCAAGTGCCTGGCAGGGGGGTAGAAAGGGCACCCAGGAAGGAGGCTTGGAGGCCTGGGCTGGGCAAGAGCCTGGGGAGTGTGGTTCAAGTTTCATAGTTCTGTGTTGGTGCCTGATCCATTCTGGCATGAAAGGGGAAGGGCAACAGATGTCATGCCTTTGGGGACCATCCCTAGATGTCCCACTGCTCCCTACCCTCAGAGGTCTAGCCTGGGGCCAAGGGGTGGAATGAGATCCCTGGGAGGAAGGGGCTCTATGTGCCCAGCCCCGACTGGCCCCCCTTGGTTCCCACTCCTCTCCCTGGGCTGGGAACCCTGCTCCATCTCTGCCCCCTTCACCAGGGTGCCGGTGGGCAGCAAGCGTGTGCAGGGCCACACCGTAGCCATACCCTGCACCCCCCGAGGCCTCCACACCCAGTTAAGCTCCCCCTGGGCTCAGAGATCTCCTCTTTCTGTTCCCCCTGACCAGCTCAGTGCCCCCCACACTGGCTCCTTCAACCTCTGCAACAAAGTGGTGCCCCCACCCCCACACCTGCCTCGTTGGGGACAGGGGACTCCTGAAGCTGTGTCGCTTCAGATCTTCCCTGCCTGAGGTTCAGGAGAGGAAATGCAGGAGGAAGAAGGAGTCAGGGTGCCCTGGAGGGGCTGGGCCCCCTCCGCAGGCAGCCATCAGCGTAGGCAGATCTGGGGTCAGGGCTGGACAGTGGGTGGGCAGCTGTCTTTTCTGGGAGCCAGGCGTGGTCGGGAACTGAGTGTCAGAGGGTGGGAGGGTGGGCAGCAGGCTACTGCTCGGTGGGTCTCGAGAGCGAGTGGGGAAGGCAGGAGCACCGCAGGGCCCTCTGAGCAATGCTTGGCTCTGGGGTTCCTCCTAGAGAACCCCAAGCACACCTTGGCTGGGAGACTGAGGCTCTGTGCCCTGGCCCCCCTCTCTCTGAACATAAAAGCAAGGGCTTCTGGGCCAGGGTCTCCAGAAACCCGGCACCAGCACCAAGCCTCAAGGGGAACTCTGTGCAAGGTGGACTCCCAAGATGACATCTGCCTGTTGTTTTTCTCCAATGGTGAGAGAGACAGAGGCAGCCAGCAGATTTCTCACTCTAAAGGCATCTGCTGCCCAGTCTAAAAATACCCGTGGCTGCCTCCTCCTGCCCCTCCACTCTGCACTGGGCGCCTGAGCCTCTGCCTTGTGACCTCTGGCCCTGAGCTTGCCCCCCAAAGTTGGGCAGCTCCCCAGTCCCGAGTCAGGCTCTTCCTTCCCACGCTCCTGTCTCTCTCTGCCCCTCCCTGTTGGCTTCTGAGATCCAGGGCTGCCCTGTGCATGCCCGCCGGTCCCTCAGCTCAGCCTGGAGTGTTGGAGATGGAGCCTGCCCCGCAGGGTCTCCCGTGTCTCTATCTATGGCCCTCTGCTGTCCCCACCCCTCCCTGTCCCTCATGCCTCTCTTACACTGTGCTCTGTCCTCACTGCAGGAAACACCTCTGGAGACCCGGTCACCCCTCGCTGGGTCCTGGATGGACAACCCCAGCGCATGGTCACCCTGGCAGAGCTGGTCAGTGCCACGTTACCCCATCTTCCACAGGGGTCCTGCTCTCCCAGCCCCTCTGCCCTTCCCCCAGGGGTAGCTTGGCAGCTTTTCTGCCCCTCCCCCTGGGTGGGCAGGCGGGGAGTGGGGAAGCATCTAGATGGCGGGCCTGCACACATGGAAGTCATTTCCAGCTTCTTCCCCCTCTGTCCTCCCTCCCCTCTTCCTGGATTATTCAGACTACCCCACCCCCCTCCAGGCAGAGATGGGCCCAGAGTTTGGGGGGCCTGAAGCTTTTCAGGAGCCTCTTTAAAAAGACATCAAAATATCTTCCTTTGGCTGAGTTTACCAAAGCAGGTGACCCTGTGGGCACACTATTGTCCCTCCCAGGACCCTGCCATTGAGGGGCCTGAAATGTCAGCCTCACTGTCACCTATAGAATCCACCTGTAGCCAAGCACAATGATCATTCTCTTAGTGACCCCAGATGCAATCTCAACCTGTTTTGTTTCTCCAGAACACTCTGCCCTGCCTCCTCCCAACTCCTGCCCATCACTTTTCCAGAGTAACAGCACCCCCTCCGTTCGGGCCACAGCATCTGCCCTGCAAACCAAGAAGCTAGTAGCCTTGGTGGGCCCATGTCACAGAGAGGCAAACTGAAGCCCAGAAAAGTTGGAAAATTGCCCACAGCCACACAGCTCTTTGGGCCCAGAAGCCTGAGGCCTCCTGAGGTCCGAAAGCACTCACTTCTGCATTTCCAGGCAAGATAGCACAGCTCCACTGTCCAAATCCAGCAAGGACAAAGAGCAGAGCGTGCTGCCATGAAGACTAGGGGCCCAACCCAAGGCCTCCACTGGGGATCCCCAGACCTCCAGGGCCCCCACTCTACTGGTCTGTGCTTTAATATTGTTCTGCACGTCCCTGGCAGAGGGGCAGCCTGGCACAGGGTCGCCTGAGCGTGGGCCTCCCTGTCTGGCTTGGGCTGTGACCCGGAGGAGAATCCCGAGAGCCCTGCTTGGCTGACTCTGGCCCCTGTCTCCAGGAAGCCTGCCAGGAGACTGAGCTTTGACAGGATGTCCCCTAAAGGCGGGACACTCACATTTCAGGATGGGGATTCGCACATGGGGAGGGGTGAGCTTACCAGGAGCACAAGAAGAGAAAGCTGTAGGGGTTGCAGAGGGACAGGGACCTCAAGTGTGGTCTCCCATCTGGACCACTGCCTTTCTCCTAGTGCGGACCCTTCCCAACACACCAGAGGCATTCCAGCCGCATGAGCTCATGCTTGGGCCTCCTGGGGCCTGGCTGGGGAAATGAGGCTGTCTGCTCCCCACCTGCAGAGGAAGCCCCTCCCCTGACGCCGAGCCCCCTGGCCCGGGTCCCAGCTTGGTGCATTTTGGGATAAAAGGGGAGGGCTGGCCAGGGTGGGGACAAACATTCTGAAGATACAGCAGCCCCCCAGGAATCTCCTGAGCTGGTTCCAACTCTGGGTGCCCAGCCAGGCTGAGTGGACAAGGTGGGGAAGATGAGGTGTTCCTGTGGGGTGGAAGAGGCAGAGAGGGTGGGGAGAAGCAGGAGTCTGATTAGCCAAGGCCCTCCTGATTTCTAGTGGTGAAAGCCCGGGATGGGGTCCATGTTTGCTGCACACTCAGGTGTAGGGCAGGGTTGCTGGAGCCATGCCAAACTGGAGGACAAGGCAGTTAGCCAGAAGGTAGACACAGGGGCTGGGGCTGAAGTTCAGTGGTAGAGCACTCACCTAGCATTTGTGTGGCCCTGGATTCCATCCCCAGCACCTAAAAAAAAAAACCAAAAAAAACCCAGAAACAAGTCCCCACACAGCACAGAGGCTGTGAGGAGGCCTGAGCCCCAGCTACCTGATGTCCCTTATGATGTCCTTTGGACTCTGTTGTCTTCCTCTCCTTGTCATGCCCCTTCTGGGTACAAAAGAATAGCACAGGCCAAGGGAAAGGCTCAGTAACTCTGGGTAAAGCGGGGCACATTTCTGGGGCCCGTGTCTCTAAGTTGGACGTGGCACGCTCTTGGCACTCTGTGTTTATGCACTTCGTGTGGCTGCTGTCACAACAAGAAGCACCCCAAGTTTGGGGACATCTTTGCATGTTCTCACCCCATGTCCATCCATGCCCTCTGTGACCCCACGGGGCCTGCTGGCCCCATGAACTTTCTCAAGAGCCAGCTCCCCATCCTCCTGCTCCCATCACAGCCTGCACCCCTTCTTGCCTAGATCCGGACACTAGACTCAGGGCTCGTGGCTTTGGAGGCTGGAGGCCAGGAGCTCCTGCTTGAGCTGGAGAAGAACCAGTAAGTACCAAGCTGTGGTGTGGCTGGAGCCAAGAACAGAGCCTCTCTCTGGAGGGAATCAGTGCTGCGGATGGGGACCGACATGGACCCCTGAGGGAGGCTGAATGGGAAAGGGCCTCAGAAGACATCCAGGTAACAGGCATCACCCTAGCCCACGGCTGGCCTCCTGGAGGCTGAAGTGACTGTCGAGGCTGGGTGAGCGCCAGTGTGGGCACATCCTGCGTCCGACCCTGCAGCAGCTTGGCAGCTCCCTGCCAGAGAGCAGTGAGCACCACCTAGTGCTGACTCAAAAGAATCTCAGCCATTTCCAGGGATAGGACACCACTCCAAGCTGAAGGGACAGCGACAGGGGTCAAAGCACATTCAGGGTGGCAAGGTGTCTAACCTGCCTAGAGAGCCAACATCTGCAGAGAAGAAAGTGGGTAAATGAGTTTAGAGGGCCCAACAGGGCCAGACCACAAGGCGTTTTAGTGCCTAGTTTCCTGGATGTGCACAGGTAGATCTGAGTTGGTGAATGAGCAGGTGGAAAGGACTCGGGCTGAGTGACTGGGTCTCGGAACCATCCAGACTCATTTCTCACAGGTATCACTACTGAGCTTCACAGCAGGCACTGTTCTGAGTGCTCTGTGTTTATTCTCCCTCAGGGAGTCAGATGCACTGGAACAGACTAGTTCCCCATGCCTAACCATGGTTTTCAGGGGCTCCGTGTCCTTACCCACTAACTGGTGTGTGTGTGCCCGTGCGCACATTCCCACGCACAGTGGGGAGCAGGCTGGAGAAGATGGAGGAATGTCTGGGAGGTGGGAAAGCAGACATCACAAGTCTTTGAGGTTTGGAGGTAAAGAGACCACGGTGAAGTTGAGGAAGGGGCCTGAGGAGAGGCTCACTACTGGACTGGGGTCTGGAGAAGGTAGGGAGGGAAATTCCCACTCAGGCGAGCAGGGCAGGAGCAGGTGTGGGCAGTGGGACTTGGCTTCCTCTGGAAGCAGGCAGTGAGCATCACTTGTAGGGGCATCGGGAGATGTGTGGGGTCTAGAGACCTGAGGAGAGGATGTGAAGGAGATGAGAGGGTCGCCTGGGTAACTGAGAAAGCAGGTAGCAGGCAGAACTACTCAGGAGGCTCCCCACGTTTCTGTAACTCCAAGTCTCACCTCCTCAGCAGCAGCTCCCGAACCCTCCCCTCCTGGCCTGCAGGCCCAGCTGCCCGCTGCAGGGCCCACAGGACCAGAGGCCCTTCCCCTATTCCTGCTCCTCCCTGGTGCGTCCCGGCTCCCACCTCTCACGTCTAAACCAACAAGACCTCCGCCTTTCCCTCTCTAGCCACAGGTTTTTCCGAAGGTGCTGCACTCCTAGAGTTGCTCAATTAGCATTCAGCAAGGGAGGCAGGAGGCTGGGCTAAGTGAATGATTCTAAACGTCCCCTCCCAGCAGGCTGTTGGCCCCGGGGTACGCAGAAACCCACTACAGCCCAGACGGGCAGCCAGTGGTGCTGGTCCCCAACCACATGGTGAGACACCTCTGTGGGTTCTGAGGACAGGGTGGGGGTGCTGGGGATAGCACGTGAGATAGCCCCTCACGATTCCTACCCCACTCCCCAGCTCTGTTCCTGGGGAAGTTGGAGCCAGCTCCACCGTCCCTGTCCTTCCCTCCGGCTTTAGCCCTGGCTGAGGTGTGGGGCTGGGTTTCTTCCTCTCCAGGACCACTGTCACTACCGTGGGCGAGTGAGAGGCGTCCCTGACTCCTGGGTCGTGCTCAGCACCTGCTTCGGAATGAGGTGAGCAGTTTTGAGGCCGGGGGCTGGGCCCAGGCTGAGGCAAGAGCTCCCTGACATCCCACTCTCACCCCTCTGCACCTAGGGGCCTGATCAGGCTCAACAGCAGCGCCAGCTATTACCTGCATCCCCGGCCACCTGGGGAACCAGAGGACCTCTCAACTCACAGGATTTTCCAGATGGAGAGGCTGCTCCCCTCGAAAGGGACCTGCGGCTACAGAGACCCCGGGCACAAAGGGAGGATGACCAGGCTTCCTCCTGCGCCCCAGAGCAGGGTCAGGGGCAGACCTGGGTGGGAATGGGAACGCAGAACGCCTAGGCCATCCCCCAAATCAGAGACAGTCCTGGTATTTTAACTCAGAGGCTGAAGAAACAAGTTCTGCCCAACTTTTAAAACTGCTCTTTCTGGGAATTGGGTTTGGTGGTCAGGACTCAAGGCCTGCTGCCTGCCACCATTTACCCCCCCCCCCACAGGAGAGGCGAGAAGCCCCCAGGGGACCGAGGTACCTGGAGCTGTACTTAGTAGCCGACCACTCCCTGGTGAGGGCAGCCCTGAAGCGCGGGCGTTGGGGACTGGCGCTGGGGCGGGGCCAGCACAGGGCCTCGGCCACTGCAGGATTTCTGCCTTTCCAGTACTTGATCCGGCACCGGAATTTGAGCCACACCAAACAGCGCCTCCTGGAGATTGCCAATTATGTAGACCAGGTTGGGGAGGCGGGGAGAGGTGGTACGGCAGGCGCAGGGCGAGAGGGGTGCGGCCTCCAAGGGGACTCACGCCTCTCCCTCCTCAGATCCTCAGGACTCTGGATATTCAGGTGGTGCTGACCGGCCTGGAGGTGTGGACAGAGCAGGACCGCAGCCGCGTCACGCCCGACGCGAACGCCACGCTCTGGGCCTTCCTGCAGTGGCGCCGGGCGCTGTGGGCGCGGTGGCCGCACGACTCGGCGCAGCTGCTCACGTGGGTGCCTCGGACCCCACGCGGGTGGCAGGCAGGGCGCCCGACTCGCGGCCCCACCCGGTCACGCCGCGGTCTGCCCTCAGGGGCCGCACCTTCCGGGGCGCCACCGTGGGCCTGGCGCCCGTCGAGGGCATGTGCCGCGCGGAGAGCTCGGGAGGCGTGAGCACGGTGAGCAGGAGACCCGGAGGCGGGCCGGGGAGGGCGGCGCCCGCGCCCGCGGTGACAGCCACACGCCCTCCCAGGACCACTCGGAGCTCGCGTTCGGCGCTGCGGCTACCATGGCCCACGAGATCGGCCACAGCCTGGGCCTCGGCCACGACCCCGACGGCTGCTGCGCGGAGGCCACGGCGGAGCAGGGCGGCTGCGTCATGGCCGCGGCCGCGGGGTAAGCGCGGGGCCGGGGCGCGGGACCCGGGCTCGTTCCTCCGCGTGCTGCTTTGGTTATCCCTCCGTGTCTCTTTTGTAAAATGGGGATGGTGGCGACTACCTATCCTTACGGCTGTTTATGAGGCCTCAATGGAAGAAACGCAGGTAAAGTGGATTCTCCTAAGTATGAAGATTTTGGCAATAATTTAGCAAGGTTGCTCCAACTCCGGGGCAGCACCGCTGGATCGCTATTCCTCTTTTGGCGCCACACACTCTCCCCTCGGGCTCTCGGTGTGACTCTATGTAAATCACTTCCCCTCTCTGGGCTCCGCCTCTAGAGCCTCCGAGCCTTCCTTCGCCCAGGCGCTGTCTGTGCGTCGGGCTGCGATGCGGCCAGCTACTGGGCTGAGATCCGGCCCGAGCGCGGCCTTGGGGTGTCCCGCGCGCCCGACGCCCTCCCCCGCCCCTAGGCAACCGTTCCCGCGCGTCTTCAGCGCCTGCAGCCGCCGCCAGCTGCGCGCCTTCTTCCGCAAGGGGGGCGGCGCGTGCCTCTCCAACCTCCCGGACCGCGCGCTCCCGGTGCCGCCCGCGCGCTGCGGGAACGGCTTCGTGGAAGCCGGCGAAGAGTGCGACTGCGGCTCCGGCCAGGTCAGGTCCGCCTGCCCGGCCTCTGGGGGCCGAGCCTGGCCCCCTCTCGCCTCCTCTCGAGGTCTGGGGCGCCGCGCCCGCACCTGTTCCAGTTTCACCTTTCTCACCCCAGAAGTGCCGGGATCCCTGCTGCTTCGCCCACAACTGCTCGCTGCGGGCGGGAGCCCAGTGTGCCCACGGGGACTGCTGCGTGCGCTGCCTGGTGAGACCCGGTTGGTCCTGGCTGGCTGGCGCCCCTGGTCCCTGCTGGGTGCTGGCTCGGTGCGCGGGTCGCCTGGCCCTCGCTCCGGCTCAGATCTCTCACTGTCCGTTGTCTCAACCGGGTCACCTGTGCAGCTGAAGCCGGCTGGCTCGCCGTGCCGCCGGTCTGCGAGCGACTGTGACCTCCCCGAGTTCTGCACCGGCGCCTCCCCTCACTGTCCCCCGGATGTTTACCTGCTGGACGGCTGGCCCTGCGCCGGGGGCCGAGGCTACTGCCGAGACGGCGCGTGTCCCACGCTGGAGCAGCAGTGCGCGCAGCTCTGGGGGCCTGGTGAGACCGCGCGCCCCTCGCAGCCCGGCCCGCTCCTTCCGGGGAACTGAGACCCTCGGAGCGTGGTCCCCGACTGTGCTGCCCCAGTGCCGCGCTTGCGCTTTCATCCTTAGGCTCCCGCCCAGCCCCCGAAGCGTGTTTCCAGCTGGTGAACCCCGCGGGAGACGCCGCTGGGAATTGTGGCCGAGATGACGCAGGCCGCTTCCTGCCTTGTGCTCAGAGGCGAGGAGCCGAGTGGGGGAGTCACAGCCGTGCGTGGATCCAGGAGGCCCCCCTCGTGACGTTGACGGCCCTCCACTTCCTCCCCAGGGACGCTCAGTGCGGGAAGCTGCAGTGCCAGGGCGGGGAGCCCAGCCCCTTGGTGCCACACACGGTGCCTGTGGAGTCCACAGTTCACTTAGAGGGCCGCCAGGTGGCTTGTCGTGCAGCCCTGGTGCTCCCAGATGCCCATCTAGACCTGCTGGACTTGGGCCTGGTAGAGCCAGGCACCCAGTGTGGAGACACAATGGTGAGCCCTGCCCACCTGACCCATCCCGGCCACTTGAGTTCCATAGGCGAAAGTGTCCCCCTCAATGCCCAATGGGAACACTGCCCATAGGTGTGCCAGGACAGGCGCTGCCAGAACACTTCTTCTCAGGAGCTGGAGCAGTGCTTGACTGCCTGCCACAACCGTGGGGTGAGTAGCCTGAGCAGTGGGGGTGACCTTGGGGTCCTTGACTGGGCATGACCCCCCTTCCCTCTTTTCTGCAGGTTTGCAATAGCAACCATAACTGCCACTGCTCTCCGGGCTGGGCTCCACCCTTCTGTGACAAGCCGGGCTTCGGTGGCAGTGTGGACAGTGGCCCAGTGCAGCCCGAAAGTGGGCGAGTGGGGGACAGGTGGGTAGGGCTCCAGGTGATGTAGCTGCTCAGGATTCAGCGCCCGTGTCCTCTGCAGACAGCGACTCCTTCCTGCCGGTGGTGATCCTCAGCTTCCTGCTGCCTCTGCTCCCCGGGGTGGGCCTGGCCTGGTGCTGCTTCCGGCTCCCAGTGCTCCGCCTCCATCGACGCCCCTGGGGCTGCAGGAGGGACCCTGAACGCAGCGGGTAGGCTCTGAGCTCTTGGATGGGGGTTGCTGAGCCACTCCTGTGGTTCCTGCTCTTTACAGCTCTTGGAGCCTGGGGAACTGGCTGGGTCCTCAGCCTCGCCCCAGGTGTGGAAGGACCTGGAGGTGGTGGAGCCCGGGGTTTGGGTCTCTGCCTCTGCCCGCACCCGGCCTTGTCACTCCTTTCCTGCCGTCTCTGCCCCTTCAGTCTCCATTTTCCCACCAGATGACTGCCTCACCTTTGTCTTGGCCCAGTTGTCCCACTGGCTCCCAGTGCAGTCCGAGCTCTCTATGTCTCTGGAGACCTCTCCAGCCCTCTCAAGAGTTGTGAGCTCCCTGCCACTTCTGCCCGAATCACTTGTCACCTGCTTCAAGTTCCCCAGTATTCAAGCCAGCACATTTTGCTCTCTGTGTGACTTGTCAGCTATGGTGCTGGCTGCTTGTGTGCCAGGGGACAGCCCCGAACTCAATTCTCTGTGACCTGGAAGGAGAGTCACATAGTATGAAGTGCGGTCAACCTAGGGTTGTGCCTTTGCTGGGACCCTATGGCCATGTTTGACAGCCGGGCCCGGTGCTCTTGGCTGGATAGGGGCAGAGGGCATCCTGGACAGCGGCAGGACACCAGCCAGGCCCCAGCCAGGCCCCACTGTCAGGGACTTGGCACAGCTAAGTAGCGACTGGGGATCTGTGGGCAGTGGACAAGGTGTGCAGCGTGAGAGGGGGCACTTCAGGGGCAGCAGCTGCGCCTTGTCACTAAGGTGAGCTCTTGCAGAGGGGAGCCTTTGGGGTGACATCAAGGAAGTGACAAGGCCTTGGGAGATGGGGGAAGGGCCGCCAAAGATAGTGTGAACACTGTGGGCAGCAGGGTAACCAAGGCAAGGAACACAGGTGGCACGACCCTCACTGGGCCAGGGGACATCCAGGCCTCTGTGGGACCCGAGTCATGTCAATGTCTGGAGGGTTCCAAGGAGCTGGGGAGAAATGGCAGGGCTGGAGGGAGGAGGCTGGCAGCCCTGGAGGCCATGATCTCACTCGAAGGCTGGATCCTAAGGGCTTTTCTCAGGAGGAGCCAGGAGCAGCCTGAGAGAACAACTTGGAGCAGGACAGAAACTCAGTCAACGCGCACCTCAGATGTCATGCGAACGCAGTCCCCAGTCCCCCAGTCAGGGTCACTCTTCCAACCTCCTGGCCTCTTGTCCCTCTGCTCAGGCCCAAAGATGGCCCTCGAAGGGACCACAACCCGGGGGGTGTTCACTCCGTGGAGCAGGGCCCCGTGGCCATGGGAGAGCCCCAGCCACTGGGTAAGCGAGGCACCAGGGGACATGCAGAGGGAAAGGAAGGGACAGCATGGGCTCTTGCCCACTGCCTCCCTCCAGGTGGGCCCCAGCCTTGTCACTCAGCACCCAGGCACCTGGAGTCCCCTGTGCCCCACCCAGCTGCAAGGCTCCTGCTGATTGCGTCACTGTTGCTCTCAGACCCTGAGAACTCTGTCCAGGCCCAGCAGCCACCCTGAAATGCCTGTGCCCTGCTGCCCTTCATCTCCAAGGTAGAGCGGACCCCAATGCTGAGCCTTCTCCCTCTCTTGCTCAGCCACCTACCTGTTTCTCCCTGGGCTCTCTGTCCCCCGCTCAGGCATCTGGATTGGGGTTAAAATGGAAATGAGATATGACTTCTTGGGGAAACTGTTGCCATGGATGCTGGAAGCCCCTTGGGCAGAGGAGGGAGAAGTTGTAGTTCTTCCTGGGTCTTAGGTCCTTACTGAGGGGGATAAGGGGTGGCTCCCCATGACTTGCAGCTGGGGGCCCAGGCCTTGCTACTTCACTTCGGTCTCAGCAGGACAAATCCAGATGCCAAGATCCTAGCTGTGCGGGCCAGGTGGTTCCTGAGATGAGAAGACAGGCGACCACTGACAGCTACTCCAGAGACTTGGATCCCAAGGATGGAAGCGAGTCAACTGGTCTCCCGCACCTTCCGAAGCTTGGCACTTTCTTCCTGGACTGTTGAACTCTACTCCAGCCACTCCAGGACCCTAGAAGTTGCCTGATGTTGTCCCTACTCCTGAGGGCTGGGGCATCCTGGGTATGGCCTCCAGCCCGAGAATCCATCTGCAAAGGAGCAAAGCTCCTGTAGTCCCTGACCCCCAGCAGGGAGACCTGTGTCTGGAGAGTCTGGCTGTGTCTCTTTTGTGCATTTTCCCTCCGTGGAGCTCTGCAGAGGTTGGGGACTCTTGGGCCCAACACTTTCGACAAAGCCCACGTTTCCTGGAGCCCGGCCCTTGCAAAGGAGCAAGCCAACAAATAAGCACACAAAGTCCTAGGACCTCCTTTCCGGTCTCCTCCTATCCTGGCTTGTACCCTAGATGCTTCTGCAGCCCCCACCCTGATTCCTACTTCTCCATCTGAGGTTGTGGAGGGTGAAGGTCTTTTGCAGCCCCCTTCACCTGGACGTTACTCAGTCCTTCCTCGTTCTGTGAGAGGGGACAGAGGAGTCAGGTCAGGAAAGATAGCAGAGTAGAGTCAGAAGAAAGACAGGCTTCCCCAGGGCCTCTGTGAGTCTTTTCTGTAGTAAATTCAACTGCTTGGGGTGTCCTGAGGGCCACTTGGGGTAGTGGCTGGTGGGTGGAGCCTCTAGTGGCAGCCAGGACTCATCTGGGCTCAGGAGGGTGTTGCCCAGCTCGAATTACCCATTTGCTTGGCTCTTCTGCCCCCTTGGACATTGTCATTCTCCCATTGCTCATGCCAGAGTTGTTGAGTGACTTTTTGTATTAGGCAGCTGTTGCTGTGTAACAAAACCACCCCCCAAAACCGAGTTGCTTAAAACAACAGGCATGACCATCATATTTCTAAAGGTGTGAAGAATTGCAGAATCTTTACAGTCTACCACTCCTTCCCTCCTTCCACTGGCAGCCAGGGAAGCAGCAGCACCAGCTTGTCTATAGGTTTGTCATGGTCCCAATAAACACCCAACATAGTTGTTTTTGTTTTGTTTTGTCTCGTCTTGAGGAGCTTGAGAAACTGCTCCTGAAATGCAAATGGATAGCAAACAATTCAAGAAAAGCCAAAAAATATTAAAACAAATTAAGAAGAAAAAAGTGAGGAACATTCCCATGCCACCATCAAGATTTCCCGTAAACCTGTAGCACAGGTGACAGGACCACTGTTACTTCGTTACCTGCCTTCAACGCCAAGCACACGGGACCGAAGGCAACTGCTTTCTGGCGCCCCTCCTGTCTCACAGGTACCTGTGGGATTTTAGTTTACGGAGGTGACTGGGTGAGGACACAAAGAAGTTAAAGTCTCTGTGAAAGATGTTGCTACTCACAGTTCCCTGGAGAGGGGGACAGGCAGGCTACTTGGGCCGTCTGGGAGCAGCAGGTCTGGTCAGGGAGGAGCCAGGAGAGACCGAGGCCAAACCTTTACAGGGCTTCCCTGCAGGAAGGCAGACAGCGCAGCGGGGACCAGCTGCGCGGGATTATCCTGCCAGGATTTGGGGTGCAGAGCTGGTCTCTTGTCTGGTACTGGGGCTGGGTTGATTTGGGGCAGGGGACATAGTGGCTGGATGTGTGAGTTCCATGACAGACTCAAGATTGGCTGGTTGGCATGTGAAAGGCATGAGTGGTTTATTAGCTCTTAGAATTACCAGTTTCTTCCCAGCCAGCAAGACCCGCTTCCCTCAGATGTTAAATCATCATAAAATAGAGAAAGTAAGAAAACATGATCAATATTCTTCTCCCACCCTGAGTCTTCAGGAGGAGGGGTCTGGACCCCCTGGGACTCCAGATACAATGGATCCTACAGAGGTCAAACTGTGCCGTCTTGACTGTCAACTAAGTTCACTCAGGACCTCCTCTTCCCACTGAATGGAGAGCTCTGGGCAGCCAGGTGGGAGGGAAAGAACCAGTGGAAGGGAAATCCCATTTGGAAGGATGGGCGCATCTAGGGCCTGGGATCGCTCGGCCCCACCCTAAAGAAGGGAGGTGTTCACAGCTGCGTGGTTGTGGCCCCCATGGGGGAGGGCATGCACGCTCTGTGTCTTCAGACCTTGGTCTTGAGTGTCCTTCCTCATCCACTCTGTCCTCCCGTGGTAGTGCATGCCTGTAATCCCAGCACTCAGGAGGCTGAGGCAGGAGAATTGTCAGGAGTTCAAGGCCAGCCTGGGCTACACAGTGAGGGAAGGAGGAAAAGAGAGAGAGACAGAGAGAGAGAGAGAGAGAGACAGGCAGACACCCCGAAAGTCTCACTGAGTCCCTGCTAGAATCCTCCAGCTCCACCCGCCGCAGGATATGCACAAGTTTCCCATCCAGCCCAGCAAGAACCTGAGTCTGTAAAACACAAAGAAACACGAGGGTCTCTGTAGATGTCAGTTTGCTTTGCAAAGATGTATTTATAGCAAACAGGTTGGTGTGATAATGAAGGTAAGGACAGTCTGTGGAGCATGGGAAAGAACTAGACAGAATATTAAGACAATAGCAGTCCGGTGTGCTCGTGCATACCCAGGATCCCAGCACTCTGGAAGGATGAGGCAGGAAGATCCCAAGTTCAAGAACAGCCTGAGTAATGCAGTGAGACTCTGTCTCAGAATTTTAAAAAAGAGCCTGTAGCTCAGTGTGAAGGTCCTGGGCTCCATTCCAAAGACCACACGCATGCGCACGCGCATCTGAGCCTGAAGGGAGTAACTGGCTGAAGTGTGCTGGGTCCCTGTATAGCATTCAAGAGGAGGGTTAGGACGAAAGGTACTACTTAGTTAATTAAATATGCATGGCAAAGGGAGCCACTAGTATAACTGAAACAGAGGATTTACCTTTAACTTTCAAACCGACAGAGCAGAAAAAATCAGAGCTGAGGGTGGGACTAGGGATTTAGCTCAGTGGTTTGATCCCCACTGAGTTTGAACCCCAGCACTGGCCCCCACAAATAAAAGAGTTGAGGGTATAGCTCAGTATCATATGTGAGGCCAGGAAATCCCTAGCACTGCCAAACTTTTTTTTTTTTTTTAACTCAGGGAAAAAAAATCATAAAATTAGAACAAAAATAGGGCAAATGGAAAGATAATAGAAATAAGTCCAAATATGCCAGTAACATAATAAACTGTTAATGGACTTAATATGCCACTTAAAAGAGAGAAAATATGTGTCAGATTTGAGGAAAAAAAGAGTTATTTTCCCCTGAAAAGACATGCATAAACCGGCATGGTGCCGCACACCTATAATCTCAGCTCTCAGGAAGCTGAGGCAGGAGGCTGGCAAGTTCAAGGCCAGTCAGGGCAACTTAGTGAGACCCTGTCTGAAAATGAAAGCATAGTAAGATCTAGGTTTGTAGCTCAGTATTTCCTGGGTTCAGTCCTCAGTATAAGAAAGAAAGAATTAAAGAAAATAGGAAGGAAGGAAAGAAGGAGGGAAGAAAAGGAAAGAGGGAAAGAGGAGGAAGAAAAGAAAGAAAAGAGAAAAAAGGAAGGAGACAGAAAGACATCTAAAAGCAAGACTGAAAAAAATAGGACATTAAAAACTATCCCACAAATATAAAAGAAATCTGGAGTACCCATTTTAATAAAAAGGATAAAGCAAACTTTATTACCAATGGTGGAGAAGATCATCACATAAGAGATGGAAGATTTGACAAGTGTGAATGTGCCAAATAAAATAGCTTACAATTATTTCCTGGAAAAATTGACAAATTCATCATTGCAGTGGTGACTGTGACAGAGCTCTAAATCACGGACAGATAGAGCTGGGTATGGTGGGTAGCGCCAGTAATCCCAGCACTCAGGAGGCTGAGGCAGGAAGATCGCCACAGTTTGAGGCCAGCCTGGACCACAGTGAGTTGGAGGTCAGCCTGGGCTACACAGCAAGACCCTGTCTCAAAAAGGCAAATAAATAAATAAAAAGATGACAATTTGGTTACTCAAAACAATGCTGTGCCTCATACTAATCGGAAGAAAACATCAGGTAAGTTCAACAGAAACAGTCTGCCAACTAATCAGCATTCTTCAAGAGTAAGTATATGGAGAGAGCAGGACCCACCTCAGATGGGAGGGGACTGAGGGGACACGAGGACTAAATGCAGTGTGGGATACTGGATTGGACCTTGGGACAAAAAAAGAACAATGGTGGAAAAACCAGGGCATTCAAAATTCTCTGTGATTTAGTGAACAGCACTGTGCCAATGTCAATTTCCTAGTTTAATAATTGCACTGTGATTTATGCATTCGGGGAGGCTGGGTAAAGGGCGTGAGGGAAACACTAACATGTTTGCAAACTCTTATGCAAGTGTAAAATTAATTAACAGAAAGTTAGCTGTAAAATTATAAAGAAAGGAAAACTGTGGTGTCCTAAAGCTGCAGTCAGTATGGGAGAGACAGCGTCCTTGGGCTGCTGAGTGGACAGTGCTGGGTGTGCTGGGAGTCTTGGGGCCATCTAGGAATACTCAGTGCTGGCTGTCACACTCCAGGCCCGCCCGAAGATGCAGGCTGGGGCGGGGACAAGGTGGGGAGGGCAGCAAAGGCTCCTCCCAGGCGGAGCTCGAGTGTCAGCGCAGACACCTGGGTGTCCGCTGTGCTGGAGACACCTGCCCACGGGGTCTCTGCCTC
Source organism: Hystrix cristata (assembly GCA_004026905.1). Taxonomy (NCBI): domain Eukaryota; kingdom Metazoa; phylum Chordata; class Mammalia; order Rodentia; family Hystricidae; genus Hystrix; species Hystrix cristata. The sequence goes on from PVJO010001140.1 coordinate 96,346, forward strand.
AGCCCGTCCTTGTTCTCGCCTCACGGTCCAGCATGGCAGGCTGCTTGGGGCCCGTGCTGCTGTTACTACTACTGGGTGAGCACCTGTCTCCTCCCCAAGACCCTAGACCCTGATCTCTCCCCCAGTTCCTCCCAGACAGCACGGGAAAGCAGAGGGCGACTCCAGGAAAATTGGGATGCAGGAAGGGGTGCCGGCAGGGGAGCCTCTGTTCCGGGACTGGGCACCCCTGGCCTTGCAACCCACCTTGGAACCCGGCGGAGCCTCCCCGCTTCCAAGTCCGGGCTCCATACCTCTGCCGCAGGAACTTTCTTTCCTGTGTCACCCCTGCCCTGGCCATCTTATCCTCCCCAGCCCCGCGCCACTCCTAGTCTGGGCCTCACCACAGCACCAGGTCTCAATGCCCTGCATCTTCTGTTCTAACTTCCACCTGGGGCCTCACAAGGCGGGGTGGAGAGAGAGATTCTGTGGAGAACGGAATCTGGTAAAGGTTCAGGGTACAGATCTTGGAGTTGTGATGCACAGTTTTGAGAGTGGAGAGGAGGTTTGGGTGCCAAGGAGCAGGAGGGTCCAAGGTCTTAGGTGATACGGGTGCTGCTGTGATGCCTGAGACGTGGGGCTGTGCCAAGCAAGGCTGGGAGGGGAGGTGAGGGTGCGCCTGCTCTCTGGGCCTTGGGGCCTTCCTCCATGTTGGGGGGGCCCAACTCCCTCCCTTCTTGCCCTCCACTCCCATACCTATTTTCAGGCCCTCAGCATGTTTGTCCTTCCTGCAGAGCTGAAGGCACTGAAGCCACAGCAGAACCACCACGATCCCCACCATCCAATCCGCAGCCCAGAAAAAAGAGGTGCCAAGCACCAGAAAGGGGTCCTGCTCCCAGCTTGAGCAGGAGACCCCCACACCCACGCAAAGATGGATGAGGGCGCAGGTTGGGCCCTTTTACTCAGACTGGGGTGCCAGAAAGACGTCTAGTCTCCCCAGACTCTCCAGAGAGGAGGTGGAAAGGGGTCGGTTAGCCTGGTTTTGGTGACCCAAGTCCTAGGAGCGCGTTGCGAAGTCCTAACTTTTGGGTACTCTGCCTTGGCTGGATTTAGGTGTGCCCAGTGGGACCTCTGGGCACAGCTCATCTTCTGGCCACGAGACCTCTGATGTGTGACTGCCGAGCCAGGTGCCCTCTCTGGCCCCACGCGGGGTGTCATTTATCACTGGGCTACATCACTGAAGCCCCGGATGCACCCTGAGACCCTGTATCTCAGGACACAGTCCTATGGCTGCCATCGGGGCTTCTCCCAGTCCACATCCTGCGGCCAGGACATAGGCTGTCCGACGGCCAGAGCCCTTATACAGAATCCTGTCCGTGGCCGACGGAGGCTGGAGGGCCGGGAAGCCAGAGACCGGAGGGAGAAGGCTGAGCCAGACCCTGACCACAGAGGGCAGGAAGGAGGGAGACCCAGAAAGCTACAGACCACTCGAAGTGGCTCCATGAGGGGCAAGAGTGGAGGGGAAAGGTCAGGGGCCCCAGTATGGCCAGAAGATACGGAGCACTCACGGTCCTCCGTGCCATTTCTGATAAGTTTCCATTAGCCAGGTCACCATCAAGCTTCAGCGTCTCCCCGTCAGGTGGGACTGAGGCCGGGCGGAACCCCGGGGGCCCTCCCGTGTTGTGGGGCAGTTTGGGGAGGGTGGTGGTGCCTGACGAGGGTCGGCCCGCCTTCCATACGCCCCCTTCACTCCTGACGTGGTCCAGGGACCCCCACAACCTGCTGCTGCCCAGTGAGCGCCATTCGGCCAGGACTTTGGGCCACACTGCCCCCGCCTCGGGCCTGAGTGTCGCTAACTTCCGAGGGCGTGGCCAGGGTGAAGCTGGTACGGTGCCGAGAACCGCAGCCTGCCCGCCCCTCCGCCAGGCCCTGCGAGCGCGGCCGGAGGGAACCGCTGCGTGGACGCGGCCGAGGCGTGCACGGCGGACGCGCGGTGCCAGCGGCTGCGCACCGAGTACGTGGCGCGGTGCCTGGGCCGGGCGGCGCCCGGGAGCTGCCCCCGCGCCCGCTGCCATCGCGCCCTGCGCCGCTTCTTCGCCCGCGGGCCGCCCGCGCTCACGCTCGCGCTGCTCTTCTGCCCGTGCGCGGGCCCAGCGTGCGCCGAGCGCCGACGCCAGACCTTCGTGCCCGCCTGCGCCTTCTACGGCCCGGGCCCGGCACCGCCCTCTTGCCTGGAGCCCTTGGACGCCTGCGCGCAGAGCCCGGTCTGCAGGTGCGCGGGGGCGGGGCGCTCGGGTGGGGCGGGGCGATCCCCGCTCACGGATTCCCCGCCCCCCGGCGCAGGCCCCGCCTCCTGACCTTCCAGGCTTCCTGTGCGCCGGTCCCCACCGCCCCCGACGGCTGCCCGGGCCACCGGGGTCCCCGCTGCCTGGGCGCCTACGCAGGCCTCGTGGGTACGCACGACTCGGACCCGTGCGCGGGCGGAGCCTGCCCAAGAGGGATGCCTCCGCCCCAGGCTAGGCCGATGACCCCGGCCCTCGGTGTCCCCGCAGGCACCGCCATCACCCCCAACTACCTGGACAACGCGAGCTCGCGCGTGGCGCCCTGGTGCGACTGCAGAGCCAGCGGAAACCGGCGGGAGGAGTGCGAAGCCTTTCGGGGGCTCTTCACAAGGAACCAGTGCTTGGGTGAGGGATGAGGACGGCACTTACTGCCTCTTTCCAACTCGCCGGCTGGCAGGAACCCGCTCTAACGGGAAGGAAACTGAGGTTCTTTGCAGCAACCACGCAAGCATCCTCACGCTCTCTCCTACCCCTGCTGTCACCTTACCCTTGGAGAATCCGCACCAGGTCACAGACCCCAGGAGGTGCCAAGGCTGGTGGGAGGAAGTGAGTTAAAACAGGTTTCCAAGGGTCTGGAATTGAACAAGATGAGACTCCTACTTCCGGCACTTCTGAGCGCCTGCCCCACGACGTGCTTCCAGGTGGCCGCACTGGTCATCTTGCCCCTTGAGGTCCAAATGGCTTTGCAGTCTGGAAGTTAGGAGGCCTGAGTTGGACGCACAACTCTGCTACTTACTAGCTAAGAGTTAACTCCTCTAAGCCCTTTTGTGTTCATCAACAACATGGGGATTTGATTGCTGCAAGCACTAGGGAGGCTGAGGCAGGAAGATTGCTTTGAGTTTGAGGCCAGGCTGGGCTACATAATGAATTCAAGCCCAGCCTGAACTACATAGCGAAACCCTGCCTCAAAAAAACCACACACAAAACACACACAAAGACTATCCGATTCTGAGTTACTCTTAACCCAGTGGTCCTTGTTTTGTTACTGCTGAACGCGCGTTTCCTGTCCCAGAAGCCATTCCCTGTTAGATACCCAGGACCTCTCAGTTTATCCACGAGGAGCTGGGCCCTGTGCAGGGGTTTTCCAGCCAGGTTCCCTGTGGACCCCTACTCCATAGATGGTGCCATACGAACCTTTGACAGCCAGTGGCCTTCAGTTCTGCAAGTCCAGCTGGACCCCCATCGGGACCCTGGACACAACCTCATGCAGGTAGGTGCAGGGAGGGAATGGTGAACTAGCAGTTCTGCAGTTTCCTCCCACACCTTCCCATGCAGGCGGGCAAGGTGGAGGTGTGAGTGTCTGGGAAGGGGCTCAGGCAGCACCAGGCCTCTGTCTCAAGTCCTCACTCTGCTGCCACCCCCCCAGGTGTCCTCTGCAGACCGGCCCCTGGAGGGGAGCTCCCTGCTGTCCGTCCTCCCTATCCTGGCTCTCCAGGCCCTGCTGTGATAGGATAGCAGGCCTCGCATGGCACAGCCAGCTGCCCACACCGCCCACTGCCCTTTGTAGGTCTGGCCACCTGTGTGCCTGTCCCTTGGAGTGAGTGTTGGTGGCCGGGGGCCTGACTGCAAAGCCTCTGGTTTGCCATTCAGTAGGGATTTTGGTTGCAGGTCCCTTTCTTCACAGACTTGACAGTTGGAGTCTCCAACAGAGCAGGACAGGAGAGGGTCAGCTTTGTGGCCAAGGCCTCATCAGTGCCACAGATCTCAGAGACCACCTGGACTCCTGGAACTCTAGGAAACCATATCTGCCTCCCCAGCAGATAACACTGTAAGGGCCGCATCGGAATAGCCTTACTGCCGTGACACCCCTAATAGTGACTGCAGCCTTTCAGGGTGCCCTCACAGCTAGGTGTCACCACAGGGCTAGTGTGGCACAGTGCTTCCTGTCCATGGTGTACTGCTTGGTGGACATCACCTAGATGAGTGAGAAGACAGTCCCTGTCCTGCCCCTGTCTCGAACTGGCTACAGGCCCGTCTTCCCCACAGTTTATCCCCAGCCCTGGGAATGGCACACCAAGCTCAATAAACCCTCGTGCACTGAGGCCGACCTTGTTCTCATGTCATCTGTGTCCTGGGAGCCGGGAGATCAGAATGTGCCGCATGCTGTCCGGAACCCCAGACCCTCTCTGGGTTCTCTTTCCTCCCCTACAGTTGCCAAAAGGAATCAACTCTTAGATCCTGACAGTAGAGATTGTCTTTGTTTTTGCTTCTTCCTTCCCTGCTAGTTTTCAGATAGAGAAACTCCATTTCCCAGACCACATAACACACATAGCCAGTGTGATCAGTGAATGCCTGGGCACTGTTAAATCGCAGTTCTGGGGGCTGAAGGTATAGCCCAGGGGGAGAGAATTTGTCTAGCATGCATGAAGTGCTGGTTTCCATCCATTCCTAGCACTGGAATAAATACAAACAACACATGAAAGTAACTAGCGGCTGTGTGAAGGAGTTGGTGGAAAAGAGGGCAGAATGCTGGGGTCCGGGTACTAAGCCTCTGCCTGCTACCTTCCTCCTGGACAGCGCCTGGCGCAGCTCCCAGCTGTGCCCTTCTCTAGAGAATCACTGCCCAGAAGTGCTCATTCATGTCCACTCTGCTGCCAACTGAGGAGAGTGTAGTGATGGAGGCAGGCAGGGGTACAAGGCCCCGGCCAGCCTGCCCCAGGGTGACACGGTTCTGATTGCCACGGTTCAGCTTGCAGAGCCAGTAGGGATGGACAGGCTGGGCTCCAGCTGATTCCACCTCCCAGCTCAGCCCTGGCCCCTGCCTGCCTGCCTCCCTCACTACAGTTTCTGGAGAACCAGGCAGGGATTAGGTACAGACCATCGGGACTCAGGCTTGGGCTGTCCCGACGGTTGTGGGCACTACCAGCTGAGACTGAGTATGTACATAACTCACACCAGACCACAGATACTCCTTGCCGCTGCTGGCACTCAGCTCCCAGCTTCAGTCAAGATTCGCCTGACTGTAACAGATCAAACAGGCTTGCGCACACACTGGAGTAGTCTGGGCTTCAGGCATAGCTGTCTCCAGGGGTTCCAGCGATGTTGTCCTTGCTGGTTTTCCTGGCAGCGTCCTTCTGAATGCTGAGGAAAATTGCTAAAGTGCCCTCTCCTTTTAGCAATCTCAGCAGAGAGAACCACCTCTCTTTACCAGCATTCATGGGTCCTTTTGGGCTCAGCATAGGTTAACGGTCTTTTCCTGTGACCTGAAAGTGTATTGGCCCACCGTAGTGACCTAGAATGAGAGCAACAATTTTCCAAAGAAAAAGAAGGCATTGGGCCAGGCATGGTGGCACATGGCTGTAATTCCAGCTGCTGAGGCAGCTAAGACAGGAGGATCACAAGTTTAAGGCCAGCCTGGGCAATTTAGCGAGACCTTGTCTCCAAACAAAAATCAAATAAAGAGTGGTATTTAACTCAGTGGTAGAATGTTTGCCTAGCACGAGCAAGCCCTTAGGTTTAATCCCCAGCACCACAAAACAAACAGACATGTTAGCAGAGTGAGGCTGAGTCTAGCCATCCTTACTTCATGGAAATGGAATGTTCTCTGTCACCGCCCCATGCACAAGAATGGACAACTGTCCATGGGCTGGGGAGTGGGGCCTGTGTTGGGGGATGTAGGGTAGTGAAAACATCACTGCCCTGCTCACCACAGTCCTGTGGTGGCTGGTGGACCAAAGGCAGGATTGAATGTCTGCTAAATTAATTCCTGGAATTTTGTGGGCTTTTTTTTTTTTTTTTTTTTTTTGGTGCTGGGGATCAAACTCAGGGCCTTGTGCTTGCAAGGCAAGCACTCTAACCACTGAGCTAAATCCCCAGCTTAAATGACTTCCTTAGGTGAAGGCTTGTTTGACTCTGCTCCATTTCCAACTCAGATAAAAGCAAACATGTAGGTATTTTTAAAAAGTGGAAATGATTTAAAATAAAAATAGGCTTCTGGGTGGAAAAACACAAGCATATTCCTTCCAAAAGACAGAAGACAATGTGAGTAGAACCTGTTTGAAATGGTGAGATTGTTCCATGACTGCTGGTCCCAAAGCTATGTTTGCATCCTGATCCCTGGAACCTGCACTGTTACAGTTTATTGAGGCAAAGAGTGGCACCTCATGTGGCAGAAGACAGGGCTAAGTTGGGAACTCAGCAGGAGGCACTTATCCGGGATCATCCCAGCGGGCCCTGAGTGCAATCACCTGTCTCCTTTTAAGAGCGACGCGGAGAGAGACCAGGTACAGACGCCCAGAGGACAGGGCAAGGCGAAGACAGCAGAGCTTGCCGTGATGCAGCCGCTGGCCAGGGGGTGTCAGGAGCCACCAGGGTGGCAGGGTCAGACTCCTGGCCTCCAGAACTGTGAGGGTAAACTTGTTTTCGGCCACCAAGGCTGTGCTAATTTGTCACAGCAGCTCCAGGAAACTAGTCGAGTTGCCTAAGGTTGTTAGTTTGGCTTCTCTTACTTCTACCTAGAAGGTCCTGGTTAAGTCTGGCCAAGTATCTCAAGGCCGAGTCTACCTGAGCTCCCAAGACCACATCTGACTGTCAGCCTGTGTCCCGCCACGCAGCCATGACCCTCATGTATACACCGGGAGATTGCGGATGTGGCCCCAGACTGGATCTCTGTTACCTGTTGCCAACCTGTTGCTGGCAGGTGGCCGGGGGTGGGGTGGGGCGGAGGCAGAAAGGCAGGTGCTGGGCTGGAAGTGTCTGTGATTAATAGTTGGAAATTTCACAGCTCATGAATGCTGCCCTGGCTGACAGCCCAGCGTCCAGGTGCAGAGCTGATATGGAAACAGCTCACTGCCCACCTCTTCCCCCACCTCCCCAGGTGAGTCAGGCCAAGCTCACAGAACCAGCCGGTGACACTGGCCAGTGAACTTTCCTGAAGGCCAGGAGGACAGCGGCTGTGCAGTGCTTTCAGAGCGGCGCCCAGCAGGACAGCAGCTCGCCAGGGAGTCTAGCGTGCAAGGGAGGCAGGTGGGCATATGGTCTTACTTGCTGGCCTGAGGCCTGTGACGGCCAGGGTTGAAGGAGGTCTTGTGCAGCAGTCTGCCAGGGACATGTCACCCCACACCCAAATGAGCCTTTGGACCGAGGCTGCAGATACAGGGGAAAAACGAGTACCCACATAAGTGAATAAAGTACACAGCCAGCTGTGGTGATGCATGCTTGTAATCCCAGCTACTCAGGAGGCTGAGGCAGGAGTATAAAAGTTTAAACCCACCCTGGGCACCTTAGACCCTATCTTAAACATTTAAAAAAATTATTTACTTTTTAAAAATTTTTTGGGCTTTTTTGGGAGACAGGGTCTCACTATGTGGTTCGGGCTGGCCTTGGACTCGCTGTGTAGCCCAAGTTGGCCTCAAACTTTCAGCAATCCTCCTGCCTCAGCCTCCTGAGTGCTGGGATTATTACAGGGGTCCACCACCAACCCAGCAAAAAAAAATTTTTAACGACTGGGAATGTAGCTCAGTGATAGAGCCCTTGCCTACCACCTGTGAGTCCCTGGGTTCAATCCTTAGTACTACAGACAGATTAAATTAAATATACAGCACACATACAAAAAAGAATAAATTAAATATACAAACTCAAGAAGGGACAGGACAGGAATTAAATGAGAAGCAAAGGCTTACAGATGGGCCCTGGCAGCAGAGCTGAGACCAGCTCTTTCCAGCACATTCCATACAGTCTTTGGGATCAGCTGTCAAGTCCCTTTCTTGTGCTGGTGACACCAGGTAGAAGGAAATCCTTACCAGGCCTGTGGTACAGTCATCTGCAGAGCCCCAGGGTGTCTGTTCAGAAGTGACCCACAGATCCATGTGGTTGGAGACTCAGATGCCAGGAATGACGTTACTGTTGGTGACAGAATTTTCCAAAATGATGGCCAGCTCATGATAAAACTTTTAAGAAAACAAACTTCAGGCTGGGGATTTAGCTCAGTGATTAGAGTGCTTGCCTTGCAAGCACAAGGCCCTGAGTTCGATCCCCGGCACCACAAAAACAAAAAACAAAACAAAAAACTTCAGTCTTCATTTGATTTAAAGAGTAGTTGCATTTCTGAACAACTGATTGTATATTAAGCCAGCTCAAATGCTTCGTGTTTGTATTATGATTGGGTTCTATGCTAAAATAACAGGTTTTTTCATCTATACAAATAGCAGCAAGACACCTGAAAGTTGTGTGGCATGCGGGTCAGTTCCTCGTTGGGTGGACTGGTCTCACACATCACAGGATGTCTACCTACATCCACCCACCAAACCACAGCCACACTACTCCCTTTAGTACAATAGGCAAACTTGCCACCTAGTCCCAAAGTGTCCCCTGGAGGCAGTCCTGTGTCCACCAAGAATGTTACCCAGCATGTCCTGAGCCGCCCTCACTTTCTCACTGCTGTTCAGCCCGCTTTGTTCTGGCCACCCTACCCGCTGCACTTTGGGATGCCCCAGGCACGCTGCTGTCTTGGGGCCTCTGTGCCTGCTGCTTCCAGTTTGGCATGCTCTGCTCCCTCCTTTCCGCTGTCTGCTCTGCTGTCGCCCCGTCAGAGTGCCCTTCCCCGTTCTACCCACGCTGTTAGGTAGTAATTCCCCCAGCACATCCTGCCCCCCCCCGCTCGACTTTTACCTCTCAGAATTTACCAGCTGACGTTTTATGTATTGCCACCTCCCACACTAGGCTGTAAACTCAAGGACTGGAGACTTTGTGTTTTGCTCCCTACAAAATCTCTGGTTCTTTCTCAATGCCTGGCCCTGTTGTGCTCAAGAAAAAACTGTCGAATGGCCAAATGAATAAATCTAGAGGAATGATAATTAACTCCTCTAGGCAAGGTAAGAAAAGAGCTATTTCCCATATCTTTGGTCTATAGTGCTCTGTTCCAGTCTCCCAGGGCCCCAGGTCCTCTGACTCTGTTCCAATACCGTCTTCCACATGAACCGAGAAGGTTGATGGACGATGGAGGGACACATTCTTCAGAGCCTTGACAAGGCCATGACACATCATCGGTAAGGACTGGCCCTTTGTCTCCATCCAGATGTCAGGCTCCTGTGCAATGCAGGTGAAGCTGGGAACTCAGGAGGAGGAAACAGTGTGGTGAGCACCTAGCCAGTCTGTGGTTGGTTTGCCATCTTGGCCACCAAAGCCCACTTTGCTCTTCCTCCCCGACACGAAACACAGGCATCCTCTCCTAGGGGGACTGTACAAGTTCCATTGCATCCAGACCGCCTGGTGATGCTCTGAATTAACAACTGACCCTCCCCACCCACTCAGAGGCAGGGTGAGGTGCGGCAAGGCCCCCTCATTGACCCTCTGGTGCAGACAGTGGCTGGCACACAGCAATCACTGCTTTTCAAGTCCTGCAGGCCCACGCTGGGCGGGGAGGTCCTTGCCAAGCCTGGTTCTATCCTCTGGACACAGCTTTCATGACTGTTCTTGCCAGAAGGTGGCTGTAAGCCTTCTCAACCATCCGAGTTTTATGTTTGTTTTAAAGGCTGCACTCGTGGTTTCTTAAACTTACCACATTTTGTTTTTCTTTGTAGTTCTGGGGATCAAACCCAGGCAGGGCCTTGCACATGCTAGGCAAGTGCTATACCTCTGAGCTACATCCCAGGCCGAACTTACTACTCCTTTTCTGTATCTGTTGTTTCCCAGGCAGGCAGTGACTGCATTTTGGGTTCCTTCCTGGAGTTCCCTGTGGGCTTTATTCTTTGCATCCTCCAGATGATGGGCTGAGGTTACCAGGCTCAAGCGAGAAGACCACTGCCTCCCACAAGGTCTCGTCACTGTGTTTTAAGTCTCTAAGGTCTTGATTGCTCACCAGCACCTCCTGCTGTTTGGGTGCTAGAAGCAGTTGGCTTTTCCAAAACCGCAAGGCCCTGGACCTAGGTCTCTCCATCCCCTTTACCTTCTGCTTGTGAACTGGCTGATTCTTTCTAGATCTCAGTTTTCTTGTGCTATCTTGCCCAAAGCTAAGTAACAGTCAACACATGCCACATTCTGTTTTTTTCCAGCTTTCTCCCTCAAGCTGAAACTCAGTAGGCACATGATTTGTTTTCCAAGTTACCCAACACAACAGTTTTCCCAGATGTTTTGTCATTGTTTGGCAGGGACCTCCAGCGTTCCTTTTGCTGTCTGTTTTCTCACTGTCCACCACCTCAGGTTTGGGTTACAGGTACCAGTTCTGGTACCGAATTGCGTATCGGACTGAGAGAGGTTAACTGTTGTAACAAGGGTTCTAATGTCAGGAAAAGATCACCTGTCTGTGACACAAATCTCTGCCCAGCACTTGCCGATCAGGTGGTTTGCATTAAGTGGTGACTCAGGGACCCGCTTTCCCTGTAACATCCTGAACCATGTGGCCTCCCTCCAAGCAGTCCCACACAGGAGCATTTCAGCAACAAGTTTGGAACTGGTGTTACCACTTTCAGACATTTCTTGACCGTAACTCTGTCAGGCCCCAGCTGGCCAGAGGGCTGGGAATTGTTGAGCTTTGGCTCTCACAGCTTGTCTATGGCACTCGTCTGTGTTTTCTCCCATCTCTGATAGCCTCATCCCGCTAGAACTCCAAGCACTGGGAGTCTGCATTGTGCGCCTCTGAAATGAACTGCTCGGGCCCCGTCCAGAAGGCAGGAGCCAAAGAAGTGAGGCTGCACACACAGGTGGCCTTCAGAAAAGGCTGCGTGAGTGCAAATACCCTCATCTAAAACCCAAGGCCAAGGCCAAGACTGTGGCCACACAGGATGACAGCAGAGTGCTGTGGCTGGGGCAGAGCAGAGGGGTAGGATCCAGGAGGAGGCCTCAGGACCACAACCAAGTTAGGAAGGGCCTTGAAACTTGTGAGGAGGGCAGTGGGAGCTGCCACCAGTTTCCAACAGGATGAAAACCTGGCACAGACAATGGGTATTCACCAAACCTACTAGACGTTGCTGCTGGACCTGCAGCTTTAGCAGTTCGGCAAACCTGGTGACACCGGGAAGCTTTTGAGGAGGTGCAGGAAGAGGCCCAGTACAGCCTCCCCCTCCCGGCACGGCTGCTCTGTGGGCGCACAAGCTGCTGTGGGACGAGACTTGCGCCTACCATCTGCCCAGCGCCGAGTTCCACCCTGGGGAGGCCTCTGGGCATTCTATACCTCACCTTCCTGGCCGCCAAATGCTTCCTCTAGGGCAGCCTGAGAACTGGTAACATCTGAAACATCGTTTTCTTACGGTTCTAATGACCAAAATGTAAACATAAACAATAAAACCAAGATTAAAATCAAGCACTTAGAACGAAACCCACATTTTTACCAGATCTACTTTTATTTCAGAAGGAAGTTTGTATTATAGTATTTACTTTTGTTTATATACAGGTGCTTCACATTTGTGTTTAAAATGCACAGACCTCCCTTAATTCTCTTGTTCCTGCTTAAATTAGCTGTTATTTTACAATACAAAAAATACCAAAAAATTGCAGTCCTAGATGTATGTATAACACCCACAATCCCAGCAATGAAATAGTTTACAATACTTACTCCATATTTACATGAGTGCAATAGATGCTAAATTACACATATTAACAAACTAAGCTTGAATCCAAACAAAACGAAAAACGTAAATAACTATAAAACAAAAACATTTCCAGAGCCAGAATTAGTTCAACGAAACAGGCGTCACTAGTGTTCAGAATGTTTTGTGCAGATTCAGTCACTGAGTCGATTCCATTATTGCCTTTGGAAGAGAAGATGCCGCTCTCTCTCTGCACTCCAGCGCGCCCCCTGAAGGCAGGCGGCGCGCTCCCGCAGCTCGGCTCAGCCCTGGGCGAGGCCTGCAAGGTAGGAGCTTGGTCAACAGGGTAAACACTGAGGATGTCCGAGGGTCGAGGACTGCCAGGGCACACTTGGAGGACAGAAGGCCTTCCTGCTTCTGCCCTCAGGATGGCCAGGTCTCACCGAAACCACCCAAGGAAAGCTCTCCTGGTATCAGCTCTCCGCGCTGTGAGGCATTTAAAATTTTCTGTAATTCTAAAGAGCTACTTTTTCATTTCCATCATTGCCCTAGCATTAGCTTAGGTTAGTAAGTGTTCAGTAAATATTTGTCGAATGAACAGATGAGTTCATGGGATGGATGACAGGTATTCATGAAAGCAATGAAAGCAACACCATCCCCCTGAGGAAGTGAGTCACTGCCCCATCCCCAATCTGCTCCCCTCTGCTGAAGGAGCAAGATGGGTCCTGCGAGGGAAAATGTCTTTTCCTATTCAGAGCATGCTCACCTTCTTTGCCTCCTAGTGCATGTCCAATCTTGCACATGAGGCCTCAAAGATAGTCCATCATTTCCTGTTGCTGATGGTCTTCCTCCAGGTCAGCTCAGGGGAGTAGGGGGTGGCCTTCTCTGCACCCCTTTGCACCTTACAGGTGGCCCTCCCTGGACTGCAGGGAGGGCTGGCGGTGGGGAGGGGCTGGGCTGGGAGAACTCCCTGGGAAATGGTGCTGTTTATGAACAAGCTTCCACCTTCTAGCCCCAGTTTTCAGTATAAAAGACAATGGTGCTCAGAAATGGTCATTAAAAATTTAGTCAAAGCCACAACAAAATGCAGTCTGGAAAACTTGTTTTGGGAGTATGACTTCCACAAGTTATAGTCTTTGACCAGAAAAACAGCTGTCGCTTAGATGGGACTGGTCACCCTTGCGCCCAAGAGTCCTGAGAGCTACCAGGTTGCCAAGGAGCGTAGTGAGAGACAACAGCAACAGAAATTCCTGCTTCCAGAGCTGCCTCACGTACCGCCTGGAAACAGCCTCACTGCCCGAGTCAGTGTAGGTCCTGACAGATGAGTCCTGTTGGAGTTACCTGGCAGGTACCAGGTGCAGCTGGCCACATCAGTGTCACGCTGGTCCAGTTCCTGGTTTCACCGTGAGTCAAGAGAGGCTGTTCCAGAACTTGGATACCCAGTACATGGCACAGAAACATATTAGGTGAGACTCAGATGTCGTTACGTTTAATAAAAATAACATTATGCTATTTTTCTGATTTATGTACACTCCAAATGTTTGAACATTCTGGACACTACTGTATAGTACAAGTGCAAGGTCAATGTTTCCACAAGTATTTTATGTACAGGCTTTCCTGCCACACGCAAAGTAACCGACGACGCGCTCCCTTCTTGCTAAGTGGCTGGAGCTGCGCTCCTCCTCCTCCACGCCTTTCTTCCACCTTCAGCCTGGAGGAAGCTGTTTGCTGTTGGCTGCAGAGGACAAACAGGTGGATTCAGCTGTTTCTCCACAGCCAGAGCAGAGTGAAACTTCACTTGCTTTTTCCTTCCTTTAAAAAAAAAACACATTTTAGAAAACAGAAAAAAAAAAAAAGACATAATGAGATGGCTGGGGCTGGGGGTCGTGGTGCATGTTATTTCAAGGCATGGGACGAATATGGGGAAGAGACTTCTTTGGCCAAGGAAATTTGGTCCTTTGCACAAGGAGGATCTTCCTTGCAGGAGGACAAGCCCCGTGGCCTCCCTCTTTCTTCACCAAGAGGCCTCCTGGCGATCACAGGGCGAAGGGCCGGGCGCTGTGGGTGCTCTGCGGGTGCCGTGTTCTGGAGGGGTCCGGGAAGCTCGTGACAGGGTCTTTTCCAGAACTGTCTGCTCTTTTTTAAGAGTGATGTGAAAAGGAAGCTTTTGAGAGGCAAGTCTCACAGTAGAAGTGTTTTGTGCATCAGTGTTTTATCGTTCAACTTCCTTGGAAACACCTTTCCAGAAGCTTCTTCACAAGAATGGGGTTAGTGTTGGGTTGGAGATAATACCTCCTCTCTAGGCACTGCATTGAAAGGTGAAATGCCGCAGTTTTTGCTCTTTTAGGTGCTAATTTCTCCAAATTCAGATTTGAGCACTACTGTCCAGAGGTCCATCTCAATCAGGTAATGCCAGAGAATTGCAGGTTTTGAAGCGCAAGAGATCATGGGAGGCTGCTGCATAATGCCGGATACAGAGCACCAAAAATGGGGAAATGCAACATCCAGGCAGTGCCCCGTGGAAGGAGAACAGGGCACTGTCCTACCCTTCTTAAATTTGGTCACCTTCTGTTTGGCAGCGTGTTCCCTCCTAGCCATTTTCCCATGTGCTTTTCACCCCTATCCATATTCCCTGCCCTCCTCAGCCACCAGCGCAGTCTGGGATGACAGGTGGGCTAAGCCCTGCCAGGGGAGAAGGGGCAGACAGGTCCCAGTGTTTCTCCAGGCTCTGGGCAGGTGCTGCCTGACAGTAGGGGGCTGTCCCCACTCCTGGTGTCTAAGCCACTTGAGCTGAGGACGGCCCCAGGTTCAGAGCAGCCCACAGGAACACAGAGCCGCTCTGTGACCCACATGTCCCAAGTACACTCAGTGCTCGACTCTGCTCAAAGGAGACACGCGACATGAATGAGTCCTTTCCTCTCTGGTGCCCTGACAGGAGGAGCCCAGAGGGCTACTCGAACATCAGGACTAGACTGACACTAGGTGGGGGCAGGTGGCGCGTGGGGACCGCAATTTCCCGACAGTGTCCCTTTTAAGGAGAACAATAAAAATAGGCACGTTCACAGTTCATTTCAGCTTTCCTCACTCCCTGCCACTATGTCAAATATTCCTTGGGGTGAGAAAATTCTTTCCTGGCTGCAAATTAGATTTTAGAAAAAGAGCAGACTGCCAATGGTAGCTATTTAAATTTTACAAGAATGTAGGAATGCAATTATGTAAAAACTTAGGCTCACTAACTTTCCAATTGCTAGATCTATTTAAAGTCTAGGCACTTAGTGTGTGTGTGTATGTGTATGTATGTGTGTGTGCGCATGGGCACGTATGTGTGTGTGTCTGAATGAAAGAAAAAGAGAGCGGAAGAGAGAATTTCAAATGGATTAAGACTAAATTAAGTTGCTATAGAAAACACCTATTACATCCATTTACATTCTAAGTAACACTGCTGACCTTGACATTTAATACAGCCCCTTCTGTCCTATTTTGACATGATTCAAAAGAATGGACCATTATTAATTCTCAACTAGAAAAAAGCTACTTCCTGGAAGAAAGATAATCTGCTGAAATTGTGCAAACATAAACAGCACATCTTTAAAAAAGATAGCAGGCTTCAGATGAAAACAAGTTAATTCATCTGAGTAGTTTGTAAAAGACCACACTGAAGAACAACAGAAGATGAAGGTCTCCTTGTGACCCTGTCTTTCGGTTTTTGCAGTTGAGAAAGTCCCAAGAAAAGCTTCCACAAGCGAACCCGGCGTCACTCCTCGCTCTCTCACTGGCTCTACACTGGCCTCCTCCAGCAACAAGCTGCCCATCCCTGGACCTGAAGGTAAATTATTTCCTATGCAAAAGTAAAGGGTTAGATGCTGGACACAGATGGAGAAACCATCGAAGAAAGTTTGTGATCATGCAGATGAGGTGGGTGCTTCGAGGGATTCCAGTTTTCTGCCCCGCACGGCACCGCTGTGTCCCTGCCTGCGTCATCCCCTGCAGACAGCTCTGCTGGGCCACGTGCCCCTGTGTGCGCGGGAAAGTCCCTGGCCCCAGCATCAAATGCAGGTTCCAGGTTGTGCAGGGGGCTGCTGCTTCCGGTTTCTCATTGCTCCTGACTTCTCTTTGTACACTATTGGCATCTGCTGAGAAATGTCCACCAGGGCGCTGGCCACAGCAAGACCTTGGGAGAATGCACAGAAGGGGACACATGTCAAGGAGCAGCTTGCTTTTAAGTAATTGAAAAAATTTTCTTCCATTTCCATCATGCAAAAAAAAAGTACACAGTAAAGAATCTAACCTCTACCCTGCACCTTCCCCCCTTTTCCCCACTTCATTCAAGTAAACCCCTTCTTCACATTCCTCCAAAGTTTACTTATGGAAATGCATGTACATATTTTCTCCCCTCCCTACTTTTGACATAGAAGGTATAGCCTGCTTCTCAGCAGATGTCTGCCTGGTGGTGGAAAGATGGTAGCTGTGCCCTACGCATGCCTTTTCTCCTGCCTGCCTCCAAAAGGGTGGCACGAAAGCCAGGTGTGGTGGTATACGACTGTAATTCCAGCACCCAGGAGGCAGAGGCAGGAGGATCACTGTGAGTTGTAGGCCAGCCTGGAATACCCTGACTCAAAAAAAAAAAAAAAAAGTCAAGAAAAGTCAGCATACTTTAGCATTGAACTTTAGATTTGCCCCACTCCATACATTTGGCATGGGTTATTTTCGTATCTACACTATGATGCAGGGCAGACTGTGGGGCCAGGCTTTGGAACAAGCAAGGTTCTTTAACCTCCCATGTCTCAGTTCTCCATTTGTAAGAGGGGCACATTAACAGCACAGGGCCAGTGGGAGGAGTCAATACTCTCACCCCCACCCGTTTAGGGACTGGGGTCCCCTTCTCCTGTACTGTGATGAAACTGTGGTTCACTGGGCAGGTCAAGGTTCTAGGGAAGCTGGATCCCTAACATCGTAGAGGTGGCCAGGCGGGCTCAGAGCCCTGCTGAGGCTGCCCTTAGGGGCTGTCATTGTTACCCTCCTCTGCTGGGCCTGTCAAATAAGAAGGAGGGAGGGGTGGCTCTTAGGTGCCTGGTTTAGTGGCTAGCACAGCAGAGAATCCACGCCAGTGATAACTGTTATGGCCAAGGCAGAGTCAGATGTTCTGGGAATTCAGGAAAGGGCACCAATTTGAGTGTGTGGAATGCTGGGGGTGTGGCTCAGTGGCAGAACATCTCCTTACCACATGCCAGGCTCTGGTTCCATCCCCAACACAGGTCCCCCACCAAAAAAACCCATTTCTGGGTGTGGTGGCACACACCTATAATCCTAGCTACTCAGGAAGCTGAGGCAGGATGATCCCAAACTCAAGGCCAGCCTGGGCAATTTAAAGAGATCCTGTCTCAAAATCAAAAGGGCTGGCATGTAGTTCAGTGGTAGAGTGTTTGCCTCTATATGCAAGGCTCTGTGTCTGATCCCCAGCACCACAAAACCAAAAAAAAAAAAAAAAAAGTTCACCTAAAATAGGGTGTGTGGAAAGGTTGGCAAGGATGGCCTCACTGTTGGGGTGGCCCTCAAGCAGCAGGCAAGGCTGCAGCAGGAGTTCTAGGCAATAGGGTCCACCAGGTGTGCTGCCACCAGGCACCTTGCTCCAGGGAGCACCAGCCAATGTTTGCAAAGCTAGGTGGTGGCAGGAGACACCTTCCACACCTGAGTGCCAGGTCATGGGCCACTCTGTCCTCCACACTGGAAAGTCTGAGTCAAGGGCTCAATGCCCAGGATCCTGAGGTGAGGTGGACAATGAATCCTGACCTCACCATGCCCAGGGGCTCCCCTGTGAGGACCCCACAGATCCCCGCCACTGTGTAAACTGAACCAGAAGCCCTTCTGGTCCACAGGAGCTACAAGAGGACATGTACCTCAGGACTGGACATCCTAGGCATCCTTTCCCCCCAGACTCTATGTCATCTTTGGTGAAGGCCAACCTGAGCTTCAAGATCTCTGCAAGCTCAAGGGCTGTCTAACATGTTCATGTTGCTTAAGGCATCCCTACAGAGTACTTCATGATTAATCAAGGTATTTCCAGAACTGTATTCCACAGTGCCACCTCTGTGTTCCAAGTAAGAGAATGTTTATGTAAATCATGATTCATGTATTTGATGGAAAGGTGTACAAACATTGGTACAATACTATGTAGTAAGCTGTAAAAATGTTAATGACGGTTATATGAAAAAGGAAGAATAAAAGTAGATCTATATAGTCATTTCAACTAAATTGCTGGCAAAGGCCAGAAGAAAAGAGAATAATAAAAATTGGTGGGTGTTAGCATAACAGCACTGTGAGTGAATTTTCAGAAATCTATGTTGTTATAATGGTTGTCTGTGACTTCTATTTAAAACAGTGAAAAAGCAAAAGAAACAGAGCAGGGCTAGAAATACCGATGTGAGCCTCACCAGTTTTGAAGGGCCAGTGACAAGCCAGGGGTGTGGAGAAGATGACCAGGCAGGGAGGATGGAGTGCAGGGAAAGAGCCCAGATTCAGGGCTGCACAAGAGAAAAAAGACTGGAGGATGCAGCACAGCCAGAGGGTCTAGAAGCATCGGGGGCAGAGAAAGGTGAGGGCTGAAGCTTCCCCTGCCACTGGCTGGGGACACCAGGCCCAGTGGGAAAGGTTGGACTTCTCCAGGAAGGGAATGGTGACCTCAGGAAGAGGTTTTTGGAATTTAAGTGACAATGGCATTATATGACACAATCCTTGTCATGATGTGAGGCGGACACTATTCAATTTCACCTTTCCACCCTGTTCTTTGAGAAGGGGAAGCATCTGAGGCCTGGCTTCTTCACAGTCTCTCTGCATTTCTCAGGGAACCCCCCACTTACCTGACTGCCCAGGAGGAGGGATTCCACCCAGGCCTCTGGGGAGCCTCACAAACACAGAGAGGACAGCAGCTTTGTTGCCAAAACACGGCTCCAGGGCAATGGGCTTGGGAACGGTCTGCGGAAGAAGAGAAAATTACCTGAAGCAGTATTCTTCCAACTTTCACCTAGCCATATACTTTAGCTCAGTGATTAGAGTGCTTGCCTTGCAAGCACAAGGGCCTGAGTTCGATCCCTGGCACCACAAAAAAAAAAAAAAAATAGCCATATACTTCCTAGTCACACAATTAGAGAGGTACACAGAAGAAACATTAGTTTTTAGCACGCCCCCTGAGAAGGATGGTACTGCTTGCCACCTTCTTGAGAGGTCCCCATATCCACCCTCCCCAGGTGCAGCCTGAACTGCTGGGAAGGCCATGTCTGGGTGACTTTATCTGGGCTTTGTACCTTTACTTAACTTGAAATCCTAACGCACACTTTGTAGGTCACACACTGGCAGTGCAATTGACAGATCTGCCAGAGAGTTCTGCACACCTAGCTCACATGCAGACCCTGGGATTGTAAGGACTTTTTTGTAAATTTAAGCTTATTTTATCAGTCCTCAGGCACTAAGTAAGTAGATAGGCCCTGATCAAAGAGATCGGGAGAGGGACAGTTCACCAAGTAGATTCTTCATGGTCTCTTTGGATGCACTTGGCTCTGAAAAATACATCCTCTTTTCCTACTGCAGCCTTTACATGTAATGTACAAAGGTGCCCTCTGTACTGGTTTCTGCTGCTATGCAGCAAACTTAGCTGTTTACACAACAGCCACTTATTGTCTCGCAGTCCTATGGGGCAGAAGTGCATGCAAGCTCTGTGGGGCTCTCTGCTTAGAGACTCAGGCCTTGTGTCCACATCCACTCTGGACGACGCTCAGCCTCTCTCACTCGGGTCTGGCAAGGCTGAAGTCAAATCACTGGCTGGGCTGCACTTTTCTCTGGAGGCTCAGTGGAACTATCTGCTTTAAAACTTCTTCCAGGTGTTGGAGGATTCAGTTCCCAGTGGATGCATGGGGTACTAAGGCCCCTGGTCCCTTGCTGCCCAGGCAGATGCTGCTGTCTCCTCCTGGCAGCTCCCTGCACGCCTTCTCACCCCTCAGGCCTCCCTACCCAGCATCCTCTTCTGCCACCAGCCAGAGGCGGGGAATTTTATTACATTTGCAAAATCTCTTCACATTAGTGCCCAGGGTGGTGTCTGACGGAATAACCAGGGGACAGGAGCTGAAAGCCACCTTTAAAGTAATGCCTACCATTAATCTCAAATATGTCATCAATTTCTCCAATTTGGCTCAACAGAATTGAAGAAAATAATTTCCAGTACCCCTCTACTGTAGCTCAGGGAACAAACCAAATGGGTGAAATGGCAGTGGTGACAACTGCAAGAATCCAGGTGAAGCCAGGCACAGTGGCACATGCCTATAATCCCAACACTGTGGGAGGCAGAAGCAGGAGGACTCCAAATCAAGTGCCACCTGGGCAACTTAGTGACTAAGCTCAACCCTCTCTCAAAATGATAAATAAAAAGGGCTGGGGATATAGTTTAATGGTAGAGTGCCCCTGGGTTCACTCCACAGTACTGCTAGCTAATAAATTAATTAAACTAAGAAAACCCCTGTGCTGTTTACAGGAGATATTTTATTTGTTTTTGGGTGCTGGGGATTGAACTCAGTGCCTTGCGACTAGGTAAGCACTCTACCACTTGAGAGGCAGCTGTATTTTTTTTGTTTTTTGTCAGGAGATATTTTAAAACATAAGAATATAGAAAAGTTGAAAATAAAAAAATGGTTTATTAAAATAAACCATGAAAATACATGTACGGTGATACCTTGGTTCATGACCGCTTTTGTTTGCAAACAATTTGGTTTGCAAACAGAAGCATTTGGCAAAATTTTGTTTTTGTTTGCAAACTCTGCATTTGGTTATAGACATGACCACAGCCATCTTTCCCACACAAACACAATTGTGGCCTCTGTTTCCCAAAGTGTACAACAAATTAAGTTTGCAAACTGAGATATTGAAGTACTATATAACCTTGATGTCAAAATCTGACAAAGTATACAGAAAACTGTAACTACAAAATCCTAAAATCCTAGCAAAGAGAACTTATAGCATATGATATAATTATACTAACAATATGACTAAGTGAGGTTTACTTTGGAAATTTAACAATAGTCCATTATTAGGAAACCTATTAATAAAAATCCTCACAAAAATAATTCAAAATATAAAAAAATTATAATTACCCTAAAAAAATCATGATTTTCTAGCACGTGAGTGCTAGAACACTGTAAAACTCATGATTTCTTTGTTAAAAATGCACTTAAGGGTGTTGGGGATTTAGCTCAGTGGTAGAGCACTTGCCTAGCAAGTGCAAGGCCTAGAGTTCAATCCCCAGTATCCCCCCAAAAAAGGCATTTAAGGAAAAAAAAATCACTGAGCATTTACTATGTTCTAGATCCTATTCCTAGATATGAAATAATAAATCTAATTGAATGCCTGCCTCCATGAAGCTCGCAGCCTAGCAGCATTAAACAAAACACCTCACAAATCTGATGAGTGATGGAAGAGAATCAGAGAACTCCAAGGGCCCATCTATTTAAGAAAATAGACCCAGATACAGTGGCACACCCCTGTAATCCCAGCACTTTAGAAGGCTGAGGCAGGAGGATCATAAGCTCCAGTCCCGCTTGGGCAATTTAGTGACATCCTGTCTTGCAATAACATATTAATAAAGTGGGGAGGGGGCTGAGGATGTAGCTCAGTGTGAAGGCCCTGGGTTCAGAAAACCCGGCTGAGATGACGGTGGCCTAGAACAAGGTGGCAGCAATGGTGGAGGTGAGGCGCAGTGGCTGGAAAATGCGGAAGACAGCACAATGTGTAATGCTACTGGCTGTTCACTGAGAAGAACAAGATGACTCATTCCACAATTCTGGTTTGAGCCACCAGAAGGATGGGTGACTTTCACTGAGTTGGAGGAAGATACGCCAGAGGAACAAACAGCTTGGGAACAACATCCAGAACCCAGCTGGCACATGTCAAATCTGACATGCTTGTTGGGACATTCAAGTGGGGACAGTGAGTAATAAAGACACGATTTGGAGGCTCATGGGAGAGGTCTGAGTGGAGGGGTCATGGGCTGTAAACAGGACAGATAAGATCACCAGAGAGGTGGGTGTAAAAGATATAAGAGGCCAGTGACTAAGCCCGAGCTATACTAGATGCTGGGCTGACATTTGGTGATAGGGCACTTGCCTAGCATGAACATAGCCCTGGGTTCTATCCCCAGCACTGCAAAAATAAAAAATAAAAGATGTTGAGGAGATGAAGAGCACTGAGCAAAGACGACTGGGCAAGAGCCATCAGAAGGTGAGTGGTATGTCCAGGAAGAAAAAGTTAAGGAAGTGCTTTAAGGAGTAACTCTGCCACATGCTGTTGACACACAGTTGTTGAAAACTTCAGGTTTGTCTATTTTTTTTAAATCCCACAAATTATTATTATTTTTTCAGGCCAATTTTTTTTTAGGAACATGCTTATGATTTTATTTACTTGCTATTCCTTCTTACTCTATAGTCCAACTTCCTTGGGTTATTTTCCTTTTTTCTTTTTCTTTTTTTTTTGCTAGGGTTTGAACTCAGGGCCTTGTGCTTGCAAGGCAAGCACTCTAACCACGGAGCTAAATCCCCAGCCCCAATTTTCCTTTTTTCTAGCACATTCTTTTGATATTTTTCACGTATGTATTTGTTATGGTAAATTCTCAGTTTCTTTTAATCTGAAAATCTTTATTTCATCCTTATTCTTGAAAGGCACTTACTGGGTACATGAGGCAAGTGTCCTACTACTGAGCAACATCTCCAGCCCTTCCCAAAATTTTAAAAAACATTATAAAATACATGGAAAGTTAGGCATGGTGGTGCATGCTGTAATCTCAGCACTTGGGAGGCTGAGGCAGGGGGATTGCTGTGAGTTTACGGCTAGCTTGGACTACATAGTGAGTTCAAGGTCAGCCTGGACTATATAGAAAGACCCTGTCTCAAAACAAACAAACAAACGAAAAACTTCATGTAAAATCTACCACCATAACCACTTGAAAGTGTACTTTCAGTGGAATTAAGTAATTTATACTGTTATACAACTGTTACCATCATCCATCTCCAGAACTCTTTTCATCTTCCAAAATGGAAACTCTGTATCCATTAAACACAAACTCCCTATTCTCTTCTCTCCATAGCCCCTGGCAACCACCATTCTATTTTATGTCTCTATGACTCTGACTATTCTAGGTAAGTTACACAAGTGGAATCATACAGTATTTTTAAAATAACTAGTTTAGTTCATTTAGCATAATGCCCCCTAGGTTCACCCATGTTACAGTATGTGTCAGAGTTTCCATCCTTTTAAAGCTGAATTACACTCTATTTTAGATATATATTGCATTTTGCTTATCCATCCACTGAAGGACACTTGATTGCAACCCTTTTTTGGCTACTAAGGATAATGCTGCCATAAATGTTGTTGTATAAATATCTCTTTAAGATTCTGCTTTCAATTCTTTTGAGTATACCCAGGAGTAGAAGGGTTAGATTACATGATTAATACTTTTTTTAAAAAAAGAATAGCAGGGGCTGGGGATTTGGCTCCATGGTTAGAGTGCTTGCCTTGCAAGTGCAAGGCCCTGAGTTCGATCCCCAGCACCCCCCCCCCAAAAAAAAGAATAGCAATACTGGGCTGTATCATTTTACATTTCCACCAAAAATGTACAAGGATTCCAATTTCTTCACATTGGAGGTCACCTTTCTATCTCTGGTTGATTTTAAGATATTGTCTGTCTTTGGAGTTCTGCAGTTTCACTATAGTAAATCCGCCTGTAGTTTTCTTTTCTTCTTGTCTTCCTTGTTTGCTTTCTTTAATCCTACTTATGATATGTTTTGCTTTGGAAACTTTATATACATGTATTCCATCAGTTCTGGAAAATACTCAGTCATTAAGTCTTTGAATATTGCCTCTCCTCTATTTATTTTTCTGGTACTCTAAAAATAATATATTGTATCTCCTCATTCTGTCCTCCATATTCCTGTAATCAGTGCTACTTTCTGTGTAATTTTTTTTCACATTCCTCTTCCAGATCTTAAATTCTCTCCTTATTTGTATCTAATGTGTTATATAGGAGTTACTTATTTTTAAAGTTTCAACAACTATATTTTTCATTTCTGAAAGTTCCATTGGTTATTCTCGATTCTCATGGCTTCATCATCTTTATGATTCCAATTTTTATTTCTTTACAGACTTCATACATAGGTGCATTATATTCTTTAGGTGTCAATTCTAACACTTTCACTTCTGTCTAAATCTATCACCTGCTGTTTCCACTAATTCTCACTCTGGTGGCTGCCTCTTCTTGTACTTAGTGACCACCAATTGCCTGATCCTGAACAGTGGGATTCCTCCAGGGTCTGGGGATATCATCTTATGAAGATCTGCATCCACTGTAGCAGGGAGTTGTGATGTGTTATCTGCCTGGAACCACTTTAGATAACTCACGGTTCTGGTTTTTTCTTTTAACGGTTCTGATTTTGAATCACTGCTCTTTTAGGGGAAGGAAGGAAGAGTAGTTCCTGGAGCTTTCACCTCCTTTCTGTGAGCCAATGTTTTAATAACTACGTTTTACTCAGGATATATAGCTGTTTTCCCAAACTATCTGACATATTTCACCATTTTGTCAAGAAAGTCCTGTCACTTTATCATTTTTGGGGGAGTCAAAATATTTATTTTCCACAGAATATATAGCAAGTTATCATTTTGCTGCTTTAAAAAAACCCCAAGGATATAATTATAAAGAATAAATTAGTCTATTTTCAAATACAAATTTTATACTATTTTACCAGAGAATACTTAAAAGAGTATCAGATACAAAAATTTATATGTAAAAATCCTCTGAACATAAGACTGCTTAATAACTGGACCAGTGACTGGAAAATGAAAGCAGAAGAATACTTGACATTTTGGTGGTGTAGCTTACTGTTAAAGAAAAGAGAGAAGAAAAAGAAGAGTAACTGAGTAAGACTCAGAAGCCTGAGTTTTCAAGAGTTAACTTATGGGGACTTTTGAATAACTTTCTCACCTTTATACTTCCCCCAATGAGGTCAGGAGGCTCTTCGTCTGTTTCCAAAGCAACATTTACAGAGGCAAAGGGTCGACTGGCCATCTGCTGCATCTCTCGAAGAAGTTGCTAACAGATAGTACAGCAAGGATTAAGGCAATGACTATGGAGGGTATTCTATTAGTGAACACTACATATTAAAAACACCTTATCTTCCCTGATTCAAACAAGTCAAATCTAAAATTGTACTTTTGTGACAGTTGGGAAAAACTGGACATGGACTAGGTATTAGATAACATTAGGAATTATTAAACTATGTTGGATGTGATAACATTATTGTAGTTGTGTCTTTAAAAACTCCTTATCTGCTGGAAATACACATTAAAGTAGTATCACAGATACTATGCTATGGTGCCTGCATGTTAAATACATAAAATGATGGAGCCCTATTTCTTAATGTTCCACTACTTGGCTAAAATCAGTCCTGCTTTCTTCCTGCTGAAACTGAACCAGATATTCATACAGCAACAAAACATTATGCCTTATTGCACAGCAGACAGGACTGAGAGAACTCTTCATTCAGAGGCGGTGTAAGCCAACAACACGAATAGGAAATTCTGCAGAGCAGAGGGACAGCAGGGGCTCTGCACTCAGGGAGCCGCGGATGTGAACCCCTGCTCCAACTCTCTCCAGCTGTATGACCTTAAGAAAGGCCTGCAAAAGCAGGGTGTGGTAATGCATGCCTATAATCCCAGCACTTAGGAGGGTGAGGCAGGTTTGTGAGTTCAAGGCCAGCCTGGAACACAGTGAGGCTCTGTCTCAAAAAAAAAAAAAAAAAAAAAAAAAAAGAAAGAAAGAAAGAAAAAAAAAGAAAAAAGAAAGGTTTGCATAACATTTCTGGGCTTCAGTTTCCTCCTCTCTGAATGCATTCTGATCTCAGGAGGTCATTAGGATCAGGTTAGACACTGCCAAGCACATGGTTCGTGGTCACCCGTGTATCCCTAAGCACATCAGAGATCTTCTGGGCAGGTTCTTGAGGTTTTGAATTAGAAGATATACAGGACTTGGTCCAAACTACTTCCTAGGAATTATGGTAGGAGCCAGAATCATGGGCTGCAGAGCTCAAGGCTCTGCTCTAGAAGGGAACTGTACATTTCACAAAGATGATGGTTCATTTATTTACTCAGCAATTACATGTGGCAATCCAACTCTGCTCTGTGCTAACCTAAGTGCCGGAGTCACAGTGAAACAGAGCTCCCCTCCTGCTGCAGCTCCCACTCGAGCCTTCACAAAGAGCTGATCTGAAGCATTCCCAGCAAGGGCTGGTATGTGCAAGGATTTAAAGGGTCCTGATCTTCCAGAAACAAGGAAATATTTGAGTGGTCAGGTTCAGAATTACAGAAACATTCTGAACCATAAGGGTAAAGGCTTAGTTTTTTAGTTTTCCCATTCATATTGTTAGCTTACACCATCTCTGAATGAAGAGTTCTCTCAGTCCTATCTACTGTGCAATGAAGCATAATGTTTTGTTGCTGCAGGGATACCTGGTTCAGTTTCAGCAGGAAGAAAGCGCGTTTGACTTTAGCTAAGTGGTAGGGATATGAAGCAATAAGGCTCCACCATCCTTTTTCCCTATTTCACTTTTAGTCAGGGTCTTGCTAAATCACTAAGTTGCCCTGGCTGGGCCTATGCTGGATTTGAATTCATGACCCTCCTGCCTCAGCCTCCCAGAGTGCTGGGATTACAGGTATGTACCACCACACCTGGCTTCCTCTCACTCTTATGAAAGGCTCTTGGAAGGCTGTGTCCAATCAAGTGGTGGCCATGGCTGTGGCAGGATGAATGATGCTCCACATGGGACTATACTGTCTACTGATTGTGCTGCAGAATCCTATCCTGCAGAGGGCAGCACTCTTCTCACCATGGATGTGTCTATCAGTAGTCACTGAACAGTTAAAAGTGACTTGCCAGGGCTGGGGATTTAGCTCAGTGGTTAGAGTGCTTGCCTTGTAAGCACAAAGGCCCTGAGTTCGATCCCTGGCACCAAAAAAAAAAAAAAAAAAAAAAAGACTTGCCTCAGAGAAAAAGCTCTCCTAGGGATTCTTTCATCTTCATTAAAGGCTTACCTCTCTACGCCTGGAAGCCCAACAACTCTGTTTAATCTTCCACACCACAGCAGCCACCAGGAGCAAAGAGAGGAAACAACTGTGAGAAAGGAAAGTACCAAGTTATTAGTACCACTGTCATCCACACCCGGGTCCCAGTCCCGACTGCGAGGTCCCTTCTGATGCTTCACCACCAGCACCTGCAGGAAGCGGCGCGTGAGAAGATTCTGGTGAGTTAGCTTCCTGGCCTGACTTCTGGGAAGGCCCTGCTAGGCGCCCGGAAAGAGTGCTGACCTCCCAGCCCCTATCAGAACGGCCCATGTGCCCAACCCTAGACGTGAGAAACAATTCTAAAATAACAACAGATAACAAGCAGGCCATTAATCAAAGTAGCAAACATTGA
The DNA here is from genome assembly GCA_004026905.1 of Hystrix cristata. NCBI lineage: Eukaryota > Metazoa > Chordata > Mammalia > Rodentia > Hystricidae > Hystrix > Hystrix cristata. The sequence goes on from PVJO010001140.1 coordinate 123,627, forward strand.
CCAGTGAAGTCTAAGAAAACAAGAGAAGTTAACTTTTAAAGTAACAATCAGCTTTTCATAAGAGGTAAGCACAAAAAATGTACATGTATTAATATATTTTCAATAATATTTTTACAAAGCAAATACATATATTTTTATAAAATGAAACACATTTAAGATGACCAACTCAAGTCAACAACTTTCTTAAAAATATTAGGAGAAAAATAACTCAGTGGTCTCACAACTGAAAAGATTTCGATGTTATGTCTTCTGTAAACCAGGTGTGAATGATTTGAAAGCTACCATGATGGCAGAGAGAATGACCGACTTCTGGTTAAAAGGAAAAATGAGCCAAATAAACCCCTTAGATAACTGTTGTAACTGATTTTTAAGTTGGCATTTTTACTCATAACTTGCAAAAGGGGCTCTCTGTGGCGTATTTTCCGAAGGCTTCCAGGCAGAGCAGAGCTTCGCGCGCTGCAGTTAGGAACCCTCTTGTGAGGCTCCGTTTGCAGTCCAGCGTCAGTTTCACACGTGGCACAGACAGACTCCCAGGCTGGCTGGAGAAAGCACTCTATGCTGCTGGGAAGCCGGAACTGCCCTTTGCAAACAGAAGGCTCAAGGCTCTTGCAGCCCACTGCCTCCCAAAGCAGCGTGTGCCGCAGACCCCTCCAACAGATGCCTTGACAGCAGAGGTGCCCTCAAGCCCCTGGTCATCACTCAGCGGAAAGCCTTCAAGTCTGTCTCGCGGGGCCTTGCTGCTGTCCATGGCTCCCTAGCAACAGTCTGCAGTGCTGTTTGAATTTATAACAGGGCAGGTCCTGTTCCCAGCTATCAGAATACATCAATGAACAGGACAAAGATTGCTGGTTCCATGGCCCATAGAGTTTATATTCCAGCAAGTGCAGAGCAATAATACACAGAAACACATGAGAGCCTGTCAGAAAGTAGTATGTGCTACAGACATAAAAAGACAAGGAGGGTGAGTGGCCCTCTAGAGCAGATGGTCAGAGGTGGGGATGAAGCTCACAGGCAGAGCACTTGCTTGGCTGGCATGTGCAAGGCCCTGGGGTCCATTCTCAGGATAGAAAGATGGTGAAGTGGGGAGAAGAAAGCTAGAGCAGAAGGTCAGAGTGAGTGGGTCTTCCTTCCTGGGAGGGTGACGCTGGAGTATGCACAGGGTGGATCTGCAAAGTGCACCGGAAAAAGGGATCAGTCATGTCCCAAAGCAAGGATGTAACTGTGATGTTGAGTATCAGGTGGCCAGCAAGGTGGGAGTGAGCTGAGGCCAGGGATCATGGCAGTGATTATAGATAGGGGTTGAGGGCAGATCACTCAGGCCCTGCAGGTGTTACAAGGATGTTCAATTTTACTGAGTGGGGCAAGAAACCTGTGCAAGATTTTTTATTTGTTTTTTGTTGTTGTTTTGCTTGTAGCTCAGATCTTATTATGTAACCCAGGCTGGCCTTGAACTCGTCCTCCTCCCGCCTCAGCTTGCTAGATTTTGGGATTATAGGTATGTTGCACCATGCCTAGCTCCTGTATAGGTTTTCGAGCAGAGAAATGTTATGATTCAACTTATTCTGAGACCATTTGGGTGGCCATGGCAGGACCAGGGAGGGCTATAATCTACATAAGAGATGATGGTGGCTCAAACCATGGTGGTAGCCGGGGGGTGAAAAGCACTTTGGAATCTGGGCAAAATTTAGAGACAAAAAAAAAAAAATTCAGAGACAAAGGAGCTCCCGATGGGCTGACTATAAGGCATGGAAGGAAAAGCTTCTGGTGTTAAGGGACTTGCCATCAACTTAGAAGAGGGAAGGTGCTGGGTGGAACAGGAAGGAGAGAAGAGATCAGGAGTCCCATCGACGTGTACCAGACAGCCAAGGGGAGGCAACCAGGGCGAATACATGAACCTGAGGGCTGGGTGCCAGGAGGCTTGGAGCTGGCATTTTGGAGTCATCAGCATATTATTTGGTATTTGAAGCAATCGACTTGGATCAGGGGAGATGAATACGGATACAGGAATGTCTTGGGGGTGCCTAACTTTGAGAAGCTGGTGAGAAAAGGAAGAACCAGTAAGAGTCTGAGAATAACCTACATTTTCCTCGGTTCCATGTAAAACCCTGCTTCTTGTTATTTTTATGCCAATAGATAAGCACAGGAGAGTACGAGAAGCAGGCAGGCTCATGCCTGCTGTAGCAGTGCAAATTCACACAACTGTTCTGAAGGGCCATCTGCCAGTGTTTTCATATTTTGATATAGCAATTACAAGAACACTATCCCAGAAAGACAATCATAGAAAAATATAAACACCTATGCAATAGAAACTGAGGAAAATCTAAGACTGCCCAAAGAGGAATGATTAAGAAGAAGACACATTCATACTATGGGAAAAGTTCTCTTAAAAAAACAATGTGAAAACTGGGCATAGTGGCACATGCTTGTAATCCCAGCACTCTGCGAGGCTGAGGCAGAAGGATCACAAGTTCGAGTTTAGCGTGGGCAACTTAGTAAGATCCTGTTTTTTTAAAAAAAAAATTTGTGTGCATGTGCGCGAGCGCGTGTGAGGCAATAAGCTCAGTGCAAAGGCCCTGGTTTCAATCCTTATTATATATAGTATACTAGTATAAGTATATGCCCTAGTTTAAAAAAAAAAAGAGTTGCATGGGGAAAGCAAGCCACACAGTACTGTGTAACACTGAGCAAGTCATTATGGTTTAGATCCTAAAATGTCCCCCCAAAGTCTCACATTCGGAGGTGGTACCTTGTGGGAAGGTGCTAGTCACTAGGGGTGTAACTTGGAAAGGTATTATTTTCTCCCTCAGCTCTCCTTTTCTTTCTCTGCTTCCTGGCCACCATGGTGTGAACAGCCTTCCTCTGCCACACGGTCTGCCTTGGACTGCAATGCAGTCTGACCATGCATTAAATCCACTGAAACTGTGAGCCAAAATAAACCTTGCCTCCTTTAAATTGTGGGTGTCAGGTATTTTGCCCCTGTGGTGGGAAAACTAATTAATACAGAAAATTGGTACTGGAGGTGGGACTGTTGCTGTGACCATACCTGACCATGTGATGTGATTTAGAAGCCTCTGGAACTTTGTAAGAGGAGTCTGGAAAAGTTTGGAAGCCAGGCATGGTGGCACATATCTGTAATTCTAGCACTCACAAGGCTAAGATAGGAGGACTGCCATGAGTTTGAGGCCAGTCTGGGCTACACAGTGAGTTCGAGGACAGCCTGAACTACGTAGCAAGACCCTGACTTTAAAAAATGGTTTGGAAAATAAAAAAATAAAAAATGGTTTGGAGAAGTGGGCTAGTGAAGTTGTACAGTACTATCAGCAGAGATTGATGAGAAATTCTACCTGGTGCTCAGAAGGTCAGAATGCTGGTAGGAATGTGGACAAAAAAGGCCAGGTTCAGGAGGTTTCAAGTACCTCCTTGTACTTGAAGGACTGTATTACCGGTTGGACCAGAGGCTATGTGTGTTACACTCTGGCAGAAAATTTGTCTATGTTTTACCCATGTCCTAAGACTTTGCAGGAGACTGAGATTAAGGGTGGCAGACTAATTAGTTTATTGGAGAAAATTTTAAGGCAGCCCAATGTTCAGCTTGTAGCATGAGTACTGCTGGCTGCTTTTAGCCAGATCTATAGTGAAAATCTGGAGCAAACAGCATAGCTGAATGATTTGGAAGGGTAGCTTCCAGAAGGGAAGCTCCTACAAAATTGGGGCAAAAGAGAACATGGTTGCTGAAAAGATTAGCTCAGTCCATAAACTTAATTTGTTCCACAATTCTGGAAAAGATGGCCAAGTTCATGTTTGTGTGAGAAAGAAGGCCACAGTCACGTTCATCATCTGATGCAGAGTTCAAAAACAAAAACAAAATGTTGCCAAATGCTTCTGTTGGTGAACCAAACAGCATTTGTGAACCAAGGTAGCACTTGTATATTCCATCAGAACAACAGGAAAGATGTCTCAAAGACATCTTGGAAATCAGCAAGACCTCATCCCTCACAGGTTCAAGAATGCAAAACTAAATCTTTAAGAAGACAGTCTCTTGGATACTTGCTCATTCAGGGCTGCCTAGGGAATCGTATCCCCAAATTCAGTCATCCAGGCACTCAAGAGGTCACTGCAACCATGGTCCAAGGGGGCCTCGCTACTGCTGGACCTTGGTGTCACCCATATTGTGCTGTTTTTTCAGGCATGTACAATGCAAGAGTTACAGGGCTACAAGGCTTCCACTCGTATTTCAGAAGACAGTCTAGTGCCCAGACAAAAATGTGTGTCAGAGTTACAGTCTCTGCCAGGAGCCCTTGAGAGGACAGTGCATAAGCTGTTTGTGAAGCTGAAGGTGCAGTCAAGACCTCAAGAAACTGGAGATCTCAGGAACATGCAATGTCTTCTGATGAAAGCCACAGAAAGTGAATGGAGCTAGCCCAGGTAAGAGGCCATGTGAATTGTAACCAGCAAGGCCACAGGGGTCAACCCACCCAAACTTTGGAACTCACATTTTACCACATCCTGCTCCAGGTACTGGAGATGCAACCACAGGATTTAAAGATTGCCTTGCCTGGATTTTGGTCTTGCTTTGGTCTCATTTCTGCCTATACCTATTCCTCCCTTTTGAAATGGGAATTTTTACTCTGTGACATTATATGTTGAAAGTACTTAACTTTCTTTTTGATTTTTACAGGGTTTCACAGTCAAGAATTTGCCTAGAGTCTCAGAGGAGACTTTGGACTTGGGCTTTTTGGCAACACTGGAAGTGTTAAACCTCTAGCGACCCTTAAAGTATAGATTAAATGCATTCTGCATAATGAGATGGATATGAGACTTCTGGGGGCCATGGGTGGAATGTTAAAGTTTAGATTTAAAATGTCCTACAAAAGTCTCATGTACAGAAGTGAGGCCTGTTTGGAAGGTACAGGTCACCAAGGTGTGACTTGGGAGGGTGTAGTCTCGTCTCCTCCCTTTTTCCTCTGCTACCTGTCTGCTATGTGGGGACAGCTTTCCTCCACCATTGGTTCCACCATGCCATTTCAGTATTGGAGCCAGCTGACCACAGAATGAATCCATTGAAAACTGTGAGTCAAAATAGATCTCTTTTGAGGGGTGTGTCATAGGTATTTTGTCCCAGTGAGAGAAAAACTAATACACAAGTTATAGAACAACATGGGAGGAAATGAGGTAGCCCAGTTTGTAAGCCAACTAGGAAAACCATAAATTTTGAGCAGTATATATAAAGAAAAAATTTTGGAAACAAGAATAGCAAAATACTAACAGTGGTAATTTCTGGAGAATGGAATTGGAAGAAGTTTGACTTTGTATTTTTATATTGTCTGAAGTTTTAAAATGAATGTAAATTATTTTTGGTATTCTGCAAGAATTCTTGTCTTCATCCTGATTTTCTACTTTAAAAAGTCTTAATGAAGATTTCATAGTGTATTTTTGGTTTACTATATTTTGATTAGCATATTTATTAGTCTATTTAATGTTGTTCATATAAATTTTTTCTCTTTGCATTATCTGTATCATGGTCCAACAGAAATGTAAGCCACGTATGTAGTTTTAAAATTTCTAGTAGCCATATTAATAAAGGAAATAGATGAAGTTGATTTTAATAATATATGTACTTTTGGAGACAAGGTCTCATGATGTACTTCAGTCTATCCTGGAACTTGCTAAGCTGCCCCCACTGGTTTGAAGTCATGATCTTCCTGCCTTAGCATCCCAGGTACTGGGATTACAGTCATGTACTGCCATGCCTGGCTGGTATTTTATATTCTTATTTTCTACTAAGTTTTCAAATTCTAGTAGGTCTTTTATCCTAATAAGTACATCTCAATTTAAACAGTAGATTTTCATCAGAAAATATTTGATCTGTATTTTGATTGCATAAAATTTAAACGATTTGGTATCAGATTTTAAATTACATTTAATTAAAATTAAATAAAATGAAAATTCGGTTTATTAGTCAGATAGATGCTCATAAGCCACATGTGACTGGCAGCTACCAGCTATAATGATCTTGTAGGGTTTTGTTACTATTTATTTTCATTTTGTGATCATTTAAATGTGAAGTTTGCATACTTTACCTTTTCCTTGGTTATGCCTCATACTCCACTGGCCAATCTGATTTTGTGCCAGTGCCACAGTGATCACCGCAGCTTGACAAAATGTTCATTATCTGGGAGGGACTGCAGACTATTATCCCCACCTCCCTCTCATTTTTTTCTTGGTCATTCATTCTTGATCTATATATGCTATAAATTTTAGATAATTTAATTCATCAAAGGAACATGAACATGAAATTTTTTTGTTGGTGAAATATAGAAACAGAATTAATTACTTTTTTGGGGTTACTGGGAATTATACCCAGGACCTTTGCACTGAGCTACATCCTTGGTCCTCTCTTGTTTTGAGACAGGGTCTTACTAAATTGCCCAGGGTGGGCTTGAACTTGCGATCCTCCTGCTTCAGCCTTCCAGAGCACTTCGGGATTATAGGCATGTCCCACCATATCCGATTTAAAAACAGAATTGATTTTCTTCTTTGGAAATACAGAATGTCTTTATTAAAATTAAATTCTTCTCATCTCCTCACAAGATTAGAGGGATGTAACTATACTTCCTGGGGGAGAGATCATCATCTAGAAGCTAATTAAATGCAATACCAGGATGTTGGGTCTCTGGCACTCTGGGGATCAAAATGCATTAGCAACTGAAGTAAAACTTCTATCAAAAATGGCAAGTTAGGAATTTGTCAATAATTCTTGTTCTCAACTTCATCAGCTCACAGGCAGAAGTGGACCCATCGGTTTCTAGCCTGTCCCAGCAAGGGATTTTTCCCTTTCATGGTACACACTAGAGGAGGGCACCTGATAGCTCACCATGGGAAATACAATTACGTGGCTCCCATGCCTACAAGACCTGGAAGAGGTTTATGTCTTCAACAACATAGAATGATTTTTTTTCAATTGCCCTTGTATTTAGCAACTTTACTAAATTCACTTAGTTTTAATAGTTATCTGTAGATCATTTTGAATTTCTACAAATACAATCACATTATGAGTAATGATAATATTTTTTCCTTTCCAATTCTTATATTTTATTTACTTTTCTTTTCTTACTGTACCAAAAAGAACCTCTATTACAATGTGATAGTGGACATCTCTATCTGGTTCCTATTAAGAACGTGATTTGGGGGGTGGGAATTGAGCTCAATGGTGGAGCACTTGCCTAGCAAGCACAAGGCCCTGAGTTCAATCCCCAGCACTCCCTCCCCCCAAAAAGAATGTGGTTTGCTGCTGTTGTTATATAGTCCCTTTATCAGACTTAGAGGAATTTCTTTCTACTCCTGGTTTTCTATGAAGTTTTTTTTAATGAATGGATACTGTTATTAGATGCTCCCCCACAATTAAGATGATCATTTTATTCTTTTCCTTTGTACAATTAGTATGGATTACATCAATTGCTTGTCTGATGCTAAATCAATAATTCCTATATAAATCTAAATGGGTCGTGTTATGATTTGTGTCTAGATGTCCCCCCAAAGCCTCATGTGGTAAGAGATAGCTGGATCTAGAGTGTGTGATTACTAAATTAATCCACTGATTGGTTTGGCATGGTTCTGCTGGGATCAAGGATGTGACAATAAAATTAAGGGTATTAGGATTAAGGGCGGGAGTACTTCCCACCCTAAAGACAGGTAGCCTGGATAAAATATAAAATACAGGAAGACGCTGGTTAGCTTGCTTGCTTGCATCCCTTGCTTATCTTGCTGACTTCTGCCTGTCTGCCATGCCCCCCTGCCTTGGACCCAGCTGACTGCGGACTGAAACTTCTACAAACTGTGAGCTAAATAAACCTTTCTTCCCCTAACTTTGGGTGTCGGGTATTTTGTCCCAGCAACGAGAGAAAACCTAACTAACACAGGTCATGATATAGTAGCCTTTCCATATTATTGAAAGATTTTTCTTCCTTATTCATAAGTGAAACTGACTTATAAATTTTTTACAATATTCTTATCAGGCCGAGCTAGATTCAAACATGAATTGGGGAATGTGCCTTCTTTTTCTGTTCTCTAGAACTGACTGATGTTGGTATCTTTTTTTCCCCCCCCTTGGAAAATTATGTGACCAATGAAGACACTTTGGACTAGTTTTTACTGTATGAAAACTTAAATTATGTATTGTTTTTAAAATAGATATAGAACTATTTTTCTTATTCTGTATCCATTTTTATAAATTGTATATAGTTGGGTTTTTAAAAAAAAAGTTCCCATTCTATCTGTTACACTTTCAAGTTTATTCACATAAAGTTGTTCACAAAATACCATTCTGAAAAAAAAAATATTCCAGAGGGGAAAAACTGTCTATAGGATTTGAAGTAATGCCCCCCTCAATCTATTCCTAACACTGGTCATTTATCAGTATTATTCTCTTCAAAGATCTACCCTGGTTCTTTTAAGCCTGTCTACTACACTTCCCCTAGATTGTTATTTTTTTGCCCTTATTCATATTCCATTCTTGATTACTTTCTTTAGGTTTAATTAGCATTTCTTTCTGTTGAAAGGGAAGTCTTTTCTAATAGAAGAAGTGATTTTCAACCAGGGGAGCTTTCAAATGCTTGGGTCCCCCCAGAATGATGTCATTGGTCTGGGATGTGAGTTGGAAAACAAAAGCTCCCCAAGTCCAATCCAAAAATGGGCATCTGAAATGAATAAACATTTCTCAGATGAAGAAATAAAAATGGCAAATAAATATATGAAAAAGTGTTCAACATCACTAGTCATTTGAGAGATGCAAATCAAAACAATGTTAAAATTCTATCTCATTCCAGAAAGATTTGCATTTATGAAAAAATCAACCAATAACAAATGCTGGCGGGGCTGTGGGAAAAAAGGAACCCTCCTCCACTGTTGGTGGGAATGTAGATTGGTCCAGCCACCATGGAAATCAGTATGGAGATTCCTCAAAAAACTACAACTAGAGGTTCCATTTGATCCAGCTATTTATTCCCCTACTGGGGATCTTCCCAGAAGAATTAAAATCATCATACCACAGTGATATATGCACAACCATGTTCATAGCAACACAATTTGTAATATCTAAGCCTTGGAAACAACCTAAATGCCCAACAACCAATGAATGGCTAAAGATGTGGTTTTTCTACACAATGGAGTACTACACCATCATAACAAAGGATAAACTAGAGACATCTGTATGTAAATGGATGTACCTTGAGAACATACTCTTAAGTGACATAAATCAGACACTCATGAGTACACATCGAATTGTTTCTCTGATATGAGAAACCATAAGTGTAAATAAGGACAAAGAGGTGTAACAGATATTATATAAAAGGAAGATAATATTCAAAAGAGAGGAGAACTAGAAAGAGAGAAGGGGGAAAAGCAGGAAGGGAAAAAAGGAAGGAAAGGGGAAAGGGAAAAAAGGAAGGAAAGGGGAAAGGGAAAAAAGGAAGGAAAGGGAAATAATGGAAAAATATTAATAAACCTGCTGTAATTAGGGAAAGAGGGAACAGAAGGGAGGGGTGGGAAGAGGGGGGAAAACCGAGATACATCATGTACAGGTACAAAATAACTGTGATGAATGTGATCATTATGTATACAATGTACCAATACATGTTCTTGGTTTAAAAAAAAAAAAAAATCGGGCTGAGGATTTAGCTCAGTGGTTAAAGCGCTTGCCTTGCAAGCACAAGGGCCCAAGTTTGATCCCCAGCACCAAAAAAAAAAAAAAGCTCCCCAAGTGACTCTAGGTACAGCTAAGGTTGAAAATTACAAATTCAAAGTTATCCCCTCTAAGTACAACTTTAACTGCATCCCACAAGTTTTTGTTTTTTTTTTTTTTTTTTTTTGGTGCTGGGGATTGAACTCAGGGCCTTGCGCTTGCTAGCAAACACTCTAACCACTGAGCTAAATCCCCAGCCCCATCCCACAAGTTTTAAATATTTTCTTCATCATTTAGTTCTGGTCCTGCCTTTGGGGAACAGGGAGGGAGTTAAGTGTCACAATCCTGCTATTGATGGCATCTCACGTTGAGCTTCAGTGTGTCCAGCAATTTAATAACAATAACAATGATTCACCTGTATGGTTTAGTGTGAGAACTACATGGAACAATGAGACTGAAAGTTTTTTTTTTTAAATAAACTCATGAACATAAGATAGTGTCACAAGGAAAAACTTTGATGAATAGTTATAAATAAGTAAGTTTTCTTCAACTTTCCCTAGCTGCATTTTTTTCAATACATGTATGCAATGTGTAATGATCAGATAAGGATAACGGGCGTATCTATAACCTCAGAAAACATTATTTCCTTATATTGGAACAGTCAAAATTCTATTAGTTACCATGAAATATACAATTATGTGTTGCCAATCATAGTTATATTGCTGCACTACAGAACACTAGGAATCACTCTTCCCATCCAACTTTTCCCCTCCACTCATTAACCATCCTCTCTCCACCCCGCGCCCCCAGGCTTTGGTACCACTGTTCTATCCTCTGCTTCTTGAGATCTACAACTTTAGCTTCCACATATAAATGAGAACATGAAGTATTTGTCTTTCTGTGCCTGATTATCTCACTTAACCTCTCTGGTTCTATCCACGTTGCTGCAAATGTAAAATTTTTTACAAGAAAAAAATAGATCCCATACAAGGAGCGGCATTATCCTCCTCAACATTAATACTAGAAGCTAGAATAAACAGCACAACGTCTTCTAAATTCTAGTGGAAAACTATTTCCAACCTAAAATATTGTATTCGAATTCTCAATGAAATTGTGAGGGTAAAAATAAAGACATTTCAGGGGCAAAGCTCACAGAAGTTACCTCTCATGTACTTCTGGAGAATGTGCTTCAGTGAGAGGAGGGAATATACTGGAAGAATACAGCATAAATCAGGGTAGGTTCACAGAAAATCAAACAATTTAAAAACAAAAAAAAGGGACAATATTACAGTTAGGATAAGCAAAGAGTGAACCTCCAGCCAAAAAATGAGGAAGTATAGGCATAGTTCAAATCAGCTGTAAATAAGGGTTCTGTGGTCATAATAACAAACAAAGGTCACTGATCTGGCGAAGCATTGCAATATAACTGTGTTCAATAAGCGGAGGAAGAGGACTGTGTATGCATTTGTGGTGTGGGGGGAGTTGCTGGGTAGGAATATAAGACAATAAATACTCATCTTCTGCAAGACATCAATAGATTGAACTGAAAAAACTGAAGAAATAGTGTAAATGTGGAGAAGAAAGAAATAGCTAGAACAATTTAAATTGGGGGAAGAACCAAGAGACGGAGGGAGAGGGGAGGGAAATAAAAAAAGAATTAAGATGCATTATGCACATGTACCAACATCCCAAGATGAATGTAATCAATATGTACTGCAAACATACTAACAAAAATTTTTCAAACAAGATAATTAAATGGCAGTGACTGTATATGGCTCAAATAAAAACAGAAGGAAGAAGGGCTAAAGAAGGTATGAGGTAGGCTGTGGCTGCTTTAGTTTGTAAGGACTGCAGAGCTTACTTGTCTTTTTTAATCATTTTGGTGTAGTATTTTCAGAAAAATGTAATTAAAACAATGAAAAAATAAAATAAATATAAATAAAAGAGAATCCCATGGGACTAAGAAATAATCTTATAATAATTTTATAATCTTTTATAAAATAAAGTAATTAAAATAAATTATAATCTTTTATAATAATTTTATAATCTCTTTTATAAAATAAAAGAGAATCTCTTTTATAAAATAAAAGAGAACCCCATGGGACTAAGAAAATCACTTTTACCTTTAAAACTTGGATAATCATTGGAATCATTTCTTCAACAAGAGGAGGAATACATGTAGCTCACATTAGTAACTATTATTACTATTTTTTAGTTCCAAATCTTCCCCACAAGAGCCAGCTTACCTGTAATTCAGTAAAGGGGGCATGCAATGCGTCCCCCATCCCAGCCAGAATGCACAAACCAAATGATTTCATTGTATTAGGTTAGATGAGTTATTCCATTGTAACTGACATGCGACTTTTCAGGAATACACATAACCTAAGTTTGATCTGTTGTCGAAGCAAGGATTATTCTTCTATCTTTTATTAGCTGGTAAAGTGAAAGAACAGACAGTTTGTATGAGGGAAGTTACCTGAAGAAAGTCACGAAGAACTGCACCAGGTCCATAAAATTGCTGTGCTGGGAGAAGGCGATCTGCAGCAGAAAAACAGGTGGTGGGTTATCTAGGCTACAAAATGCTTTGCTGCCTCAGCCTCCTCGCTTCAAGAGATGAGCTAAAAGACTAGCCAGGGATGGTGGCACATGCCTGTAATCGCAGCACTGGTGGAGGCTGAGGCAGAAAGATTACAAGCTTGAATCCATCCTAAGCAATTCAATGACTTAGCAATACCATCTCAAAAAAAAAAAAAAACCTTTACATTTTAAAGACATCAATTTTGACTTATAGCAAAGTACCTTAGTTTCTCTTCTTGTTTCAGTGTCAACTCCAAAGTGTAATATTCCTAAGTTTCTGTACTACCTCCTACAGCACCCCCTCTTCAGACCCCAGTTCCCTCCACTGAAACCCCGATGGCGGACAGTGTCAAGTCAACCTGCCCACTCACCTTGCTATACCTCCCTTGGACACAATGCTCCCCTCACTGTTCCAAATACCAACTCCTGGATCTACCTCAAGGCAGGCAGCCTCATTTTATGCCCTTCAGCTTCAACGTGTATATACTCACAAGACAGTGCCTTATTTTTTTTTAAAAATTGCGTTTCAGGTTTTGCATATGGACTATATCTGACAATATATTATCAGTTCAAACTTAAATAATTTTAGTATTATTTTAACAGCTTTATACCTAAAATATAAAGGATCGTTATCATACTATTCAGCAACTCTAAGACACTACTTTCTGAGAGCAACAAAATTATTTTGTGTACTATTAAAAAAGAACAGTGCCAATTAAACTATGACATAATGTTTTCTAAATCATTGGCTGTAAGATGCATCATGATTCCAGAGATACTAGAATATGAAGAAATGTGTACCTCAGAACTGATTAAATAAATACAATAACTGTAACCTTGTTATCACTTACAATATACGCACTGCTGGCCAGATGTCATGGTGCTTTTTTAGGGGCAACAGCCCTTGTTGGAGTGACAATGTTATATATTGAGTATCCTGTACCTGAAATGCTTGGGCTAGAAGTGTTTCAAATTTCAGAGTTTTGGATTTGGGAATATTTGCTTAGACTCTATCAGATGAGCATCCCTAATGAAAATTCAAAATCTGAAATGCTCTCAAATCTCAAACTTGTTGAAATAAATTTTAGATTTTCAGATTAGGGATAAATAAACCAATTATTGAATAAAGTGATAGTAAATATGACAAGAATTAGGAATATTAGTGATTAGAATCTTGTTTTCCTAATCCCACTCCTCCCCCTGCCCCCCTTTTTCATTGTTCGGGTGCTGAGGATTGAATCTAGGGCTTCGTGAATGAAGGGCAAGTGCTCTACCACTGGGCCACACCCCCAGCCCTCTTACACTCTTTCACAGCAACAATGAGGAAAAAGGAAGACTTCTGCTGTTTGCTTTTTGGATGGTCTTCTTCTCATTATTATTTTTGGTTTTTTTGAAAAGGGTCTTACTATGTAGTCCAAGTCAGCCTTGAACTTCCTGTGAACTGGCCTCTAACTTTCAATCCTTCCGCCTCAGCCTTCCCAGTGCTGCAGTTGTAGGAGCATGCCACCATGCCTGGCTCTTATTTTTTGACATTCCATAAATAAATAAAGTTCTAATACTACCTACTTAAGCTTTAAAATATTCTGAGGTATGAAATTTGAAGTTTTTGTGCTCTTCCTCCAGCCATCACTTAAATCAGAAATAAAAGTAACATAGAGTTCCTATAATAGATAAGCAAAAGCCCACTTTTTCCTCTCTTCCTTCATTTTTACAGTAACCTGTCCCAAACAGCAAGGCACTTTGAGAGAAGAAAATGTGCAGAACATGGGCCACGGTCCTCATATACAAACTTTTTAATAAGACCAAAGGGCAAACATACAAATAAGGTTAATCAGTCCTAGGGCACAAAGATTCCAAGTTACAACACACAAAGAGGGAGAAGAACACAGATTCCAGTCCTCCCCAGCTCTGTTTAGATTTGACTCTTTTCAAACAGTAGTGTATCCTCAGAGTTTACACTTACAGAAATTCCTGAGATACTTAAAGTCATTGCTGGATGCCAGAGGCACCTTCTGGAGACCTATCAGCTGTCCATGCGCCCTGGCCAGGTAACACTCTTCAGGGAAGCTCCCCCAACCTTAGCCTCATTTCTCGTTGAAGCAGGACCACTCCAGTTTATAACAAAGAGCCTCCCATGAACTGGCTGCCAGTGTGGCCAGACCAAGACTCTACAGGGGTCCTCTTGTCAAACACTGACCAGCTAAGTCTCTACAATCACAACGTTGTGAGAGAAGCAAAAGCCATGGTGCAAACATGTTTTTGAATGTTTACTGCTCACTTAGAAATATCTAGCCATCTTGCCTTGGGCGATCTCTGATTGACAAGGTGAGGAACTATCCAAACTAGCAACTTCTGAGAGTGAAGGGGAGTGCCATCAGAAATGGTACTGGTAAATTTTCTTTTTTGTGTGCAGGGGATCAAACCCACCTTCACTCTTATTATCACTAAGGTTTTTTTTTAAATTATTATTTCCTTCTTATTATTCTTATTATTTATTGAATTATCATTATTGGCAGTGCTAGGAATTTGAGCCCAAAGCCTCACATATGCTGGGCAAGTGCTCCACCACTGAACTATACCTGCGGCCCCTTATTCCTTGGTCTTTACATTCTAGGCACCCTTTGCTGACTTCCTACTGCGAGGGAAGGTGATTTAGGCCAGCCTCTCTCCTCCTTCAACAGGGTTATGTTACTGCTTAGTGCTGCTGTTAGTTTCTGTACTGTTGTTCTGAGGGTGGCGCTGACAGAAAGATGCCACCAGATAGGAAATGGACACGATACCCTTGGACACAGGGAGAGGATATGCCTGGTCCACAAACAGCTGCAGGGGCAGAAGACGATGCAGAGATGGCCCTCTCTGGGGCAGCGTCCTGAGCCTTGTGGCCACCAGGGAGAAGCCCTTGGCTTCTAATCAGCGGATGAGTGGAGGCAAAGGCAGGAGGCTTCCTTTTGCCACTCTCGCCAAGGTGGGTGGGCGGGCTGAAGGCAAGAGGCTTTATGCCTCATCTCTGACTGTTCTAGAGACTGCCCACCAGCAGCCAGTAAAACCCCAGTGTCAAACACTAGTACAGTGCTGTGTGCTTCCAGTATAGGAAACAGAAAAAAGGTCAGCCCCAGGATTCATGGGCGTCTAGAGGCCTCAGCTGGAGCAGCCCAGCAGAGGCAGAGTCCTGATGCCGTCTTTAGGAGGCAAAATAATATACTACCCTCAGACTTTTATTTTTTTTTCCATCCTCTGTATTATCTATTTTTCATTTTCCAGTATAGGAAATTTTAAATTAATATTAGTATATGTGCTGCCAAAGCAAGCACAGGAAATTTTAAATTAAAAAAAGCAGAGACTAGAAAAATGAGCCCCAAATATGCATCATCTAGCTTTAATAATTACCAGCTTGTGGGAAATCTTATTTGACCTGTATTCTGTCCACTTTTGCCACTACCGTTTATTTGCAGCAAACCCAAGACTTCCTACTGTTTACCTTTTAGCTATCTCAGTATAGAGAGTATCTTGTAACTACCCTCTTTTTAAATGAGGACATTCGTGTCCTCATCCCTGTCTTTTCTTCTACCTTCCATTTCTTTTGGACAAAATTTCAACCTAGAACAACTCAACCCTCTTACATCACACTGTGTAGACTGGGAAGACAATTTCTTAATATCCATCCTCAGAAAAAACTACCAGCACCTATATAAAAGGTACAATTACTGCAAAACAGAGTAAAGTTAGGTTGGTACCCTAAAGCTCTTGTACCAACAAAATGAATCTCTCTGGTGCACCTTTAGTGTCTCTACAAATTCTCTATGCGGTCACACTGAGGATGCAGAAACATAAAACAATCCTTGCCCATAAGGAAATATCTGCAAGTCTGCACTGTGGGGCATGGAGTGAAGTCCCTACCGGAGCGGCCTGAGGGGCGTCAGGTGAGCCTTCCTCTGGGTTTCTACCTAAGAATCCTGACTCTGGTCTGGCTCCTTCCAAGCCACACTCCCATGCAGTGCTACAGGGGTCTCTCTAAATGCCACCTGTGATTCCTCCCCCTCAGCTCAACCAGTGTCCTTATGACAGCTCTGCCAGCTCTCAGCTCCTTGCTCACAAGCCCATCAGTTCTGCTAAACTCCTGACTGGTTTTGAAAGCAACTGGTCACTGTGTCTCCCCACAGTGTACACTCCCACTCTTTCTCCCTACTCCCTCCCTACTTGACACCCCACTTTGTCTCTTCACAGTGAACACCCCCACCTGCCTCACACTCTTTAGGACTTAGCTCTGGGGTGACTGCTCCTCACTTAGAGTCAGGAGAACGAATCTCTCCACTCTCACGGCCCCCAGGAACACAGGAACGCACCCCATGCCAGCACTGAGAGACCAGAAAGCCTGCAGTGTGCAGAATACGTGAGTTTTAGGGAAGTCTGGTGATCACAGGAGGCAGGTCTGCTGGAGATGAAGATTTATGCATTCTAGTCAGAGGCGGTGTGCAGATGGCGAGGAACATCCAAGAAGACGGGGTTCAGACAAACCCCAAAGAGAACAATGACATTAACGAGTTGAGGAGAAACAGCCAAAGACACAGGTGGGACACAGGAGACCTTCAAGAAGGATAGCAAATTTTCTTGATGATGAAAACCACAAGGCAAGATAGATACTATCTTACATATAGTTTGAAACAAAGAAAGACTTACACTTTAAGTACAGTTTAGGTTTTTGTTTTGTTTTTGGGGGGTTTTTTTGGTGCTGGGGATCGAACTCAGGGCCTTGTACTTGTGAGGCAAGCATTTTAACCACTGAGCTAAATCCCCAGCAAAGTACAGTTTAGTTTTAAATGTATTTCATGGTTTTATAATTTTCAAAACTTTTAACATTCAGCTAACATCAGGAGGTATATATGTGTACATGATTGTATACAAACATTAAAAATATGAATATAATAATATAAACATAAAGGTATATCTTGGGGCTAGGGATATAGCTCAGTGTAGAGTGCGTGCCTAACAAGCATAAGGCCCTGGTTTCGATCCCCACCCATCAGACATACATGGGCATGTGCACACACAAGCACACACATGAGCACACACAAAATAAACACATAAATATATCTGACAATAGCCACAAAGTGTAAACATTCAAGTATACATCAGGATAAATGCCCACAAAATGTGGTCCAGATACTCAATGAAATATTTATTATTCCGTTTTAACAAGGAATGAAGTTATAAAACATTCTAAACATGAACCTGAAAACATTATGCTAAGTGGAAGAAACCAGTTATGGAGTATCACATATTATGTGACTTAATTTACACAAAATGCCCAGAATAGGCAAGTCCACAGAGACTGACGGTTGCTAGAGGAGGGAGAAATGGGGAGTGTCTGCTAATGGGCTTCTTTGGTATGATTAAAATATTCTAAAATCAATTGTGGTGATGGCTGCACAACTCTATGAATATACTAAAAGCCATTAAGGCCTGCAATTTAAATGGGTGAGTTGTATGGTATATGAATCACATCTCAATAAGGCTGTTATTAAAAAAGCATATCTAAGTGAACAAAAGGTTCACACATCCCTTGCTCAATACAGCAAACCTGTTAGCACCCACAAACATCACTCTAAAATCTGAATGAGTTCCCAGTTCTCAAAACTAATTCTGTATTGCCTTCCCTTGAGAACAGTGGGTTCTTACATGAAACACCCACCATGGAGAGGGCTTTAATATTAGCTCCACGTTACAGTAACAACCTCTGTTGCAGAGCGAGTCACAAGCCAGAACCCAGCTCCACCACCTACCTTCCCATCCCACACACAACGCCTGCCTGTCCCTCCTCTATCTTGAATACCTACCCTCCCGAACTGTGGGCAGCTGAGTCCCTGCTCACCAAGGAGAACAATGAGGACAGCTTTCAAAGAGCGGGAGCTGAGGGAAGGGCCCACACCCGCAGCAACAACTGCCCAGAATCCAGGCACTACTGGCCCCAGCACCCCCACCTCCCTCCTACACACAGGCCTTTTCAGTTTGGTGCCACTTTTTTTTTTTAAAACTGCTTCTACAAAGATTTTTATAGTTAGTTTCAAATTTCCTTAGCAGTTACAGGTTTTGATCTGTTCCTAATTATGGAAAAGAACCTTGGGATTAGCTCAGAGTGAAGGAACTGGAGTTTAGCATTACCACTTTTAAAGTACCAATGTTTACATGAATTTCTGTGTCAAGAATTAGATTTCCTCAATTACTTTGCTTTAAAAAATGAGACTCACAGGCAAAAAGCCTTTGCCTGCATTGAAAATCGTACGGAAATTTAACTGAATGCCCCATCTGTACTGTACATTTAGACATTTTCCTACTCTTTTCCTTAAATAAGTCTCTACATCTTTGCTCAATTTATACAGTTGCTATGTGTTCATGTATGTGCACATCTGTCTGTGTGTGTAGGAGCCATACTACACCTAGAAAAGCTACACCTCTGGAGAAAACAAAGCAAAACCGAGCCGCCCCCCCCCCCCGTTGAGACCACGATATGTGTCCCCGGAAATACGCCAGCTCAGCCCTCAGCCCTCAGCCCTGACACAATGCCCGGTCAGGTCCTGTCCCACGTGTACAGAACCAGTATCAACCTGACTCTTGTGAGAGGACACCGAGAACACACGACAGCACAGGTTTAGTCACACTGTTTGTAGCTACTGCAATCATTCTTCCCAGAGAGCAAAAAGACACATTTTCAATAGAACTTACCTGCTCTTTCAAGGAAACCTTGGCAAACTCAAAGGTGAGCACGCCACTGCAGCTTTTATAAGCAGATTTTTATTCAAGTTACTGATCCAGGCCAGGTTAAGGAGCACCAAAAAATCAGGGAAAAAACCAACATCTGCTCGATTCTTAAAGTTATTACTTTTTAAAGAAAGTTTGGGGAAGAGCTCCCTCTTGAAGGACAGCTCTAAAACCATGTCAGTGACTTTCAGAGGGTGGAGCAACGGGGCGGCAGGAGGAAAAAAACTAGAGCTCGGCATTGGCAACAGCACTGCTATCTCCACACAAAAGCCTGCTTATATGCACGGAGCCCTCTTTCCAGCTGTGGAAAACATCAGCAGCATAAGGCAAGATTCTCACTAAGAATTTAAATAATATTAATCATTTTCCAGCTGTGAATAACAAAGCTTGCTGTTCAACTGGATTCAGAATATGAAGAGGTCAGTATGAAAACAAATCTCAACTTGAAACAAGTAAATACATTTTATGTGCTAAAATCCAAAAGAAGTATTTTGTATAAAAATAATCTAACAAATGCATATGCTCTGTAACTTGACACAGTCAGATGCGAGCAAACTGAAACTGTGTTGGGCGTGTAACTCAGTGACAGAGGACCAGCTCAGCATGCTTGAGGCCCTGGGTTCAATCTTGGGGGTGGATGAGACAGACAAATTTTCTACTGTATTTTTTTCTAAGAGTTTTATAGTTACGGTTTTACATTTAGATCTGTGATCCATGTTGACCTTTGTGTAAGATGTGCAATTTAGGTTCAAACTTACAAATTTGCTTGTGGTTGTCCAAGTGCTCTAGCCATCTTTCCTTCAATGCACTGCTTTGCATCCTTGTCAGAAATCAGCAGACAACTTCATGTGGTTCTGTAGATCAGCCCATCTGGCCAATCGGTGTGTCTAAAGCTCTACCAGTAACCACAATGTACTGGTTACAGTGAGCCTCAATACTAGGCACAAGGATTCCTCCTATTTCATTCCTCTCTTTCAAAATTATTAGAGCTATTCTAAAACCTTCGCTTTTTCATATAAATTTCAGAGTAAGTTTGTCTAGATCTACAAAAACATCTTGAGATTTTTAAAAACTTTTTTTATTGTGGCAAGACACATAAAACATAAAATTTATCATTTAAAACCCCTACCACCACCACTCTTTTTCCCCCTCTATGTTGCCAAGGTGGGTCTTGAACTCCCGGACTCAAACAATTCGCCAGCCTCTGCCTCCTGAGTTGCTGGGATTACACATACATACCACTTTGCCCAGTTCCATTTTAACCATTTTTAAGTGTATAATTCAGTGGCAATAACTACATTCACAATTCTGTACAAGTTTTATTATCTATTTCCAAGAATTTTTTATCACCCCAAACTGAAACTCTGTAATAACCATGAAGCAGTAACTTCCTATTTCCTGCTCCTTCCAGCTAACCTCTAATTTACTTCCTCTCTCCATGAATTTGAATATAATATTTTATATAAGTGGAATTACACAGTATTCAACCTTTTGTGACTGCTTATTTAATTTAGCACAATGTTTGAGGATCATCTGTACCACAGCATGCATCAGAATTTCAACCCTCCTCTTTTTGGGGTGCTGAGGACTAACTGGGCCCAGGACCTGGTACTTGCTAAGCATGTACCATACTACTGAGCTACACCCCAGCCCCTTCATCGTTTGTTTGTTTGTTTGTTTTCTTTCGGTTTTTGAGGCAGGGTCTCACTATGAGTTCAGGCTGGCCTTTAACTCAAGACAATGCTCCTGCCTCAGCCTCCCAAGTGCTGGGATTACAAGCATGTGCCACCACACTTGGCCCCCTTCATTGCTTTTTAAGGCTGAATAGTATTTCACTGCACATATATACCATTTTTTGTTTATTCATTCATCCACTGATGGATGTTTGGGTTGTTTCTACCTTTTGGCTAATGGGAATAATGCTGCTAATGGACACTGATATACAAAAAGGCTACATGAGCATAGATGCTACAAAGATTAGAGACTAATGTGAACAAGCTTAGAGCAATGTATTTAGACACATACAAAATAAATATCTAGAAAAAAATTACCAAAAGTGACTCAAATAGGAAAAGAAAATCCCAAACACCCTCACAGTTGATTTAGTAGCTGAAAAGAAATCTCAACAAATAAAACATTAGAATTGAATGACTTTACAAATACTTGATATTCAGGTAATTCTAATCTTTTCTAAAGATGAGAAAGAAAGAAAAATTTTCAAATTATAATTATTAAAAGTCAGACTGATTTACCTTGATATCAAAACAGGAAAGAAAAGGACAGGAAAAGAAAACACTGCCACTCACGAAATAGACACAAAGCTCTAACTGAGATATCAGCAAAATGAATCCAGCAATGTGTACAGTAGGGAAATAATATATCATACCCAAGTTGGGTTTATGCCAAGAATGCAAATGATTTCCAGGCCTGATTTATGCAACAGGGTGAATGGTGGTGCTGTTCACTGAGAAAAGAAACACAGAGTTTGGGGCTAAGATCCCAAGAGCGTCCACACGCCAGTGTGCAGGGCTTGTGAATATCAAGGCAGAGATATCTAGGCAGCAGCCAAGAACACTGGTGTGGCACTCAGGTGGGAGCAGTATCACAGTCCTGCATGTGACACGAGGTATCCAGGGATGCTATGTAGATGGAATGGAGAAGAAGAACAAGCCTGAACTGTAGACAACCTCAGTGTCTAAGAAAGAGGGTTCCCTAAAAAGACTGGCCAGAGAATCAGGGCCAGAAGGAAATGGGAAGGAAGAAAGACAGCAACTCAAGTTACGCATCAAGAAAGAAAGGGAGACAGAAGAATCTAGCCACAGGGGTTCACTGTGACAAGTGGTGTCTGGTGCGGTGAGGGAAGGATTCAGGGTGCTATGGGCTGATGGATGGAGAGGTAAGAGGGAACAGATAGGAAGAATGAGGTATTTGTTTACATGAAGATTGAGGAAGGAAGCAGAGAATGCATAAGAGGAAAGGGAGAAAAAAAAGAAGCAACAAGATATATCATGTACAGGTACAAATCCCCTATGATGAATGTTACCACTATGTACATCTAAAATGTACCATTAAAATAAAATTAAATTAAAAAAAAAAAAGAGGAAAAGGAGAAGCAGACCAGAGGATGAACAAATCTATAGACACAGGAAAAGGAGAGAAGGTTGAAAGAAGAAATATAATGTAGTTCCTGTCTTCCACTTCCAGAAAAGGAAAAGACTCTTCTTCAACCGCAGTCCCAAGGTGTGAAGCCATAAGCACCAGAACTAGGTTCCAAACCCACCTAGCTGGCAGCGCTGACCTGCTTCTAGAGCTGATCATATTAACAGCCCCAGTCCAATAACCACATTTCTATGGCTAAAAGTGAACCAGTCCCTTGAAGTCCACGCATCCCTCTCTGCCACACTCACTGAAAACTAAGGAGGTAAGAAGCAGGCAGTTTCAAGGCAGGAGTTCGGAGGATATGATTATAAAAATCCCAAATGGGGCCATGGGTCTCGACAGAAGGAGCGCCCTGTCCCCCTGGGAGCAGGAGAAGAACAGCTGACAACAACAGAGGCTGTAGCAGGCAACGCAGTCCCTTGCAGCTCTCCTCGGGTGACATGCACAAATTACCTGAGACTTGGAGAGGCTCTGTGATCTGCATAGCAGCCGCGAATCAAACCCACATCTGTCAGACCACAAGGCCTGTGCTCTTGCACGCCGCCTCCCACTATCTCTGGTTATATTGCCTTAAACTCGGATGGCACTTTCGGGATCTTTTCCTAGGTCACTTTCCACACTGGCTTTTGCTGGTTGTGTGTATTTGTTTCCTTTCTATTCTCCTTATTCATATCAGAGTTAAAGCTCTTTGTATAACACTCTGGCTTTTCTATGGCAAGTGCTCAACAAAGAAATGAATACATCTGTTAATTACCAAATGTGCTATATGCCAACTTGCTTTCAAAAGTCCTTATAAATTTTTTCCACAAGTGACATAAGGCAGCCCCAGCACAATCATTTCCCCAGGGCTCACATGCTCAGCACTCCTTTGCAGAGATCTTACAAGGCAAAGGCAAAGCCATAGCGTATATTTCATTTACCACAAATTCCAGGCTAGCAAACTCAGTCTTTCTGGAGAAATTTCACCATCTTTGCATGTATGAGGCCAAAAAGTACTTCTTACCTGAATTTTGACGGGCCAGGTAAAATTACTGACATAAACAAAGAAAGTGATATTTGGGTGGTTGCGAAAATCAAACTTCTCATTAGAGAAACTGTCTTTGTACTCCTTAATGTTGGTTTTTGAAACAACAGGCATCTCTTCTCCAGCTTGAGTTCCAGCTGTTAGGAAGAAAAGAATGAACATAAGAGACTTTTAAAGACAGAATCTGCACTTATTAACACCATTTACTTAACATTTACAATGTCTCAGGAATGGCCTTTAAGAGCTCAGTCGGCTTTAATCCTCACAACTGCCCTATTATCTTCATTTTTAGATTAGGAAATTGAGATTCCAAGAAATTTAAGTAACTTTCCTCAGGTCACATGGAGAGCAATAGTGGAGTTGGAGTTTGAAGTTGGGTAGGCTGATACACAAGCCTGTGCCCCAAACCAGAAACCACCACAAACCCCCGTTCCAAGACACTGTCAACACATGGCCATGGAGCCACAGATAACCCCAGGGTGCTACTATCACTGTGAACATATCAGTCAGTTCTTTTTCATCTCCCCTTCACACCTGTGAGGCAATGTACCAGACACCCCTCACTTCCTAAGCAGCAATGGCCTTGAGTCTCAACAAGGAGGAAGGGACTCAAGGCGTCACTCAGGCCTATCTTCTGCTACTGGCCGCCCCGTACTCAGTCCTCCCAGTCTGTTTTAACTTCATCTAATCTCAGACATCCCTTTCACATTCCATGTTTCCCTCAGCCAGGAGCTTGAGTGACTGTACAGACTCACAAAATGGACTTTCCCCAGGCTGAAGTCTGGGTGTACAGCCTAGAATTATGATGGTGAACCTTTCAGAGCTTTCGATGGTAACAAACAGCTGGCTGCGGCATGCGTGCCAGAGGTGCGCCACCACTAGCCTAGACCATCACATCCTCACTGATATGGTCACTGCAAATCTGCCTGTATTCCAAGATGGTGCCTTTCTCCAAATATGCTAATATTCCAGACTTTTTCTTAAAATTCTCTCTTCATTGTAGGTTTCTGAACCTTTTCCAAATTCTACACAATTTTTAAAAATATGATGAACCTTAAAGTGGTGTGTAATGGTTATGTTCTAAATGGTTTGCGTTCTGACAAAAACAAGGTATTGGCATAATGATGATGATGAAACAGTTACTGCTTAGTGAGAATTAACCATATTTCAAGCACTATATTGAGTAGCCTGTTTACAACCTCACTTAATCCTCGCAACATCCAGCAAGGTGTTTCACTATCCCACTTCATACACAAGGAAAATGGCTTGGAAAGCTTAGGTAACTTGCCCAACAGCATGGAGCAGGTAAGCAACAGGCAGAATCCAAACAAACCCCTATCTGTCTGCTGAGCTATCAAATCACGTGGTGTGTATCTGTCTTAACCACTCCATCGAGGTCACCTGATCTTTAGTGAATCACAGTGAGACAGAAGAATTTGGTTTTAGAGCTTGGTTTAATTCCCAAAGTGCAGTTCGCTGTACCTTCTAAATCTCATTTTATTTAAAATGTGTTCATTTCTTGAAACTGGGAGTCCTTTGAATTTTTCACCTCTACAGCACAGATGTAGATGGTGATGGCTCTGCCAGAGCAGTGACCGCAGCAGAGGTGTGGGGGATGGTAGCAGGGTAGCAGTAGCAACCACCTCCTGATGGCATACATGGGCAGGTATAACCTAAGTTGGTCTCCACAGTCCTAGGAGTTAAACACTGCAATGCTCACTTTACAGAGGAAGAATTCTAGGTCCAGAGAGGGGTTTAGACACTTGCTCAAGGTCTCACAGCTAGTAAGTGGCAAAGGTAGGTTTTAAAGCCACCTGTTTCTCTCCAGACCTCACGTCCAACCCATCATCTCCACTCGCAGTGTATTCTCTAGCTGTCTTTACCTGAGAAGCTGGCAGCCCAGGTGATGTTGAGGTTGAAGTTTTTAGAGGCATTGATGAACATGTCCAAATCCCTGTTTTGCTGAGAGGGTGCAAATAAGCAGAAAATTAATTATGACCATTTCCAGAATTTTTTTTTTTTTGGTGCTGCACATCAAACTCAGGGCCTTATAAGGCAAGTGCTCTAAACACTGAGCTAAATCCTCAGCATCCCCACCTTTTTTTTTTTTTTTTGAGACAGGGTCTTGCTATATAGTTCAGGCTGCCCCCGAGCCTAAGCTGGCCTTGAACTTGCAGCAGTCCTCCTGCCTCAGCCTCCTGAGTGCTGGGATTACAGGCATATACCACCATGCCCAGCCCATTTCCAGATTTTAAAATAAAGCAATAATTAGATTTTACTCCTCTCAAATTCCTTAACTATAGAGTGTTTTATAAGCTCTCAAGAGAAACTCACGCTTACAGAAAAGATAGTAAAATTTCTAACCAATATTCCTTAATACAAGGAACATACTCCATAAAAATTTCATGTCCTTTCTATAAAAGTATATGGAACTGGGTATAGTGGTACACAGTTGTAATCCCAGATGCCTGGGAGGCTGAGGCAGGAGAATTCCAAGTTATTGCTTTGTTTTGTTTTGTTTTGGTGCTGGGGATCGAACTTAAGGTCTTGTGCCTGCGAGGCAAGCACTCTTAACCACTCAGCTAAATCCCCAGCCCCAAGAATTCCAAGTTTAAAGTCAGGGTGGGCAATTTAGCAAGATGCTGTCTCAAAGTAAAAAATAAAAATGGCTAGGGATGTGACTCATCCTGGGGTCAATTCCTAGTCTCTCTCTCTCTCACACACACACACACACACACACAGAGAGAAATTTAATACTTTATCAGATGCCTAACTCCATGAAAAACACATTTTAAAAAGGTCCTTGTCAAAGCACAATGACTCACATACTGTGACTCTTGCCAGAGGATCCAGATTCCTCAGGAGCCTCTGGGTAGCTGTTTTCCAAACATCTGCAGTTCATGTTTACTAGGGAAACACCTGATCCAGTGCCCCAACTTCTATTTATAATTTAAACCCATATACTTCTGAGTTGATAAGATTATGATACTGCGGCTGGGCATGGTGGCGCACACGTGTAATCCCAGCACTTGGGAGGTGGAGGCAGGACTGCCATGAGTTCAAGGCCAGCCTGGGCTACATAGCGAGACCCTGCCTCAAAAAAACCAAAAAAAAAAAGAAAGATATAAAGCTCAAATATATTTTAAATCTTGTTTATTCCTTAGAAATATAGCAATTCAAAGAGCCAGTTTATTTTACTTTATTTTTTGGGTTGCTGGGGATCAAACTCAGGGTCTTGCACTTGCCGGGCAAGCGTTCTACCACTAATCTAAATCCCCAACCCCTAAGAGCCAGCCTATTTTGATTCTGATTTTAACGACTGAAAAAGTTAACTCTGAGGAATGTGCTGAGCCAGAAAGAAGACAAGAAGACTACACTGTTTGAGATGGGTGAATCATAACACTAAGTTTTAGTGTTCACTGAAATTTGTCTAGTAAATCTCTTTCTGGGGTCAAATAATTATTTTTGCAAACTAATCAGATGTTTTATTCTTAGATTTTTACAAACATATCTAATCATTTTCATTTTAAAAAATCTAGGGCTGGAATACGGCTTAGAGCTAGAAGGCTCGTCTGGTGTGTGGGAGGCCCTGGCTTCAATCCTGGCTCCGCAAAAAACCAACCAACCAACCAACTAACCAACCAAGCAAACAACCAAACGCAAAACAGATTAGTACAGTAAGATTGTGATGGTTACTATGGTACAGAATGACAACAACGGAGACACTTGCAAACAGCTGTTATCAAAATGTGAGCTCTTCATGAGCCGCTTCTTTCACAGAGCAGTTACTTTCTCATTTACTGAGAAAATTTCACTTTTTCTTATTTATATTTGTTTATATTTAATATTTACTTGCACTTAACATTTACATGACCAACAAGTCTTTCCATGGAGAGAATTAATAAACTTTATTTTTTTTAAATTTATTTATTTATTTATTTTAAACCAAGAACATGTATCGGTACATTCTACATACATCGGTCACATTCATTACATTTATTCTGCACCTATACATGATACATCTTGGTTCTCCCCCCTCTCCCCGCCCCTCCCCTCTGCTCCCTCCCTCCCTATTTACAGCAGGTTTATTCATCATTTTCCATATTAGAATTAATAAACTTTAAATCTCTGTGCTTTAGGAAACACAGAGCTCACACATGTGGGTAATCTATTAAATATCCTGTCATAAGACAAACAGGGAAATGAAAAGAGGTTCAAAGATTGTCACAGTCATTCCCTACCTTATCAATTCTACATTGCTTATTTAAGAAATAAAACATCAATTGTATCTTGAAAACTGTGAGCACTTCGACCACTTGCTTATAAATATGGCCATAATATATTTCATGTGTTTTACTTTTGCTGTAACCTTACCCTAAAATCCTTTTAGAAAAATTCCAGTCAACATACCCATTCAAATGATACATCTAGTTTTTCCATTAAATATTTTTATTTAAAGTCACTTATCTCTATTTTAAAAAGCCACTCATTCTAGAGAATGCACCTTCTCTAGTCGATCTTATTTTTATCATTCAAATGAAATATTAAAAATAAATTATAAACATACCACACTCTTTTTGGTTTTTTGAGACAGGATCTCCCTATGTGGCTCAGGATAGCCTTGAACTTGAGGCGATCCCCCTGCCTCAGCCTCCCAAGCGCTGGGATAACAGGCATATGCCAGCTCACTCAGCTGTTTTACTATTTTTTTAAATTTAGTAATGTTTATTGATAACATTTATTAACAAAGGAATACATGTTGGGTCACTGCCATATTGTTTTCCACATATTATTTGTCTTGTTTATTGTGACAGGAATTTATGATGGTAAATGGCTCTGTGTATTTTAATGTGAAGTAAGAGCCTCCACGGAGGCTCCTAAACAACTTCCCATCAAGTGTGGTAAAACTCCCTTAAGGAATGGAGTAGATTTTGAATGACTTACTGTTTCCTTAAGGAGACTGGGCTGAGGGTGGAGCTCAGAGAAGCTCATGCTCAGCACCTACAAAGCGCTGGGTTCCATCCCCAGCATCGAGAACAGAAAGAAAAGAAACTGCGTAGGTGTATTTTCATGCTTGGGAAGCTTGCTTCAAAATGTCACACAGTGTTGCTCCTTCCCCCAACTAGGTGACACCTTCTGGCAGGTTGGGCTCCATTATTAATGACAACAGATAAATCTACAGTTCAGATAGTCATCTTGACCATTAAAATTGTTTCTGGCCACTTCTTGTTGGACCCAACTAAACCTTTGCTGCTTTACCCTCTAATGAAGCTAGGAGCACAGGGGTCAACTCTGTAGCCTCCTTGACTGCTTGCGCCTGTATCACTGGTGTCAATTTCAATCAATAATTTCTTTATGGGCAATTTTAAAGTCTCTAGTCTGTTCCGAGAGAGTAAATCTGGTGTCTGCTCTCTCACGATCTGCTTACAGGCAAACAGACTGTGTGCAGAAGCAATGCCAGTCTGTGTGTCACCAAATTCTGGAAGATATTACAACCATGCTCTTGCTCTCTGGGATGGAAAGGAGATACAGTAAAATGTGGACTGTGACATGTCCTGTGCCTCCAAAGATCACCCATGAGCTCCACTCTGAGACTGCTACTAAGGCAGTACTTCTACCCATCATGACCCACACACATTCAGAACACATTAGAAAACTGTAAAAAATCTTACTTCATCAGGAGTAGCCACAAAATTGATGGCTGTGTAATAACGGTCATCTTCCTGGGACAGGCTAAAAGTGAACTGATAGTCAATAAGAAGAGTATCTATGGGAAGAAAGAAATGCATATTTAAAAATTTGAAAAAGAACAAAATGGAACACATCTCTGGAAATACAGATTGCTTTGTTCATAAATTCAATAAAATCAGGAAGGGACTCACTTATCCCCAGGGTTTTCAAAAGAAACCAACCAAGTCTCTTGGCAGTATTATTTTACTTGAGATACCCATCAAATCTTCCTTGTATCATGATCCCACTTGTGATTTTGGCTCCAATCTTACCTACAAAATATTAACTCAACATCTACATGCTAAGCTTTGTTTAAAGATACAAATTTTAAGTTGATAGTGTAACAGAAACCAGAACTCCATAGAAGAATGGTTGATTCTAGGTCTAGAGTAAGGGATACATTCCTTGATTATTTATTTCAGAGACTCCTTGAGATTTATTCCAGAAAGGAAGAAAGCACTCACAATCTAAGGTGATATAACTTGAAAGAGACCTTACTACTCATAATTGTCGTAATTTAATTTTAAAAAGTCTATAGTATGGCTTGATAACAACAAAAAAACTGATTAAAAATGAGCAAAGGGCCAGGTGTGGTGGCACATGTCTGTAGTCCCAACACTCGAGAGGCTAAGGCAGAAGGACTGCCACGAGTTCAAGGTCAGCCTGGGCTACATAATGAGCTCAAGGTCAGCCTGAACTACACAGCAAGACCCTGTCTCAAAAAACAAAAAACAAAAAAATGAGCAAAGGGTTTTAATGCACATTTCTCCAAAGAAGTTATACAAATAGCTAATAAGCAAATAATCACAAGAAAAGATACTCGATAATACAAAAATATTAATATTAGTACTAATTTTATTAATATTAGCATTGCTCAATTATAGGAATACTAATATTATTCAATCTGCTCACTAGGGAAATGCAAACCAAAACCACAATGAGATACTATCTCATACTCACTAGAATGCTACCATAAAAAAACCCACAGAAAATGACGAGCATTGACAAGGATACAGTAAAACTAAAATACTTGTGTACTGCTGATGAGAATAGAAAATGGTGCAGCTACTACAGAAAAAAGGGTGACAGCTACTCAAATAAAATTAAACTCAGAATTTCTACGTGACCTAGCAACTGCACTTGTGGGTATACTGTCAAAAGAATTGAAAGCAAGTTCTGAAATGGGTATTTGTATATCCATGTTCACAGCAGCATTAGTCACAATAATCAAAAGGTTTAAGTAACCCAAATGTCTTCTAACAGACAAACAGATGAGCAAAATATGTTATGTAGTACAATGGAATATTATTCAGCCATTAAAAGAAGGAAAATTCAGACATATGCTACCACATGGATGAACTTTGAAAACACTACACCAATCACAGCACCACTCACAAAGACACATACCATATGGTCCGCTTAGATGAGACACCCAGAGCAGTGAGATTACAGAAATATAAAACAGAACGGGTACGGTCACCGAGGGTCTGCGGGAGAGGGAAATGAGGAATTCTTGGAAGTTTTTTTTTAACTGTGGTTTTCCCAAGTAATGCAGGAAGGTTCCAGTTTCTCGACATCCTTGCTAAAACTTGATGTTGGCTTTTAACCCCACACACAGATCTCAATGTGCCAGATGACAAATTTCGTTTTGTTTTTTTTTTTTTGGTGCCAGAGTTCTAACTCAGCACTTTGTGCTTGCAAGGCAAGCACTCTAACCACTGAGCTAAATCCCCAGCCCCCAGATGACAAATTTCACTAATGAGTTTTCCACTTCCTTATTTTAGCCTTTAAGAAATGACCAGTTCTCCAGTTTCAGCACTGCATCAAAAGATACTGTCCAAACTGGACACTGTAGCACACACCTATAATCCCCTCACTCTGGGAGGCTGAGACAGGAGAATCTCAAAGTTTGAACCCATCCTGGACAACTTAGCAAGACCCTGGCTGAAAACAGAAAGAGACAGACAGAGAGAGAGAGAGAGAGAGAGAGAGAGAGAGAGAGAGAGAGAGAGGCAGGGAGGGTGGGTTGGGAATGTAACTCAGTATGAAGGCCTTGGCTTCGATTTCCAGTACGGCAAGAAAAGAAAAAAAGATACTGTCCACAAGTATCTGAAATGGCTATTGAAACACTCCATCCTTTTTCTATCTGGTGAGAACAGGTTATTCTGCATGTGTTTAACCAAGGAAGACTTCTTACAACAGCTTGAATGCAGACGCAGACCAGGTTACAGCTGTCTTCTATTAGGCTATGGTATTCATTTTGATTCTAGTCATTCTAGGCAATTTGATTCTAAGTGACTCTAGTCATATCTCACTGTGGTTTTAATATACCTATCCCAAATGCTTAATGATGCTGTGTATTTTTTTAAAGTGCTTATTAGCCACTCATGTATCTTCTACAGTGAAATTTCAAGTCGTTGCCTGTTTTTAAATGGAATTATCTTTTTATTCAGTTCTAAGACCTTTTTTTTTATAAATTCTAGGTTCAAGCTCTTTATCAAATGTATGATTTGCAAATATTTTTCTTTAGACTTTGGCTTGGGTTTTTTTGGGGGTTTTTTTTTTTGGTACCGGGGATTGAACTCATTGGCTTGGTTTTTTTTGATAGTTTTTTTAAATATAAGTTTTAAATTTTCATAAAGTATCTTTGGTCAACTTTGTTGTTCATGAATTATGTTTTGTAAATCATCTTACCATCTAAGAACTCTTTTCTCTTGCCAACATCAAGGAGTTTTACAACTGTCACGTTCACAGATTTCAGGTGGACACAAATTTTGAAAAGACAGATGCAATGCTATCAGCCTAGTATGGCAGTTATAGAATTGGCTATGCCAAACATTAATTGCTTCTTCTCTGGTTCCATAAACTGGCCTACCATGTGGATTCTCACACAGGGAGAAAATGCACTTACGCATAAGACCTAGTCACATTCCCAGATTCACCTTTCACTGCAAGATAATTATTTGATATTTTATTTTATATTATTTGTTCCTAAAGAGGTGGTTAACACAAATCAGCTCCAAAGAAAATGATGACACTTCATCTATATTTTAACAATTCTGTTTTTTATCTATATCCTGAAATATGAAATAACAGCCTCAATCAGGTAATGATAAAAGAAGAACTTAAGGCAAGCTAGGGATTCATGTCTGTGCATCGTCCCCTCCTATCTGCTATGGACACACTAACATAAAACCCAACCACAAGTAAACCCGCTTAAAGTAGTTGAGGACACTTCCACGGTTGCTGCTATATTCCTCTAGCACTTACCGTCTTCAAACAATGTTAAAGAAAAAGGAGTTTTGAGAAACCACCCTGCTTCTAGAAAGAATTACAAAAACACTTACAATAACATGTTCCTTTGAGAGGATTTCCCTGGTATCGATTTTCTACCTCACATCTAGAAGAAGAAAAATGGAATTATTTTCTCTTTAAAATCAAATCTAACAAGATATGTCATGTACAGGTACAAATCCCCTATGATGAATGTTATCACTATGTACATCTAAAATGTACCATTAAAATAAAATTAAATTAAATTTAAAAATCTACATTCATTTTAAAATCAGAGAGACCGATATAAACTACAAATAGTTCTGAGTTATGATAATTACATTCTTCACTACTATTCATATCAGATGGACTAAGGGGAGTTTGCATGAATTTTCATGTTGATTTCCCAGCAGTTCACACCACCAACTATATAAAACAACAGATAAGTAGCAAAGCACATGAGATAAATCCAAATGTAATAAATCCAGACCCTATATATTATAATTAAAAACATACTTTGACTTTTGTGTGGACTACATACTCTAAAAGTGCAGTCAAAACATTTTTCAATTATTTATTTTTCACTTCTTTCCTGTTCTCCTTCAGTAAACTGATCCTGTTCTTTATAAACACAAGCAAGAGAAACCTAAATACTAAGAATCACCCTAAAAACAAAAACCCTTCAACAAGTGTTCCCCAGTCTGAAGAAATACTAAGTTCTATTAAAAAGAATTATTAATTCTCCATAGGTATCATCTAAAAAGAATTATTAATCTTCCCACAGATATCATCCTCAAACATCAGCAAACCCAACTTTCCACTTCACGAAGCTGCTCAGGCAAGCACGACAGCTCTGAAGTACAAGGAAGTCAGCTGGGGACTCTACCCTTCCACCCGGGACGTCTGCCCTGCTGCTCTCTACAGTGTCCTCAAGACCTGAAAGTGTTTCACAGGACGCCGCCTCATGTCTTTGCAGTATCCCTAACAGAGGACAACAGTGACTAACTTTACTGTGTCACATTTTTCTACCTTAAGGAACCTGGGTCAAAAGTTAAAATTTAATCTTTGATTAGACTTTTCTTCACAAAATGGCTTTAGGGCAGCATGACACTAGTAACCATATATACTGGTATAGTACAAAGCGTGGACAGACCAATTCCCTCCTGAATAATCCTGTCAATGTCTCAATCACAGATGGCAGTATTACCAACGTGCTTTAATAAAAACAGCTTACCAATGATGTATCTGCTTGTCTTAGTTCAATGTTTTCACACTGAACAGTTCTCTCTCAAGTCTCAAGAGAATGAGTAAGCAAGCTGTGATGCATGTGTTTCATGAAGTTTTTCAGTGAGGCAGACAGGTACATGCTAATTAGGGGACAATCTTATTGTTACTCACTACTATTAAAAACAATCCCTCCTACCGACAGATTTGCTTCCCCTCCCGCTCAGGGGAGACGGCTAGATCTGAAGCCCCAAGTCTGTCTGATGCTGAGTCTACATCCTCATGAACGGGGGCTCCCAATCCTCCCCAAAGAGATGTCAGACAACCGCACCACGGAAGGTGCCAGGGCAGGGAGGGATGTGTGAAAGGCATAAAGATCATCTCCACTATCAGACAACCAAAAGGTCTAATAAACACTCTTGCTGGACCACCATCTCTTCTGACTCTATTCTTCCGGAAAGAGTAGATTCCCCACATGACAAAAACTGCATAGCTGCTGAAATTAGAGTGACTAATGCAAATCAGCAAGCCAGGAAATTTCAGTATCACTCAAACATTAAAAAAAAAGTGAGCTAAAGACCCATTAAAGAATTGATAAGGACCACTGAAGTTTGGGGGCTGACCTGTCTGAAGGAGACAGGGGAAAATTTCAAACTAATCAGTCTGAGGACCCTGCAGAGCCCATGGCAACAGGCACAGGGAAAGGGTGGCTCTTAGGTCCAAGCAGCTTCCCAGCCCCAGGCCTCCCTGGTGGCACGGAGTGTGGTACTCACAGCTGGCACTCGTCCCCCTTGACGCCCTTGGTGGTGCAGAAGCACTTGCCTGTGTTGGTATTGCACAGTGAAGCGTGCCCGTTGCACTTGCATGCTGGGAGGAGGAAAAGGGACATAGGTCACAACTGGCTTGAGAGACTATTACTGTTCAAGACTTTCCCCAAAACAAGTAACTGTCTCTATTGGGTTTGTTAGGAAAGACATGCTAAAACAAGAGCAATTAGTGGATATGAGTCACAATTTTTCAACTAATAATGTAAAGGCAACATCATTAAAGAAACCAAAGTCAAAGGACAGGAGGAAAGAGAAAGCTGGTTCCCACTGCTGCCGGAAGCAATCACTCTTGATCTTTTTGACAGGTTCTGTTTTTCAGTATCATGATTCATTTGTTCAGTAAGTATGTACGAAGCATCTTCAGTGTGCCAGGTGCGGGCTCCCTGTCCTCGTGGGGACACTCTGGGTGGCAACTGCCCTGTGCTTCAGGCAAGGGGCCTTCTCCAAGGCCACATTTTGGATGACACTACACTTAGAACTGGGAAAGACTCCCATAGCAGGGTGACCACTTCAAGGCTATTCAGCACTCACCACCCTCACTTTGCCTTTGCCTTTGCGTTTACGGAAAACAACTCTTCCCATCTCCTTCCTACTCAGTGCCTCTACCTGTCTTCAGCCATCACACATGGATGAGCTATGGTACATTTGACTCCAGTCAAAATAAATGAAGGTCTTTGTCCTCAATACCTTTTCACTTTACACTGTTTCCTGATAATAAATTAGTCATTATGCTGGAGAAAAGTATAATTTTGGCGGGGTGGGGGTGCTGGGGATTGAATTCAGGGCTTTGTGCTTGCTAGGCAAGTGCTCTGCTGCTTAAGCTAAATCCCCAACCCCAGAAAAGTGTAATTTTAAAATAAATCCTGAGAACAAACAAGAATCACTCCAAGAAACCTATAAAATGGAACAGTGCAGAGATTAGCAGCACACAGAAATCCAAGTCAGAAATGTGTGTTCTACTGCTGTTCTGTTGTGTGTGGAGGTGGGGGCAGCGTCTCAGTGAAAAGCAGAGGCCTGCATTTAAGTACAGTGTCCTTCGCTTAACTCTTCTGTAACTCTAGCCTGCTACTTAACCTTTCTGAGTCTTTATGTCCCTGTCTATATGATGCAGATAATAAAATTTCCTACCTCAGGGGGCTGTTGTGAGGATTAAAGGAAATAATACATGTATAACACTTAAAAAACAGCAAGCGTTCGATAGGGGGCCCAAGAGACCAAAGGAGAAGGGGGAAATAAAGATTTAGTATACACAATGGAATACTACTTGGTTATAAAGAAAGATAAATTCAAAATATTTGTAGGAAAACAGAGATACCTGGAAAATTTGTTAAGTGAAATAAATCAGACACACAAGTTTAAATACCACATGGTATCTCTCATTTGAGTAAGGCAAAGTGTAAATAAAGAGCAAAATAAAGGTTCAATAGAAGAAAACAGGGAGACAGAACCTTTGGAAATGGGAAGGGGCCCAAGAGATCGGGGGCAAGGGGAAGTGGCGACAGGAAAGGGAAATACAAGATTTAAAATGTGCTGTGTACATGTACCAAATACCCATAGTAAATGTAAGCATTATATGTCATAAATATGAACTAAAAATAACGTTAACAATAATAAATGAAAATGGAGAAAGGGGATCTAGAGACAGAGGGAGGGAGGTGGAGATGTGAAAGGGAATAAAAAAGAATCAAGATTTGTTATACACATGCTCCTACTCCCTAAGATGAACGTGAACTCCACATATTGCAAACATGTATTAACAAAATAAAAATTTAAAAAACAGAAACAAAACAAAACAAAAATAACCCAAGCATTCAAACTGGGCATGTTGGCACACGCCTGTAATCTCAGCACTCGGCAGGCTGAGGCAGGAGGATCCCTGTGAGTTCAAGGCCAGCCTGGGCTACACAGTGAGTTCAAAACCAGCCTGAACTACATAGTGTGACCCTGTCTAAAAAAACAAAATGAAACAAAACTTTAGAAAACCACCAAAACTAAACAAAACCCAGCATTCAATTCCACATGGCCATTGTCATACTGTCTTTTCCTAAGGACGACATAAGTATAAGAGGAAAACGTTAAAGACTTGATACCACAAGGCATTTTAAAAACTATGCTTTCTATTTGTAGATTAGGACTCTGAGAAAGAACTCAAGTTCTAAGTGCTAGACAACTGTACTAAGGCTCCAGGATATCACAAAGGAAAATGTGATCTTTCTAGATGGCAGTTACAGGTATGGAGGTGGTCAGCTGGAGACACGGCGAGGCCAGTAATCAAGGCCAACACACACTGGATGTGGTTCCTGGGTTGGCCACATCTCACTGTAAGAACCTGGGCAGGTTATGTGACCTTGAGAATAAAAGTGCTCCAGTCTGTTAGCACAATTTTCCTTGTACACATTTACTGCTCAGTAATATTAGGTGTTCTGATTACTATCTAATGTTTGAAGTGAGTGTGAAGATATTTTTGTTGAATACCTTTTAATCTGAGCAGGATTCTATATTTAAGAGTAGTACGAAATGGCATCAGAAGGGTAATAATTATTGCTCACATTTTCTGAGTGTTGACTGTGCATAATACGCTGTTCTGGCTGCTTTAATCTCAACGACCACCCTACAATCCCCGTTTCATAGACAAGAAAACCGAACCCACAGAGATGAAGGGGTATGCAGCTAGGATGCCATCACTGTCCTGCTCAGATGGTGAAGGAGCATGTTAGGGAGTCTGGAGGTAGGATCTGAGGAGTAGGTAGAGGTACCCTTTGTTATTTATTTTTCCTACTCAGAACCTGAGGGATCTTTCAACTAGAGGGGTCACATTTGTCAGCTGGAAACTAGAACAAATAAAGCAAATTATTCATTGGTGACATTTGTCATTTTAAAAAACATAACAGGTTCCAACAATAAAATATCCTAGAGATTGCAGACTTCTATCTGATATGAATGAGGGTTATTTAAATCTTTAAAATACACTAGAAATACTGAGAAGTGCAGTTCCTGGTTAAAAACCTGTACTATTTTTCAGGCCTGGCAACCTCAGGGACAGCTGCACTCTCTACCGCAGACTCGGTCAAGGCCTGCCCCACTCCCCAGTCAGTCCCATCTGCTCTTGCGTGTTTTCACCTCAGGCCTAGCAGAGGGCTTCAGAGCCCCTGCTGCAGCCTCTTTAGGGGAGAGGAGGAGAAACCCTAAAGATACTTCTTCCTTCACTCTGATTCATTCCTACCTCTTCCCTCTCTTCCTCCCCACAACCTCAGAGTCCACAATGCTGCTGACAAGCTCCCTCCACAGTGAGGCGACATCCTCCTATCAGTGCATCCTCCCATCCACCCTGACCCCCGGCTGGAGTGGGCTGGAGTGCCACTCCACAGGGAGTCAGCACTTCCTCTGGTGGGGGGGCCCTTGGTTATAATACTGTTGACTGTAATTAAAGCCTTAGCTCTTTCATGGCCGGCTTTTTACTTTAACACGCTAGTCTGAGGCCCAACAGCTCAGCTCTCTCTTCTAGCTCTGCTCAGTTCCTGACAAGTATGACTTAAGAAATACAGCATCTAAACCAAATGGCTTCTCCCTCAAGATATTCAGGTCCAAGGGAAGCACTGCTCCCACCCCATCTCCTGACCAATGTAACTTACGCTGGCATTTGCCTCCGTTGGTGGGGTCTCCATAGTAGCCAGATATGCAGGTCTCACAGTGCTTGCCGGTGGTCAGGTTCTCACATTTCTCACAGATACTCTGGTTGATACACTTGCTGTGGCCGTTGCACTGGCAAGCTGAAAGGGAAAGAATTTCAAGAGGCCTCTCCCATGGCAGAGCTGGGTGGGGCAAGTTTGACAACATTTATTTGCATCTCTGAGTTCCTTACTGCCTCTAAATATAAAATCAGCAAAACTAGCTGGTATGGTGGCATGTGCCTACAGCCTCAGGTACTTAGCAGTTCAAAGCCTGGTGGGGTAACACCTAGCAAGACTTAGGCTCAAGTCAGGAGTGGTGGCGCACACCTGGAATCCCAGCACTTGAGATGAGGCAGGAGGATTGCCGTGAGTTCAAGGCCAGCCTGGACTACATAGCAAGATGCTGTCTCAATGCAACAAAATCCAAAAGACAGGCTCAGAATAAAAACAAACAAAACCTGGATCGCTAAAAACTAGTTTGGGAAATAAAGTGAAAATATCAAAAATGAAAATAGTTGTTCGCTGTAAAGAATAACAGGCTCATGCTAGTGTATCTGAAAAATACAAGCAGTGGGAAAGTCACACATACAATGCTATTACAGAGAATACTGCTCACATTTGAAATCTTTCCTTCCATTATTCTTCTATACTGTTTTACAGTTTTGTTCATATTAATATTCAATTTTGATATTTTAACTTAGATCAAAATTATTTTAAATTATTTTACTTATCATAAATAAAACTTTAAATAGCAAAATGACTTCCATGAATCATAACAGTTATTTAATCATTCCCTTACATTCTAATATTTACTTTGCTTTGAATTTTTCATTATAGAAAAATTCTTTATATATAAACATTTCCAGGGTAAAATTACTAAGGCTCCTGTGGCATATAGGATTTCACAGCAAGAAAGCATATGAAGCCCGGACCTCTCGGGATTTCTCAGGACAGCTGTGCAGGATGTACACTGCAGAACTGAACAACCTGCACTACTGTGAGCAGAATCTCTTGACCATGTAGATGTGTCTTAGTTGATCAACATGATGCAGTTTCTCACCATCCTGGCAAATTTTCATAACCTTGCATGTGTTTTTTACTTACCTATTAGCCAGCCATCCCTGTAGGTATTTGAATTGTGTACACACACGTACACACACACACACGCACGCACTTTTTTTTTAATATAACCATAAAACTTAAAAAGACTGCATCTGTTATGTTTGCCCCTAAATGATTTAAGGTATGCAGAGTACACATTTTGTTCCTGTGAAGAGGAGTAAGGGCAAAGCATGTTACACATACAAAATGAAATGCCTAAAATGATTTACCCCTCCAAAAAAAAATCTCTATTTTTGTTCAAGATAAAAAGATTGAGAAAATGCTTCTCTCTTTCCCTTCAAAATCTCACTGTCAGGATTAGGGATTTAGTTTAGTGAGCACAAAACTCTGAGTTCAATCCCCAGCACCCAAGGGAAAAAAGAAAAAAGAAAGAAAGTCCAAGGCTTGGATGGCTTGCACTGGTAAATTCTATCAAAATTTAAAGATGAATTAATGACAATTAAGTAATTCTTCTAGTGAACAGTAGAGGAAGGAATGAGCCCCAATTCACTCTACAAGGCCAGTACTATACCAATACTGCACACAGCCTGTCGTAAGAAAACTACAAATCCACATACCTTATGAATACAGACACAAAAATCCCCAACCAGCAAACTGAAATCTAACACACACTAAAATCTAGCACATCATAGCTAAATGGGCTTTGTCCCAGGAATGCAAGTCTGATTGAACATCCTTAAATTAGTTAATGTAATACAAAGTATTAACAGAAAAAGAACAAAGTCAAATGATCATCTCAATAAACACAGGAAAAGCATTTGACAAAATCCAACACTCACTCATGATAAGAACCTTCAAAAAACTCGGACC
This sequence comes from Hystrix cristata, assembly GCA_004026905.1. Classification (NCBI taxonomy): domain Eukaryota; kingdom Metazoa; phylum Chordata; class Mammalia; order Rodentia; family Hystricidae; genus Hystrix; species Hystrix cristata. The sequence goes on from PVJO010001140.1 coordinate 163,479, forward strand.
AGAAGGAAACATTCTCAACCTGATAAAGGGCATGAATGAAATACCTAAATTAATACCATATTTAATGAAGAAAAATTGAATTTTCTCCCCTAAGAAAAGGAATAAGATAATGATGCCCACTCTTAACCACTTTATGCAACATTATGCTGGAGTATTCTGCCAGGGCATTTAGTTTCCCAAAAAGAAAAAGTTGTTCAGTTTGGAAAGAAGAATGTTTAACTGTCTTTAGCACCAGATAGCATGCAGAGGATCCTAAGAAATTCACTAAGCCGGGCATGGTGGCGCATGCCTGTTATCTCAGCACTTGGGAGGCATAGGCAGGAGGATTGCTGCCAGTTCGAGGCCAGCCTGGGCTACATAGTGAGTTCAAGCCCAGTCTAAACTACATAGCAAGACCCTGTCTCCAAGGAAAAAAAAAAAAGAAATTCACTAAAACAAAACAAAACAAAAAAACACTAGTAGAATAGCAGTTCAGCAAGGTCGCATGATACCAGATCCATATGAAAAAAAATCAACTGTATCTCTGCATATGAGCAATGAACAGTTAGAAAATCAAGTCACTATCCCACTAACAATAATATGAAGAATAAAATATTTTATATAAAAATGTAACAACATAAATACATGACATGTACACTAAAAACTACAAACTACTGCTGAGAGAAAAAGTAAAGAAATAGGGGCTGGGAATGTAGCTCAGTGGTAGAGCTCCTGCCTACCATGTTCAAGGTCCTGGGTTCAATTCCCAGAAAAACACACACACACACACACACACACACACACACACACACACAGAGAGAAATAAAGAGTAAATATTCTAGGTAATATGGACAACAAGGTTTAATACTGTTAAGATGGCAATACACTCTAAATTGGTCAACAGAGTCAATGTAATCCCTAGCTAATCGGCTGGCTTTGGATGTTATTGTTTTTGCAGAAATTGACAAGTATATCCTAAAATTCACATGGAAATGCAAGGAACTTAGAATAACTATAAAAATCTTGAAGAGCAAGAACAAAGTTGGAGGAATCAGACTTGCAATTTCAAACTTACTGCAGAGTTTCAATAATAGAAATAGTGTGATGCTGGCATTAAGGACTGACACAAGTCCAAGAGCTAGACCTGAGGGCCTGGGCGCAAGCTCTTACACATACAGTCAACTGATTTTCAAAAAATGTGCCAAGAAAATTCAGTGATTAAAAAAAGCCTTTTAAAAAATGGTACATGGACCATATCCAGATGCACAAGAGTTCACAATGACAAGTCATGGCTTCTCTTGAGAATTTGTGTATAATATATTAAATTTATATAAAGATGAAGTTTTATGTATGATTATGTATATGAAAGATGAGACTTAGCTCTGTCTTTGCAATCTTGTTAGTGGACTGCCCGTGATGTCCAACATAGTCTACTTTAATGTTTATTTAATAACAAAACTGTTTTTTTTTTCTTTTCTACATTTATGAAGAGAAATTTTTGGGCAGGCAGGAGATTTTATTTTTAATTTTTTTCTAACAATTCCCTTGATATATTTTTAAGTAAAAAGCAAACTGCAGGTACTAGGGATTTAGCTCAGTGGTTAGAGTGCTTGCCTCACAAGCACAAGGCCCTGAATTCGATCCTCAGCACCACCACCAAAAAAATGAAAGAAAAGAAAGAAAGAAAGAGAGAGAGAAAGAAAGAAAGAAAAAGATAGATAGATAGATTGGGGGGTGAGCATGGTGGCGAATGCCTGTAATCCCAGTACTTAGGAGGGTGAGGCAGGAGGATTGCTCAGAGTTTGAGGCCTACCTGGGATACACAGTGAGTTCAAGGCCAGCCTGAACTACACAAGGAGATCTTGTCTCAAAAAAACAGAAAACAAACAAACAAACAAAAAAAGACTGGGCCAGGGGTGGTGGCACATGCCTGTAAATGTCAGCACTTGGGAGACTGAGGCAGGAGGATCACTGTGAGTGTGAAGCCAGCCTGGGTTACAATAGTAAGTTCAGGGCCAGCCTGAACTACACAGTGAGACCCTGTCTCAAAAAAAAAAAAAAAAAAAAGATTGGTATGTTTAGAGGCATCTGTTAAGTGTTTACGAAAACTGGAGATAAGGGGAATTTCTGATTTTGTTTTATAAACACTTGTAAGTTTTAAAGTAAAGAACACGTATTATTTTGCAATAAAATAAAAACCACTCATTTGGAGTTCTCAGTATTTTCATTAATTGACATTTAAAATACTTTTCACATGAAACTAAACCTCCTACTAAAATGACCTGCTACTTATTCTTTTCTTAAAGGAAATCCATATAAACTATGTAGCTTCTGTGGTTTTACTCTTTATAAGCAGGTAACAAAAGACCCACATTTGGTCTGAGGCATCTTACCTGGACAGTGAATGAAAGACCAGTTGTATCTGCCGTCCTCCAGACACATGCTGGAATTCAACAGGGGCTGCGGGTAGGCAATTCCCGTGGAGGCCTGAGAAGGCATCTTCACTGGTCCTTTATAGGAGCCCTCCATACACTTTCCTTTCCCAGTATTGCTGGGATCAGTACACCAGCCACAGCCTGGCTGCTCCAAGCAATGACTGCATGTACAGTAGCCAGAACAATTTTCAGCTACAAAAAAACACAAGCTACAATTCACTATCAATGGGGGAGATGTGAATTCACTATATTTAAATTACCTTTCCTTTAACAGACTATATAACTTCTTTGAGTCAAAATTACTATTTTTACAGTGACCATTTAAATGAGACAACTAATTTTTTTTTTTTTTTTTGTGCTGGGGATCGAACTCAGAACCTTTCTAACCACTGAGCTAAATCCCTAGCCGAGACAACTAATTTTAAAGAACCCAACAAATGTTTTGGCCGATACATAATAGGGTCCCCCTCCCCTCCTCTTTCAGTCCCAGGATGCTGAAGGCAGAGGGACCTCAGGGAGTTTCTACTGAAAAGCACTTACTTTACAAACTAAGAGAGTCAGACTGGAGCTATTGCATGGAGTGAACAATACAACCCTCTGTACTCTGTGGTCTGTCCTAGGTCTATTTATTTTCATGTGACATTGTGCCTCATTGTGTATGCACATTCTCATCAGGCGGGACTAGCTTAAAAGCCTCTGGAGAGACGGGCTGAAGGTGGAATCTGACTTTTTCAAATCCACAGAACATCCCAAGGTGAAAGCACTGCAGGCACTGTAGCCCCACACAGGGCACTCTCTTTTCCACTTACGGGGACAGCTGCTCATCGTATACCACTCCATACACTGGCCGAAAGGGAAGGAGGCCACATAGGCATTGGAGTCCACACACTGCTTCATGTTGCTGCACCACATGCACTCGGAGCTGCTGCTGGTGCACTCCCCACACGCTGTCCGCAAGGCACATGGTGTCCGGCATTGCTTGGCACTGTGATTTGCTGAGGATCAAACCCAAGAGGGACATTCAAATCACCTACCATGCCAACTAAGGTCAGAGTTTTCAAATGGAGATTGTAATCCATCAGCTTATCATGAAATCAATTCAGGTGCTAAAGTATATGAAGAAGAAAACAGAAAACTTCAGAGTCCTCAAGGACTCTTTAGCCAAGTATACTTAGATACTTGGGGAAAAAAAGACGTGCTCAAAATCATTAAGAACAAAGATGGGGGAACAAGAGAATCTTTCCACAAAAGGAGGGCCCTAAGCCCCTTTGAATATAGGAAATCTAGGATGAACTTCAGAGGTTTTACAACCTACCTGAATTTGTAAAACCCTGTGGGTAATTTTAGGGGTAGGAAACCATAGAATACGTTAAATTTATATAGGCACTTAGGATTCAAACAGGCATCCCTACTACAGTTTAAAAATCATGTTTCAAGGTGACTCCTGCAATGTTTGGAATTCTCTTCTACACTTCCTGTATTTAACTTCCTAAAATTGGCCGCGATGTAAGTGGGGTCCAGCCTTCCAAAATAACCCACAAATTCCCCCTATTGCTTGTGGATTCCATGCAGGAAGAAGAAACTGGTCTTGTGCTTGTCTGCAGGCTACAAAGGCTGCCTCTAGTCCTTTGTGGAGCCTAAATTTAGCCCCGAGAGAGAAGCAAACCTGAGAAGCCACTCAAAGCATTTGGTCATTCAGTCTATGCTACAGCCTGGGCATCGTTCTGCCTGGCTTCTGACTTTGGTCAGAATTGCTCTCAGTTTCTCCCCACTGACACTAGCTTTCTGAATACTGTCCCTGCAGTGATTTGCTTACTTTTTTTGTTCTTTCTTCCATAGCATTTCTCTGCCAATGCCAAGAAATTTGCCTTTCAGAACAATTCTCAATACTTTTGATGGTCAACAAACCAATCCATTTCAATGTTAATTAGGACATTAGGCTCTTTGATGAATGTTAGTTATTTTTTGTTTCATTATGACTCAAACTAGTCAGACACAGACTATTTCTTTTAAATTTCTAAATTATGTTTGAAATAGCTTGAAATCAATACTCCGTTTCCATGATTATTTCAAGCACATCAATACTTAATTATGCCCCATACACTTTCTCCCTCACTAAACTTCCTGGAATACCTAATTCACCCGTGTCCTTACCAGGCCTTTCGCAGACGCTGCCATTGAGTGGATTGATGCAGGTTGCAGCCTTCAGTCCCCGAGTACTGGGTTCTGCCAAGATGCCACAGAAGCCAGCATCACTGGGCTCAGATGGCATCCACTGCAGTAGGCTATTTGCAAATGGAGACATGTCTTCCCAGCACCAGTAGGACACGTTAATCTTCCGAAGGCCAACCCACGGGGTTAAGGTGAGCTTGGACTACAGGCAAAACAGACACAACTATAAAAACAACCAATGCTTCGATCAAAACAGGCTTATAGATAAAAGGCAGTAAGTTAGGTGATATTCCACAGATACAGGAAAACCCCCTGCTCCCCAAACTTACCCATGGTGGTTTAGGATAGATCATCACTTCAATATGGCCACTTTACAAAGGACAGAAATACAGCTCAGAGAAGATAATGTAACAAAATGTACACAAAGAGCCAACAGCAAAGGAATAATGAGGTTCTAAAAATTCTACATCCTATGACAATGCCAAAGAAAGGGCCCCCCCCAACTTGGTTTAAAAGCCCATTCACACATGAAATTATTTTATCAATACTTATGAAATAATGTAGATGCCTATCTTCAAATCATTACCCAAGCCCGTCTGAGACCATGGACAGTTCAGATGACTTAAGTCTCATCTTTAGCTATAAGGTACTGCTTAGCACCTAAATTTCCTTTCCCAGACTTACTGAGGTATAATAAAAAACAACTGCTATTTAGGTGTATATGATTTTTTGATATACATGTACATTGTGAAATGATTCCAATCATCTCACATATTTATTATTGTGTGCATGGATGTGGTGAAAACATCTAAAATCTACTTTCTTAGCAAATTTCAAATATACAATACAGTATTATTAACTATAATCTCCACACTGTAATTAGATTTTAGAACTTATTCATCTTGTATAACTAAAACTTCATACACTTTGACCCAGATCTCCCCATTCCTCTCCTATCCCTCAACCCCCCGACAACCACCATTCTACTCTCTGCTTCTATATGTTAAGACTTTTTTCAGATCCTACACACAAGCAAGGTCATGTAGTATTTGTCTTTTGTTCATTGCTTATATCATTAGGTGAAACATCCTCCAGGTTCATCCGTCTTGTTGCAAATGACAGGCTTTCCTTCTACACTGAAAAATATCCCATTCTATCTATCTACGCACGACATTGTCTTTCTCTATTCATTCAACATGTCACTAAATTTCATACAGAATAACAGAGCAGTGAACCTCTGGCATAGTCTCTGTCTCCTACTCTCCTGAATTTCTTCGTTGTAATTTTAAAAACATTTAAAAAAATCAAAGTATGAAGTTTAGCCCAGAAATGAAAGATATTTCTAATTTGGGTGGTTAAAAAAAAACTAAATGTACAATGCCCTTCCATTTTTGAAAGGGAAAATTATACATGCCTCTTAAAAGACCTAAAAGAACAGAAACACATTCCATAGGTGGTTTTCATTACAATGATGAGTAAGATTTATTTTCTTATATTTATTATAGTATTTTCTACATTTCCTTTGAAATATGTATTATACTTAAAAGAAAGATAATTAAAATTAATACTTTTTTAAAAACTCTTCAATAATTTCTTTTTGCTCTCATGATAAAATTCAAAGCCATTAGCACTGTGGACAGCAACTCTCAGGACTTGGTCTCTTCTTGAAGCCCAGTTATGGCAATTCCTTCCCATCCACCCTGTAGCCAGCCACACGCATACACCTGCAGCTCACTCAGTGAGCCACTTCCCATCTCTCCATCTTGCATGCAGGGTAATATTATAGAGGACGCCTGGCCCTCTTTTCCTTTCCAACTCACTTCTTCCCGCCTTCAGGGTTATCTCTTCCCAGCTCCAACAGCCATCCCCCTCTGCCCATAAGGCCAGGCTGGGTGCCCTTTCTAGTTTTTCAATGTAAACCTGGGCTCTACAGACAGCCACATCTACTGTTAAAGCTGTGGAAGCACATTATACTTTAGTTGACTCAACTGTTAGTCTTCCGACAAGACTGAGTTTCTACTCTACAAAGGTGCCACAAGAGACTAGACTACCCAGAACCTATTACAGTCAGGAAATCTTAAGGGGACAGAGACCAGAGGTATACCTGTGGCCAGCTAGGGTAGTTGAAACTTTCTAGCCAGGTACCCTTCAGAAAAGTAAGCTTGAGTCACTGTGAGCCTGCCATTCATTTCCTGAGGGAGTGAATTACCATGAGTAAGGTCAGCTGATGGCCAAGGACAGAACGCTAGGAGGGCCCATGTTTGGGGGTGAGAAGGAGAAACAACACAGTCTCTAATGGAGATTATGAAACTTGAAAAAGCTACCAAAATATCATAAAATACTAAATGCAGCCCAGGTATCCCCTGAGGCATGCACACTAAGAATATACTAATGATATCTGAGTATCCACAGCATATCAAAGTTGCACTGGGAAAAAGGAAAGAACTCAAATATAGGGTACCTCCTAGCAGTTTCAGCATGGCCCTTTGCACGATACGCAGAGGCTGCATGCAGCCAGGACCCAGGCCACACTTCTGCCTAGTCACATGAGTACGGCTCCACCCAAGGAAGTATTACGTCCACCCCTCCCTGCTTGACAAGATCATTTCCCCCAAATTTCTCTGCCACGGCCTACACTACTAGAATAGCTTTGTTACATAAATACCCACTTAACTAAAGGTAGAATCACAGTTCTTGGACTTCGAACTAAAAATGACAAAATGTGATTATCAACTTATCAACTACAAGTTACCCAAGAGCTCCAGAGTGGGAGGTGGCTGTGGGAGCAGAAAGAGAACACAAGCCTTTCCAAGCTCAGAAATCTTTGACAAAAAGGTGCCCTATTTTTGGGGGGTAGCCAGCTCTAAGAAAGACCCAAATGCATTTCCTACTGGTGATCATATATATATGTACTTAAATCTAAGGGATGCAAGTGGCTTAATCTAATGTAGCTAATTAGCTGTGAACACTTTCTCTACCCCCAGCAGAATCTAGAAATAAAATGGGTATGAAATCATCTGCTGAAGTCACCAGAGTCTGTGCATATATACATACATGTAACTATTCATCCTATAGATTATTCATGTGTCCTATAATAGGACTATCAAAAATATTAAAAATCTTAAGATAAGAAAAAAAGCAGTAAAGGAATACTAAAAGTATTAGCATTTCTCCTCTGGTCAAGCGAGTCATATGCGCCCTCAGCCTTCCACATATGAGCTGCCATTGGGCCCTCAGCAGAAAGGCAGGCACTAGAAACTGATGTCCTGAGGATGTTGACTCACCATGCTCTGTGAAGACTGCATCATTCGCAGCTGCTTTAGGACAAATTCCACCTTCTTCTGGGTTGTGAGAGACGCCAAAAAGGCATTGTGATTTCTACAGGACAATTTAGCATTGTCATAATTCTCCTTGGCAGTAGTGATTTTCAAACATGAGTTTCCAACCAAATGCCAGCCCATGCCACAAATGTTTTCTTTTGCAAAGCAGGGAGAAGAAAAAAAAAGTTTTAAGCATCACGAAACTACTATATTACTAGTATAAATTACTGAACAGATAAATGGCCCTTGTGATTTGAATTCCAGGTGCTTCATTAGGATGTGGTAAGGGCATAAGACACACTTCTAACTTCCGAGTACAGGGCTGGAATTGTGGACCCACATACAAGGTGCCCCTACAAGGCTTACCAGGCAGGGCGATACACTCCTGATTCCGGGGCTCCCACTGGCAGTTCTGATCCAGGGCACAGCTCCTGCAACTGGTCTTCTTGTTACAGTAGTACATCGGGTTATCCTTGGGGCAGTTCTCATACTTGAAAATGGAGATCTAGAACACAGAAGACAAAAGCTTTTGTCTTATAATCACAAAGAGATCTCATGGTGAAGACCAACAGGATACTAAAGACAACAAAATCTAATTGAAGAACAAATAGCAAATACCAAAGAGATAACTACATAAATCAGTTGCAGATGAAGCAGCACTGAGGCAGAAATACTGTAGTGGAACGTTCTGTTCAAGGACATGCCTTTACCTGGCAAGGAAGTAGCCCATTCTTTCAAAAATGCCATGCCCCACCTCCTCATCTATAAAATAGGAATGCTAAACTTGTTGCTTTTTGAATGACCCTCTAACAATCCAAAAGTTTTCTATTTTACAAACTTCATTAAATCGACCAAAAACAGTCTTATTACTATCAGAAACCTAGGTGTGATAACATAGGCCTATAATCTCAGCTATCTGGGAATGAGGCAGAAGGGTTGCAAATCTGAGGTTGGCTTGAGCAACTTAGCAAGACCCTGTCTCAAAATAAAACCAAAATAACTAGAGGTGTGGTATAGTGCCTGCCTAGCATGTATGAAGCTCTGGGTTTAATTTCTAACACCGCAAAAAATTTTAAAGCTAGATCGACAAATAAACAAAAAACTGTATATATGTGGTCATCTGATCTTCTTCCATCATTTATTACGACCTAACTTTTAAAAATTACATATAGTGAGGAGATTTAGCTCAGTGGTTAGAGTATTTGCCTAGCAAGTGCAAGGGCCTGAGTTCAAAACCTGACACACACACAAAAAAAATTATATATAGTGTACACTGAAGTTCTGCTGAGCCAAGATACAAATAGGACAAGGATATTTTGCAAAGCCTATCATCTCTACAATTCAACGTGGGCCACTAAACACCTGACTCAAATCCTGCCTTTCTCCCAAAACCTTACACAGGTGGAATGAGCTCACCACTGCAAGCCTCACAGCAAGCAGCTGGTACTTAGCCCCAGCCATGCCCAGGGCCAACAGTCCTTACGCAATGCTACCACCTTCTTCTTTTATACCACATGCACACACCCTATGGCTAGAGAGACCCTTGGAATCAGGATGTACAGAGCATCTCTCCCAAAAAGAAAAGCCAAGCAATAATAAAATCCAAATCTACAGCCCATTTAAAAATAACTCTGGGTCATTATTTATGCCATATACTCAACTTATAGGTAAGCCCAAGCAGAATTTTTCTATCCTCCACAATGTCCATGAGAAACAGCACCTGACCTGGCCTTCCGTGCAGCTGTGGTTCCTAGGGACACAATGGTCATTGCACCAGTGGCAGTCATTGGTGTTGGCCGTGCAGCTGTAGCAATCCGTGTTCTGGTCACATCTGTCATGGTCAAGAGCTATGAAGGGAAGAATGACCTATTAACTATGACAGCTGCTGTTAAGGACAATCTGATACAGGTAAAATAATCATAATAATAGTTGGGAAGTAGAATGAAGAGTGAAACTGGAAGGAAATGTATTGGGATATTCAAGTTAAGACAGGATTTAGAAATAAATAGGTGATTTAAAGAAATATTATTTTGGGGCTGGGAATTTAACTCAGTGGTTAGAGTGCTTGCCTAGCAAGTGCAAGGCTCTGAGTTCGATCCCCAGCACCAAAAACAAAGAAAGAAAGAAATATTGTTTTGTACAAAAGAATACAGAAAGTGAAAAAGCAGAGCTAGATTTGTCTGTCTGCCTATAAGATAGGTAAATTTAGCAACTATAAGATATAGTGGGGCTGGGGATTTAGCTCAGTGGTTAGAGTGCTTATCTTGCAAGCACAAGGCCCCAAGTTCAATCACAGCACCAAAAAAAAAAAAAAAAAAAAAGATATAGTGGAAGTCTGGGTCTTTGAATACTTTTCTTCCCAAGGAAAAAACTAGGAATACACACCAGAAGCTTCCCAGGAGCCAAAGAAAGCAATGCAGGAAACCATGCCATTCCTCTCCGTTACAAAAGCCAGACTAGTTTGGACACAGGCAGTAGAGAGTACTCGAGGTCTCTGAAGCAGGCACCAGCTGAGTATTCTGTACATATACATGGCAATTCAAGAGCACAATCTGAGGTGGGTATGGTGGTACATACCTGTAATTCCAGCACTCTGGGAAACTGAGGTAGGAAGATCTAAAGTTCAAGCCCAGCCTGCATGACTTAGTGATTTAGTGAGACCTTGTCTCAAATATATATATGTATATGTATTTATGTATATGTATTTGTAGCTATGTATATCATATATATTTATATATGACATATTTTAAGTATATATGATATATAATACATATTTACATGATATATACATTTGTTACATATATTTGTATATATACTTTATCGTACATTATACAGGGTATATACTATATATTATATACAGTATTATATATTTCATATATATTATGTATAAATAAAGTGCTGGGGATGTAACTTAGTGTGAAGGCCCTAGGTTCAATTTCCATTTGGGGGGGCAGGGGATGCTGGGGATCGAACTCAGGGCCTCGCACTTGTTAAGCAAGCACTCTACCACTTGAGCTAAACCCTCAACCTCAAGGGTTCAATTTGCAGTACCACAAAAATGAAAAAAAAAAAAAAAAAAGTACAAGTCTCAGCACTTCTGGCCTGCTGCAGACTTTATGCACTTCCTGTTGACCCCAGAAAAGAGAAGTTGCACAACCATGTTGCCTCATTTGTTCAACCATCTTACAGGTATGGCACATGGTAGAACCCACTAATGAAAAAAGCAAAGGCCCACTAGGTTGTTCTTCCTACCCTAGTCATCATTGCAAGGGTTAGGTCCACCTAGGAATTGAATCAGTCAACATCTAAGATGAGATAGGTTCATGCTGAACTATTTAAGGTAACATTCCAATATACTTGCATGTTTAATTTGAACTTTAAAAGTTTTGGTTGAAAGTAACTATTTCACTGATTTTATCCCTTTCTGGAGGTAGTGACTAATCCTACCAGTTTCTAGTAATCTCTGTTCTTTATCAGTGAACCCTGGATGGCTATTTCTTACTCAGGATTTATGCTCCTTCACAGCTTAATTTGGAGCAACCCAGGAAAGTAAAATAGGCCTCTGTGCACCATAACTCTTATCACTGTAACATTGATCCTATTAGGTAAGGAATTCAGTCAGTAGACTTTAACTGATGTGAACAAATACTTTGCAGAGATATTCTTTCTACTTTTAAAGGACTTTCTTGTACATCAGTCCAATGTGTTGTTCTGTACGCTGTATCAGAGGAAAAGGGCAAGAAGTGAAGCTGGTAGGATGAAGAAAGCAGCTTGGAAAACCTGGAGGAAGGGTCTAAAAGTGGGGATTATTGCTCATCCTCAAGAACATGATGGAAGGTTCTAGAAGCTGGAATTACTGATCATCTTCAGCAACTTTCTATCACTGCTGTATCCGACTACAAGAGCTAGAAAAACACTTTGTAAGGATGGGTCTACTTCTATTCACCAGAACAATTTACTCTAACATGGTTTTTCTGGGTTCACCCTCCTAATCTCATCCTTAATGTTAGATCTCCATAATCCAATATGGTAGCCATTAGACACATAGTTTTTAATTAAAATTAAATAAAATAAGAAAATTCAGTACCTCCATTACATTAGCCACATTTCAGGTGTCTGATAGCCCCATGTGACTAATGGCTACCACGACGGAAGAGTGCAGATACTTAACATTTTCATCACCAAAAAAAGTTCTACCAGACAGCACTGTCTCAACCAAATGCAGTCAGGTTCTGGAGTTGAGGTACAAGCCTATGAAATGCCAAGAAGGTTTTTGCTTCTACCATTTGCAAAGAGCTTCTAGGAGCCACATGGCATGGTTTCATCTACTGTAAATATGTTTACAGAACTATTTTCAAATACCCAAAAAGGCTTTGTGCAAGTATTACTAAGTAATTATGGATAATGATGTGAACAACAAAAATGTTCATGTGCTAAATTCCTTCATAATTCAAATAAAATTAGATCTCTAATTAAATTCTAAGTAGAGAAAAACATACTTCTTTTGGAGAAACATTCTGATTTTAACTTTTTGACTTGCTCTTCGGTTGCCGACTCCCAGGAGACACACTGAGATGCTATCCACACACACTGGATACCAGGTCCTGCTGCTATGCAAGCAGCTTCACTCTGGTGTGCTTCACACTGTTCCAAGGTGAACACCAAGATGTCACTGAGGAGGAGGCTGTTGAAACCACCAAATACATACATGGTGCTATGAGATAAAAAAGGGAGAGAAGGAATTTACTGAAAACATATAATCTACTTTTTATAGACAATCTTCAACAAATCTTATACATCAGAAGAATAAGAAATTATTCTTCAAGATCTCAAAGATCATTATTATTCTCTTCCTTCTTAAATTCTACCCTTTTATCCTGACCTGTGATCACTCACGACAGTTCTAACAGTCCACCTCTAACACAGTGAAAGTAGCGTGCTAAATTAGTGGGGGAAAGATGGCCTTTTCAGTAAATGGTATCAAGATAACAAAACATTCAGAAAAAGATAAAATTGATTCAATTTCTCACTCTGTATACCAAGATTAAGTTCCAAACAAATTAGAGAACCACCTGAAAAAAAAAGAAACCATGTGAATTCTAGAAAAGAAGGGATGTACTTCTTCATAACCTGGGAGTACCCCCCCAAAAAAATCCATCTGACTTAAAATTCAGAAGGCAGGAAAATATTTAATACAGAGAGGGCCTTACAGAGATGGTTTTAGCCAGTTTTTAGGCAAAAAAATGCAAATGTCCTTAAGCATATGAAAAGATGCTCAATCATAAGAGAAATGCAAATTAAAACTACACTAATGTAGCATTTCTCATCTCTCAGATTGGCCAAAAAAAAAAAAAATCTCACAAAAGCTGGATAGCACATAGATTGGTGAGGCTACAGGGCAATGGGCAGCTGATACACTGCTGCTGAGCATGTAAAATAGTACAAGGCCACAGAAGAGAATTTAGAAATTTCTAACAAAACTACACGTTTTGAACTTGAGATCATATTCCTAATTCTATCATAAAGACTCAATAACAAAAATACAGAAAGGAGTACACATGAGGTAATTCACTACATCATTAATGGTAACAGCAAAAAACTAGAATACATGTTATTATCTACCAAGGGAGGAAGGGGGTCAAACATACAAAACACACACAATTCTTCTTTCTTTATTAAAAATAAGGACCACACGTCTATTTAACCTGTCTTCCTAACAGATGAACTCAGTAGTAATGAATACAACTAGGACTCAGCTTACAGCATTTAAACCTCCCCACTACTTCCCTTATACTACAACATTTTAGAGAAAATTCTAATTTCACATCTGGGTCAAGAAATGTTCACAATGGGAGCTGGGGATTTAGCTCAGTGGTTGGAGTGCTTACCTCGTAAGCACATGGCCCTGAGTTCGATCCCCAGCACCAAAAAAAAAAAAAGAAAGAAATGTTCACAATGAATGCATAAAATCTGATCATACCAGGAAGAAAGACAGGGGTAGTGTAAAAAAAAAAAAACAACTCAAGATCTAACATGAAAAGATGGGAAACATTTAAAATTTAAAAACAGTAAGAACTACAATGGACTGAAACATATCCTCTTGGATCTTTAAATCCATGAGTTCATGATACATGCCCCCTAACCCTACGGAAGAAATCTCTTCCATCACCTGTGGTTAATGCTTCGAAGAAATCAGTTCATTATTTTGAATATTAGTAAATAAAGGAAAAGAATCAATCCTATGAAATGCACTTGCCAAAATCCTGAAATGAATCTGATTAAGCTGATTTATAGGAAGTTTAGAAGAGAGACCAATACGTCATTCAAAAGCATGGAGAATCTATGGAGATACTAAAATCTGGGGCTGGAGGTGTAGATCAGTGGTAGAGCACTTGCTTAGCATGTCCAAAACCCTAGGTTCAGTTTCAGGATGAGGGTGGGGAGGAACTGAGCTACAGGAATAATCAACACAGTCACTAAGAAATAAAGGGAAATACAATGAGTAGGGAGCCTACCGATACAGAAAAATTTAAAAGACAGTTCAACCAGTTGTGATACATAGATCTCATTTGGATCTTGATTTGAACAAATTCAACTTTAAAAATTTATGAGACATCTGGAAAATTTGAACATTGAATAGATACTGTGTGACATTAAAGAATAGTGCCAGGCGTGGTGGTGCACGCCTGTAATTCCAGTACTCGGGAGACTGAGGCAGGAGGATTGTTGCAAGTTCAAGGCCAACCTGGACTAAATAAATAGTGAATTCAAGGCCAGCCTGAACTACATAGTGAGACCCTGTCTCAAAAAATGAAAATAAAGACAGTGGTAAGTATATGGTGGTGATATTTTCAAAAGGGAGTCTTTATCTTTAATAAAAGATACTCAGGGGGCTAGGGATATACCTCAGTGGTAGAGCACCTGCCCTGCATGCACGAGACCCTAAGTTCAATCCCCAAGTATTGTGTTAAAAAAAAAAAAACTTGGTAAAAATCACATTGTTTACAAATTTCATATTTTAAATTTGTCTACTTGCTAAAGTTTATTTCTAACTCTAAAGTCAAACCTTACAGGAGTTTCACGGTCACTTGCAGCCAAGTGTATGCACAGTGATGAAAATTTTGAGTTGACAAACATGCACATTCTCAGCTAAGGTCAAACAAAACCATTTTCTGACCTCTTGCTTCAGCTCTCAGACTATGAACAAGTGCCACTTTTATGATTTCTTTAGTGCCACATTATTGTTGCATTTTTGTGCCATGTACTGTGATTCTGATATTTAAAAACAGCCTTTAGTGTGGGGCTGAAGGGCTGTCTGGTGTCCTAAGCTGTGATGTGCCGAGAAAATACATGTGTTGGATAAACTTTGTTCAGGCATGAGTTAAAAGGCTGTTGTTAGCTCAATGTCAACAAACCAACAAAATACATTAAATAAGGTGTCTTTCAACAGAAACACCCATTAAACAATGTTATGTATTGACTGATTAATGAAAAAGTGATCAAAGGATCAGAGAAACTAACCCTGTATGTCCTTTAGGAGCAATAATTCAATATTCAGTAATTCAGTGTTTGGAGTAACTTTATAGAATATAACTACTGTGAACAATGAAAATCAAGGGCAATCTAAAATGTCTACTTATGAAATCCTATTAAGTTAGAAAATTTGGAGTCAGTTAGGGTAGCCAGCAGCTGATTGCTAAAATTGAGTAAGTGGTACAAGATGTTCATCATACTATCATCTATACTTCTGTATGTGCTTCAAATTTTCACAGTAAAAAGTCTTGATGTTTTTTGGAGCAAAAAGTATTGCTTAGATCTCTATTTCAAAGATTATATTACATTTCTGACTAATAACATACAGGGGTCTACTTTTTCTTTTTGGGGGGGCGATGCTGGGGATCGAACTCACTAGGCAAGCACTCTACCACTTGAGCTAAATCTCCAATCCCATACACGGGCCTATTTTCTCCTGTATATTATCTCTTGAGTTTAATTTTGTCTTTTAAAGTAAAAAAGATATTATATATGACTACTGATAGTATCTGTCTCTAAAGAGAAAAAAAATCCAAATCATCCTATCCATTTATTTATTCAACCAGAATTATCTATTTAGGATCCATTAAATATCTCTAACTCCTGGACCTGGAGAGTAGTCCAAAAGCTCAGTTCCACCTCCCCACTGCCACAGTTGAATATGCAAACTGTCAGGGGCTGAAGCAGCTTGGTTGCCCTCTTTGAACTCTACTCACCTTAGTTTTTGCCCTATATTCCCTTATTATCATGCCATGTCCTTCCCATATTCTTTTTAATTGTCTTTCAGTGGGAAAAGTGTCACAAGTCAAAGTCCTCCTAAGGTTTAGGGTCAAGGTTTTAAGGCTTTTGAGTAAGGTCCAGCTTAAATAAAGATACATGGTAATCACAGTGGGTTTTAGTAAGATTTCACATTGCAGGAAAGGCTGGACTTCAGAGTCTGGAAGGCTGTGTGTTTACATGAAGCTTCAAGAATGCTCAGAAGGTAATGAAAAAGAAGGCCACAGCTACTCAGACCTGGCTGAATGTGAGGCCTTGAAAACACACAAAGTAAAAGCTAGGAAAAACTTGTAAACTTCTGGAACTTTGAATATATCCCCCAAATCACAGACAGATCCGTTAAGAAATAGTGGGATCTCTGCTAGATGAGGATATTTAAGTAAAATCACTGACTTACTAGCTGACCACCATGCTACACTGATCTGGGGTAACCCCCAGGAAGTCAGGCTTCAAATTAAAAACAACTATGAAGAGAAATCAGTACTAGCACACTGTGGGGAAAACAGAATCTACACAATGACTTGTAATGGGTGCTCAATACTTTCATCCCTTCTGGTAATATATTTTCAAGGATTTTTTTATTCATCAATTTTATTAACATTTTAAAACTCTGTAGGTCATAATCATAACTATTTAAAGGGAAGATAAGATTTCTTTCTACTTTTTAGTGATACTGTGATATATTAGGCACTAAAACAGAGCTAATAATGCTTTTTTTTAGTTTCATCTTGGCTTTTCTAATAGGTTGAGATAACATGTAAGACACGTGTAACCTATTGTTAACTTTGTGGTCTATAGTGTGTAGATATCAAGTCTGATTCCTTAGTCAGCCAAATCTTTTGTCTCTGGTGTATTCTGTGATAAACTTCAATGTCTATAAGAAAAATACTTGTTAAAATTGTTTGAGCTTCATCTTATAGGATCTATTTTCTTTTTAACTTTCCATCTCCTCTAGTTACTAATTCTGCAGGTACCAATCCTCTAGAAATAAGCATACTAAACTGAAACAACCTGGTGGGATGAACTTTCCACACAGCTTGTTTTCCAAAGAAAAGTATTGTTCAGAGGAACAAAACTATAAACTTCCCTAAGTGCACTATGAAGCTTGCTCCCCAATCCAGCAATGTTCAGAGGTGAGGCCAAGAGAGGTGACAGGTTAATGAGGGCACTAATCTCATTAATGAATTAATTCAATGATGCGTTCATAGCTGAACGGACTACAAGGATGTGAGGTCCAGGTGGGAAAAAGTAGGTCACCGAGGGTGTGCCTTAGAAGGGTGTTTCTTCTCCCCAACTCCTTCCTCTCTGGCTTTCTTCTGCACCCTTCTGCCATGTTTCAGTCTTGGAGCCACCCAGTCATGGACTTAAATCTTTGAAACCATAAGCCAAAAGAAATCTTTCTCCTCTAAAGTTGTTTTCTGAGGTATTTGGTCACAGTGACCAGAAGCTAAGTAATACAATGGAAGAGGAAGGGATACTTCTCAACACATTCCGCGAGTCCAGCTGTAGTCAATGACATCACGAGAAAACCATGTGATAGTATCTTTCATGAATACAGACAGGATTTTTTTTTAACAGAACCACATATATTTTTGTGAGATCTTAACTATGGTGATGATTTCACAAGTGTACTTACATCAAATTTATAAAATTATACACTTTAAATATGTGCAGATTACTGTACATATCAATTCTAAATCAGTACAGCTATTCACAAGCCACATGCATACACAACCAAAAGTAAGTATAATAGCTCAACAAAAAAATTCTTAAAATGCTATTTTCAAAATTCTTTTTTTTAATTTCTTTTAAACCAAGAACATGTATTGGTACATTTTACATATAATGATCACATTCATCACATTTATTTTGTACCTGTACATGATGCATCTTGGTTCTTCCCCCTCTTCCCCACACCCCCGTTCCCTCCCTCCCTATTTACAGCAGGTTTTTTTTTTGTTGTTTTGTTTTGTTTTTGTTTTTGTGGTGCTGGGGATTGAACTCAGGGCCTTGTGCTTGCAAGGCAAGCACTCTAATCACTGAGCTAAATCCCCTATTTACAGCAGGTTTATTCATAATTTTCCATATTTTCCCTTTCCCTTTTCTTTCCTTTGTTGCCTTTCTGCTTTTCCCCCTTCTCTCTTTCTAGGGCTCCTCTCCTTTGTATATTATCTTCCTTTTATATAATATCTATTACACCTCTTTGTCCTTATTTACACTTATGGTTTCTCATATCAGAGAAACAATTCGATGTGTACTCATGAGTGTCTGATTTATTTCACTTAAAAGTATGTTCTCAAGGAACATCCATTTACATACAAATGACTCTAGTTCATCCTTTTTATGGCTGTGTAGTATTCCATTGTGTAGAAAAACCACATTTTCTTTAGCCATTCATTGGTTGGTGGGCACTTAGGGTGTTTCGCTATTTTCAAAATTCTTAAAATACAAGGCCAACAAGGTTTATAAATGTGATATCGTTTGTACCACAGTATCCTGGGCAATAGCTGCATGTCTGGAATATCTCTGTGCCTCCAGCCTGTCCAGATTATAGCCTGAAGAGTTAGGCTGGGGGCTGTGATAACAGCTAACAGATAACACTATCTTTAAATACCCGAGGGAGGGAGGTGTGCAAGGCAGAGGGCTAATGCTTCTCTTATAACAATTTAAAGACTGGATATAAGATCAATATTCAGAAGATACAGAGACGCAGATTATATCATGAACTTGCTAATAATCAGTGGCTTCCAAAAGACAGGAGCTTCCATCTTAAGTGAATTTCCCATGCCTGGACTTAAGGGACATCCTCCTAACGAGGCATCGCCACCACCCCTGAACAGGCACAAAGGGATATCTGTGTTACATGGGACTTTGGAGAAGGTGGCTTCAAGGATCTCTCCCAACTCCAAGATCCTATAAGCTGCCAGAAAATTCAATGCTAATCCAAAATGAAGTAGGTGTTCAGTAAATCACTTGCACTTGGCCTCCATTTCCCTCAAATCAACAGAGGACTAATAACTAAAGCATACAGATTATATGGCTCTCTACATATTAGTTACCATATCTGAAAACACTACATTTCAATTTAAAAAATCATCAGGTTTCATTTTTAACTCCACTATCAACTTAATATATGGAGCAGGCTGGATTTGGCTAGTGAATTTGTTGCTTAAACTAAATAAGCTCCCTTTTCTCCCAGTACAGGTGGTGTTCCCAGCAATTCTGAATCCCTCTGGTAACATGTGGACTCTGGATGCCTTCAAAGAGGCATGAAAGGAACACAATACTCTGCAGCCTCAATGCCCCACAGCCTCTTCTCTCTTTCCCACCTCCCTCAAAACAAGTTACAACAACCAAGGCAGGCACAGCTGCCCCAGTGCTGCTAACCGACTTAACAACATGAATAAACGATGTGAATCAAAATTTCTCCTTCAGCACAGTATTCCATAAGATTAAAATGAAACCACAGCCTTTTAGTCACGGCCTTCCTCATCAACTCCTGCCCCTTCCAACTCTGCCCTGTTCCCACCCTCACACAGCCGGCTCAAACATACTACCGGAATTACATGAAATTTAAAATTTTATTATAACTCAGACAAGCCAGTCTCAACTTTGATGCAGGGTTAAACTATGTTTTATGGTAAACTGTCAGCTTATCTAAATGTATGAAGAAACCTCCCATTTTTTGGTAGCACTGGGGATAGAACCCAGACACTCACACATGCTAGGCAAGTGCTCTACCACTGGCTACATTTCCAGCCCTTCTTATTTTATTTTGAGACAGTCTCACTAAGTTGTAAGACTTATTTTGAGACAGGCTTGCAAAGCTGAAGTTGCTAACCTTCTGTTTTGGCCTCCTGTATAGCAGAGATTACAGGCATGCACCACTGTACTCGGCTCCTACAAATGTTTTAATACAAGATGCATTTGTTTGAGAGTTATAATCACTGTATAAACAGCTGCCATTCAGCCAGTGCCCTTTACATGCCAAGCCTGCTACAGCACCAAGAACACAAAGATGAGGAAGCCTGATGTCAGGCAGCCAAGGGCAAGGTGATGCCCAAGGGTTCTGCTGCCTGAGGTAAAAAACCTCCAAGAAAAACTTGCTAGAAAATTTTAAGAGTCTTCCTCAGAGAGGAAGCATTATATTATAATCGAAGATAGCACTTCACATTAGCAAGGCAGTCAAAAATCTTTCCATTGTAGTCTATAACTATCAAATGTTCTCACTGTAAAACCATATATACTGCTAAAAATTACATAATTATTTTATAAAAGATGTCAGCTTTCCCCAAATACCTACTTTCTAAATCCTGTCAAATCGTCCTTCACAACATCTTCAAAATGTTGCTTTCTCACTTTTCCTAATCCAAGTTAAAATACCTTCCTCTGTTTTTCATTACCACAACAGAAATTTTGAAAGCCAAAGGAATCGCAATATAATGCACCTGTAAGGTTTTATACGACTTTGACTTTTAAAAGTGGAAAGAGATATACCAGCAATAGTGGAAACAAAATGAGAAAAATTAATAATGTAATTAAACTGGTTAGCTTCTCAAAAACCTTTAAAGTTCACCGTAAGGAACAGAGAGAATGACCACTCTGAATCTCTTTTATCTGATGGACACTTATTCAGGGCAAACTTACATAGGAGACTGGCAGTATGGTCCAGGCACTGCTTACAGGCATGTATGATCTGTATCAAGCTTAACAATCTCCCCGTGTCTGTTCCCCTATATTACCCCTTGCCTGAAGTGCCCTTTGTCCTTTTTCTCCCTCAAAATTCTCTTTACCACTCAGATACAACTACTAGAAACTCGACAACCTAAGTACCAAAAAGAATAGCAGAGAACATAAGACAACAATGTGTATGTAGCTTTTGCTATCTCATGCAGTCAGACACCACCAAACATAGCATGCTCTGCAGCCTAACAAAACCAGACCAATAAACACGGCATTTGAAGAAATTCATATCCACATCAAGTATTTTAAAGCGAGATCAAGAAATTCATATCTATAAAATTCTATTAAAAAACCACTGGGATGAAGAAATTCTGTGAATAACGTGTAAGCCCAATTCCACTTCGTATTTTATTTTCATTTTAAACACAAGAGAGAAGAGCAAGCACTTCTCAGTTACCTGTTGTGTAAGACTGCTGAATGGCCAAATCTGTTGACATCATGGTGGAGATCAGGCCTGGGAAGCACTGACCAACGGTCACAAGCTAGAAGCAAGAAAAACTCATTTCAGAATGTACTGTCATTCATAATCAACAGGCACTGACATAGTCTTTGGGAAGAAGACTGAAACAGACTCATAAAACACCTCTAGACTTCCTTAGTCACATGATTACTTCTGAGGCAAAAGCAGCAGCAATGAAGCAACAGGACATGGAAGAAAGGCAGATCATACAGCAACACTAATCAGCAAACACATCCAACACTCATGACAAGCTTGTCACTCACACTGGTCCCTGTCCATTTTACCCAGTAGAATGTTTTTTCAACTTAAGCAAATTTTATATTCTACAAAGCTTATATAATGGGTTTCACAATTATTTTCCAATCTTTACTCTGACTTGCCCAAATTTAAGTAGCTACAATGGAAAATTATCAGAAAATTTTAAAAATTAAAACTTAATTTTTTAAAAGTTCTTTCCTAGACCCCCTAGATCTACTGATTTTCCTTTGTCCTGACCAGTGCTAGCAACTACTCTTCTGTACCTAATGCCGGCCGGCGGATGCTCGTGCATCACACCATCCCCGTGCTCACTGTTTCACTCTCTCAGCATCCACCGAACATGAGTTCTTCTCCAGCCAGACCTTTATTCAACCCTGACAACAGTCTTCACTGCCTTCTCCTACTAGCCTCGATCCTGACTTCCTCACATGGGGAACAGACGCCGCAGCACCCCAGCTTCCTGCCTACCCATCTTGCTGCCTTCCCTAAAACCATGGTGCAGCAGCATCCCTTTCTCTGATCTCATCCAGAAAGATACCTGTCCTGAATGAACAGTGTATACCTCTGGGCCTCCAACATCCATCTGTGGCTTTCACTAAAGCATTTAAAATGCCCAAGGCGCCTCGATCTCTCTTTTTTTAATGTCTTGGCCAGATCTACCTCTGTCTGAGGCACTCACCTTACCCCTTTACTTTAGCTTGCATCTCTCTCAAAATACACCCCAAGCAATCTTCATGCTCCTGGTAGTCAGCAAAGTACATCTAACTCTTTATCCTCACGGCCATGCTCACCACACTGGTTCCAACCCTCATGCAGACTTCAGCAGCAGCCTCCTAACTACCAACAGGCCCCTTTCCAACCACTCACCATAATGTCACGGAAGAGATCTTCCTGAGACACAAGTATGATTCAATCACCACCTCTGGAAGATGCTTCAAAAACCCAGCTCCTCAGCAAGACATAGTAGGCTCCTCAAGATCAGAATGGCCTGCCTTGACTGCTGCTTACTTCTCTAGTTCTATTTGAGGCCATCACTACCTTTTGTGTTGTTATGAGGCACAAAGTTAATTACAATGTGCCGTGGTCTCTTGCCATCTGTGTCTCTGCACACAGGCCTCCAATGCCCAGGAAATCTTGCCTAACTTCACCTCTGAGGAGTCTCCAGAACTCCTCATGACCCCACTTAGATGGCTCCTTGTCAAGAAGGCCGTCCTTATCACCTTTCCCACCATGACTCAGGGGTACTCAAGAGACTCAGAAATATCCTGAATTGCAGTTAGATTGTCTGTCCATTTCTCTGCCTCCTCCACCATTAGACTCAGGGGTATAACTTACCTTATCCCCAAAGTACAAGCTCAGTGGCCAGCATTTAAATGTCTATTGAAAATTAATACCTGACTTAGAATAGTCAAAATTATAGAGATAAACTAATGGTAGTTGCAAAGGTCAGAGAGGAGAGGAAAATGGGGAATTACTGTTTAATGGGTAGACAGTTTCAGTTTTACCCATTAATTACCCATTAATTAATGATGAAGACAATTATGAATGTGGATGGTAGTGAAAGATGTAGATGTTATGAATATATTTAATTTCACCAAACTATGCACTTGAAAATATTAAGATTGTAAATTTTATGGGTATTTACCACAGTAAAAATTTTTTGAAATGAACGTCTGATTTTTTTTTTTTAAACCAAGAACATGTATTGGTACATTCTACATACAATGGTCACATTCATTACATTAATTCTGTACCTATACATGATGTATCTTGGTTCTCCCCCCTCTTCCCCCCTCCCCTCTGC